>CAIGQW010000302.1:2957795-2970451 GCA_903798125.1 Danio choprae | reverse complement strand
AGAGAGAGAGAGAGAGAGAGAGAGAGAGAGAGAGAGAGAGAGAGAGAATATGCAATTTATGTCATTTTTTGTATAAAAATGCTAAACTATGGTGGCCCATAGAGGTTAAACATGCTCAAGAAAAGTCAAGAAAACACATACAAAAAGAAAAACACTAACAAACTCAGAAAACACCCCCATATTTCAGTTGTGATCTGTACTCAGCGGCACCACTAAGAAGAAAACTGTGATCTGTAGAAGAGCATATCTGAAAAACACAGTAGGGTTAAATCTAAAGCTACATCAGAAGAAGAAGAATCACCAGTGATACTTCTGTCAGCTATAAGAATTTAGTCACACATCAATTCACACAGACTCAACCTCAACTCAAGACTATATGAGATCCACTTACCTGCAGAAGTTATCTTCAGCCAGATAAGACATATTAAATTGTGTCTTTTCATCTATGTAAAATTCCAGAACTCATGTTGCTTGTGTAACGCCCGGAGGGCGGAGGATAACATGACGAGACGGAGACGGGATATAAATACAAAAACGGGTTTATTCAAACTTACGGGTAACAGATAGGGGATACGTGAAGACAGGACGACACAGGACGAGACCCACACGATTCAAGATACCAGACAACGAAGGACACAGACGAAAGGGTATAAATGGATGAAAGGATGATTACGTTAATGACACAAGAGGGATGAGTACAGGTGAAACAGATTAACAATGACGGTGGCGGGAGAAAGACAAAAGGCACGTGACGACAACAAACGATGACGTGGACGAACACTGACAGCTTGATTGGTAGAGCTTTATTTAATAGTCAACAATAATAGGTTTGGTCCAAATTCATCGTTGAAATGTGTACCTTGAATAGACTGTAAATTGTTCTCCTTTATCAAATGATTACATATAGATTTCATGAAAATAGACTCTTTAGCACCAATTGAGCACTAGCTTAACATTGTTTCTGACCATTTTGCTTTATGAACAAAAGCTATCATTTAATCCCAAGCCGGTGTCTTGAACATGAGAAATGAGTTCACTCTACTCAAATGGCCTTCACACTCACCAGATCTCAATCCAATAGCTTTCATCAGTGGATGAAAATCTATGAGAAATGTTTCCAGCACCTTGTTGATTTGTCCCAAAATAAGGCAGTCAAGAATACATTTAAAGGGTTAGTCCACAAGTAAATTCTGTTATTAATTACTTACCCATATGTCATTCCAATCCCCCAAGACCTTCATTCAAATGACAAAACAGAAAGTAAAATATTTTAGATGAAATCCAGGAGCTCTCTGACTCTCCATAAACAGCAAGGGTCCCGAGTTCAAAGTCCAGAAATTGAACCAAAAACAAAATTTTGTCCAAATAGTCCATGTGGCTTCAGTGGTTCAATTGCAATCATACAAAGCTCCAAGAACACTTTCACTTACAACTTACACATATAACACTTAGAATTGTGTTTCTGACACACACCTCTCAAAAAATTTAACTACAAGTGAGTGAAAAAGTAACACGTAAAGCCGAGAGAGAGCAGCGAGCCTGTTGGAGCGAGTGTTTACAAGTGTCGAGTCCCATGGAGGAACTCCATATGGAAACTTTTGCTTTGTGTTTACTTAAGTTGTTTCACAGAGGAAAGTTGCGACACAGAGGAACATAAAACCCCCCTGCCAGCTAGCATTTCGGAAGTGTTATTGCAGAGCAACACAATAAAGTATAAATGCACGACTACGCGCAAGGCATGCGACGTGGGTCATTTCGATCATTCGATGCAGAAGTATAAGGTCCTGTCGACACAAAAACAGGTATTTTCAAAATTGCAGTTTTGTCGTTGTTTCTCCTTTCTGATTGGCCAACACGGCTGGGTTCACACCAAACGCATAAGATGTGAATGAGGCAAATTCTGCAATTTCCGGGGCGTAATCTGTCTCTGTTCTCACATTACTATTGACTTTTATGCAATGTAGCCATGAAAATACTTAATTCTCCATTTGGTGTAAACTCAGCATAAAAGGCTTTTTCGCCCCCTGTTGGTTCGGCATGCAGTTAACATGCATCACAGTGGTTTTTCCTTTTTCATGTGGACTGAGATTTTTTTTTTAAAAATAAAGTGAGGAAAACTCTATTTAATTAATGCATTAATTAACAAACATGTACTAAGAAGTAATTAAGGTAGCCATTATCCACACATGAGTCATGTTGCAGTTTAAGTTCATTCTTGATTAGCGCATACCTTAACTCATCATTAGTTCATAATAAAGTAATGTTTAGTTTACATATTAATACATCATTATTGATGTACTACAGTAAAGTGTTACCCATAAAACTGTACAAACCAAACAGTAAAAACAAAGAACTTCAAATACAGACACCATATCTAATGCAACAAGCATAGAGAATTTTTTATGATATTATAATTTGCTTATCCAAGACATGTGCATCTCATTTGGGATGACAGCCTGCATTGAGGCACACTTCACTGCATCACATATAGGATGAAGATATAACCTAGTGTGTGTGTGTGTGTGTGTGTGTGTGTGTGTGTGTGTGTGTGTGTGTGTAGTAGTCAGCAAACACATCCCAAACACTCCTGTCACTGATCACAGAGGCATGTATAATTCTCAGGTGATTATTCCCCGACCCGAGGCATCATTACAGCGGTGTATCACATCATTCCTGGCCAGCTCACATGCGCGGCTCTCCTCCACTAAAGTCACAGGATCCCGGCCTGTCATGAGATCAGCCAGGCAGTCTCATGTGAGGGTGTGCAAATATATGATTTCTCCTTCACCGTCACGCTTGAGCAGGTCAGCAAAGAGATGGAGATGAAATGGAGATGCAATTGGACAGGACTGGAGTCAGGAGGAGTGCAGAGGGAAAGTGATGATGATGCATGAAAGGCCCTCGATGACAATAACAACATAATGAATGAAGTTATGATACATGGATGATGGCAATGTAGTCTTATCAGTCAGATTATGATCACTGTTTTCTGCACAGATGCACATTTGTGAGTAGAGAATACGGGATGATGCGAGCTTATGAGTATTGTTCAGATGGGAGAACAGCAAAGTCTTGCGAGAGAGGGAAATTTTTCATTTATTTATTTATAAATTATGGATATGTGAAAAGTATTATGTGTTCTGAATATTTAAATAAATAAAATACTAACTATTTACTGACTTAAAGGTATAGTTTTAGGACCCAAAACACGAAAGAATATATTTAGAAGAAAGCTGAAAACCTGTAACCATTGACTTCCCCATTATTTGTTTTTCCTATATGGACATCAATGGTTGCAAAGTAAATTTTTATTTTTGGGTGAACTATCCCTTTAATTATATGCTATCATTAACACATATGAATGTATTTCTTGCATGGAACATAGACACAATATACATATTATACATCACCTGGAAGTTGAATAAATAGCTTTCCAGAGCAAGAAAGTCACTGGTTCAAGTCCCGGCTGGACCAGGAGACCTTTCTGTGTAAAGTTTGGATGTTCTCTCCATGTCTGCATTGTTCTGCTCAGGTTTCCCACAGGCCAAAAACATGCAATTTAGGTCAATTGGATGAACTAAATTGGTCGTAGTGTGTGAATGGTAGAGCATGTGGGTGTTTCCCAGCACTGAGGGTTGTACTCTCAGTGCTGGGTTGTGGCTGATAGGGCTCTTGATGTGTAAAACAATTGCCAGAAAAATTAATTGTTCATGTAACTGTGGCAGCCCATGATAAAGCTGGGACTAAGCCCATGAAAAAATGAGTGAGTGACAACTATTTAAAAAAATCTAGAATCTGAGGGTGGGGCCTCATGGTGGCGCAGTGGGTAGCATGTTCGCTTCACAGCAAGAAGGTCGCTGGTTCGAGCCTCGGCTGGGTCAGTTGGCGTTTCTGTGTGGAGTTTGCATGTTCTCCTCGTCTTGGCGTGGGTTTCCTCCGGGTGCTCCGGTTTCCCCCAAATGTCCAAAGACATGCGGTATAGGTGAATTGGGTAAGCTAAATTGTCCGTAGTGTATGTGTGTTAACGAGAGTGTGTGGATGTTTCCCAGTGATGGGTTGCAGCTGGAAGGGCATCCGCTGCGTAAAACATATGCTGAATAAGTTGGTGGTTCGTTCCGCTGTGGCGACCCCAGATTAATAAAGGGACTAAGCCGAAAAGAAAATGAATGAATGAATGAATAGAATCTGAGGGTTAAAAATGATTCAAATACTGAGGAAAAAAAGTCTTTAAAGTTGTCTAATTGAAGTGCTTAGCAATTCATGATGCTGTTCATAAATTTCAGTTTATATATATATATATATATTTACAGCAGAATTTACAAAATATCTTCACAGAACATAATCTTTTGGCTATTGCCAAACAAAAAGTACAAAGAGTGGGATGCAGTAGTGTAAAGCATGCTGCCACTGAACTCTGCAGTGGAGATGTGTTTTCTGGCATGACAAATCAGACCTCTCTGTCTGGCAATATGATGGACGAGTACGGTTTTCATATCCAAGAGAACAGTACTGACTGTATTGTGCCAAGTGTAAAGTTTGGTGGAAGGGGATTATGGTGAGGTGTTGTTTTTCAGGTCTGGGCTTGACCCCTTGTTTCCAGTGAAAGGACCTCTTATGCTTCAGTAAACCTTTTGGACAATTTCATGCTCTCAATATTTTGGGAAGAGTTTGTGGATAGCCCCTTGCTCCAACTTGACTGCGCAGTAGTGCACAAAGCAAGGTTTATAAAGACATGGATGAGTGAGTTTGGTGTGGAGGAATTTGACTGGCCTGCACCTTAACCCGATTAAACACCTTTAAATTAGAGAGGTGACTGCTAAACAGGAATTCTTGTCCAACATCTGTGCCTGACAATACAAATGCCTCCTGAAACATTGTCATAATTCCCACAAACACATTGCTAACACGGGCAGCACGGTGGCGCAGTGGGTAACACAATCGCCTCACAGCAAGAAGGTCGCTGGTTCGAGCCTTGGCTGGGTCAGTTGGCATTTCTGTGTGGAGTTTGCATGTTCTCCCCGTGTTTGCGTGGGTTTCCTCCGGGTGCTCTGGTTTCCCCCACAATTCCAAAGACATGCGGTACAGGTGAATTGGGTAAGCTAAATTGTCAGTAGTGTATGTGTGTGAGTGAGTGTGCATGGATGTTTCCCAGTGATGGGCTGCAGCTGAAAGGGCATCCGCTGCGTAAAACATATGCTGGATAAGTTGGCGGTTCATTCCGCTGTGGCGACCCCAGATTAATAAAGGGACTAAGCCGAAAAGAAAATGAATGAATGAATGACATTGCTAACACACTTGCCTTCCTAGAACAGTTGAAGCTGTTATCGCGGCAAAGGGTGTGCCAACTCCATATTAGACCCTACTGTGGATTATGATTGGGATGCCATTAAAGTTCACGTGCATTCCAGCGGGCACCTTGATGTCAAAACAACATAAAAACATGCCAAAAACATGTCAAAACTGCAAAATCGATTTGATGTTAATTTGATGTCAGTTTGCATGCAATAGGAATTCAAAATCTTGGATCTTGGATCTTGGATCTTGGTAGGGTTACAAAATCCAGGGTCAATTTGGATTTTGAATTAAAGCTTTTAAATGAAATCTGATAAAGCTTTTCTTATATTATAATACTTATTGTGTCATCATTTTGGTGGTCAGAAGTGCGTCAGTGTGTGGACGACATGTCAATGGACATCAATTTGAAGTGTTTTAGTGACTTCTGATGTCCTTTTGACATCAAGATGCCCGCTGGGATGTAAAGACATGTGTCGTAAAACTTTTGGCAATATAGTGTACATACTCTATAAACAAAACACTCATAAAATAATATCAATAGAATCATTCATTCAAGTCATGTGCAGTATACATAAAATTTACACACACACAGATGTTCATAGACATCAAGCAAATTCACCAATAAATGTCTACATATTGTCATGTAATTGACTTTCGGATTTAATCGTTTGATTTGAACAGGGATGAATAAAAGTTGCGTTTGATATTTCGGGTCAGCACTTATACAGTTTGAGAAAACATCAGCCTGATGTGCACATGTTCTGCTGCCTCTGGAGATTTCCTTGTATTTGCGGTGTCGTTTCCAGCCTGCGCTTCTGCCTTCAGTCCTCATGTGTGACATTCAGGTTCACAGGGATCTCTGAAAAACAAAACTCTTCACACCAGAGAGCCCTGCAACTGCCATCACATTCACACTCTCTGATCCACACAGAAGTGGACAAATCCTCAGGGACGGCCTGTTTTCTCTCTTTCCTCCACACTTCAGCTCAGTCTCTCTTCTCTACAGCTCAGCGCAGTCACAAAATCAAGTCTCTGCGGCCTAAATTTGAAATGACATACTTACAGATATTTATGCTAATGTTTATGATATTAGTGGTGGAGTGGGTAGCACAATCGCCTCACATCAAGAAGATCGCTGGTTCGAGCCTCGGCTGGGTCAGTTGGCATTTCTGTGTGGAGCTTGCATGTTCTCCCCGTGTTGGCGTGGGTTTCCTCCGGGTGCTCCGGTTTCCCCCACAAGTCCAAAGACATGTGCTATAGGTGAATTGGATAAGCTAAATTCACTCATTCACACTCATATAGGTATGAGTGTGAATGAGTGTATGGATGTTTCCCAGTGATGGGCTGTGGCTGGAAGGGCATCCGCTGCATAAATGCTGGATAAGTTGGTGGTTCATTCCGCTGTGGTGACCCCAGATTAATTAAGGGACTAAGCTGAAAAGAAAATGAATGAATGAATTATTTGATCAAAACAAAAAAAGATTACCAGTCAAAAACATTTAAATAAAAGTTGTGGTATGAATATTTTAATTTACTTACACTTGTATTACACTTGTATTATGGTACATTTATCTCTGCTCTGAAAACTTCTATGATGTTTAAACATTTAAGTGATGTTTATTGACGTTTTTATTAGTTTAAAATATTGTCTGGGCTTGTCATGCAAATCAGTTGATATTAATGAGTTAATGAGCTGCAGGGACATGTTATGGTAAAGATTTATTTTTCAGAGTGGAATTATTACAAGGAAATACTTTCCACTTAAAAGCTGCAAGTACTTCAATCTTTCAATGTGTAATAAATTGTAAACTTGTTTATGATTTTGAGTGTCAAACATGATCAATTTGATTGTTCTTTTCTTTTTTTTACTTATATTTTACATTTCAATATAAAATAATTATAATACCAATTTTGAGTGAACAATATTCCCAACCACTTTTTTCAGGGTAATGAAAAATATTGGGAATAATGGGAATTATCGCAGTCATCCATATAATAATTGTATTAATAGTTTCTATTAACATCTCTTGTCTAATTGTATTTTTGTAATTTTCTGTTTTGTTCCGAATACATTTTTATAATTGTATTCATTGTTTAGTTTTACATCACACTTAATGAAAATTTAAATAATTTCCTTAATTGACTCCTTAATTTCCTTAATGGACATCAAACTAATATAAAACAAATTTTTTTTTTGTTTTAGTTGTTAGTTTTACATTAAACTAAATGAAAATAACAGCTAGCTTATACAAACAATAAGCTCTTAATTTGTACATTTACTTTATTTCAAGAAACAAAAATGGTTTTAGTTTAAAGTTTTCCCAAAAAGATTCCCTTAAAAGGTTTTAAAAACCCATTAATAAAATTAAATGTTTTTAAAAAGATTTATTTATTCATATCCATTTGAGTATTTGAGCTGATATGATCACAATCAGGGCGACATGGTGGCTCACGAGTCCTGGCTGGGCCAGTTGGCATTTCAGTGTGGAGTTTGCATGTTCTCCCCGTGTTGGCATGGGTTTCCACCGGGTGCTCTGGTTTCCTTCACAGTCCAAAGACATGCGCTATAGGTGAATTGAATAAACTAAATTGGCCGTAGTGTATGTGTGTGAATGAGTGTGTATGGATGTTAAGTTGGCGGTTCATTCCGCTGTGGTGACCCCTGATGAATAAAGGGACTAAGAAGAAGGAAAATGAATGAATGAATGAATGATCACAATCATAATCTCAGGCTGGTTAATAAGTAAGTCAGACAAAGAAACAGAAGTTATCAAAAGTCTTCGTGTCACACTGAGGAATGAGGAATGGTAGAGTCCTCTGAACACAACCTGCAGATGACAGGCGCTGGTGTCCGGTCTTGTTGAGCAGCCTGACAGACATTATCAAGTCACAAATAACCTAGAATCATCATCTGAACTTTTCCAGATACTCCCCTTCAAATGTAAAATAGCACCTTGCTTCTAAAAATGGATTTTGAATGAAAAGAAAAAAAATGAAAACAAGATCTGCGGCACTGTTTTCATTTAGGGGGAAGAAAGATCAGCAAAAATCTTTTGTAAAAAAGGGAAAATAATCTGTTAATAATTGATCAATTTTATGAATAATGAATCGCTAACACAGATGCATTCAAAAACAGAACAGAGCCTTCTTGAGTTCATTCAGCAAAGGTAGCGGGGCTTTGCTCTCAGCTCACCTCATCTCTGCTCGTCTATAATTCAGTGACCTTGAGATATTTCTTCCCCTGAGCTCACCACTTTTAGCTCTCATGCCAACGGAAAGCAAGGGCTCCCTTTGGAATAAGAAGTAAACTGGCGGTACGGGTCTCCGCGAGCGCCACGTGATCGCTGACATTGCAGGTGAGGGTCGACTATTAATTCTTAAGAGCTTGGTGACACAAACAAACTTTGAAATGCACAGTCCTTATGTGAAGCAATGTGATCTTGCTTTGATCTTGAGTTACTTACTTTAAACAAAGTGCTGTCAGGTACTGAGTATTTGCTTTAAAATAAACATATTCCAACTGCTTCAAATGAACTCAAAAATAGGACTGAATTGAATGTTTACAGCTAAATAAATCATTGTTGAGCGAATGATTCAGTAGGTCATTATAGTTACTTATTTTGTTCTTGAGTGATTCAGCGTTTTTGAACAAACAATTTCAGTGGCTTACTCATAAGTCACTTGTTTGGCCTGTGAATGAATCAGTGTTTGTTTTTATTTGAATCTTTTAGGGGTTTTTCACCTTTTATTGGGATAGGATAGGACAGACAGGAAAGCACTGGGAGGGAAGGATCGGCAAAGGTGCCGGGAATCGAATTCAGGTCGCCGTGAGCACCATGGTGCTATATGTCGGTGCACTTATCCACTAGGCTATTGGCGCCGAAATGAATCAGTGTTTTTGAGTGAATTGCTTGAGTGACATATTAAATGACTCACAAATAAGTCACTTGATTCTTTTCAAATAGATTTGTACCAAAAAACGAATTGGATGAGTGAATTTTTTAATGACCCCAAACAATCTTTTTTATAGAATGTATGATTAAATGGTTTACTAATTAGGCACTTGTGTGGTTCCTGATTTAATCAGTGTTTTTGAGTAAAATATTGACTGACTCTTAAGTCACTTTGTTTCTGAATGAATCAGTGTTTTAGAAAAAATCTCTTGACAAATCTTATTTTGTTTGATTGAATCAGCCGAGTGAATGATTAAATAATTAATTCATGAGTCACTTGTTTTAATCTACAATAAATCTTTCAAAACAAATCAGTTGAGTAAATTTTTTTAAGATTCACTAATACATCACTCATTTGTTGTTTTTTTTCTTTGTGAATGAACCAGTGAGATCAATTGACTCGCTTATAAAACGTTTATCCAGAATGAATTGTTTGATTCATTTACTCTCATATTTGAAGGCACTGTCTCACACTCTCACACTCATATAAGACAGTCCCTTGTTGCTTACTACTAGTGAATCATACTCCAATCATACACAAGTGGAGTGATGCAAACTGTCCAAAAATCCAGTCCTGTACTCTATATATGTCAGTGTTCTGTCGTGTCATGTGCTTCTGTTGTCATCATGTGATTCCTTTGTTCTGTTTCCCACCATCATCAGTGTCCATTTGTTTCACCTGTGTTCATCCCTTGTGTCTCATTAGTTTAATCATCCCCCTATCTATGTATACCCTTCCGTGTGTATCCTTTGTTGTCCGGTATTGTATTGTCTACACCTCGTTGTCCTGTCTGAGTGTCCTGTGCCTTTGTATCCAGTAAGTGTTTATCAATAAATCCGTCTTTTGTTTAATATCGTGTTCCGTCTCATCATGTCATCCTCAAGCGAGTTGTTACAATATATCAGCTCTATAACATCCCAGGTAGCAAAGAATTCTGGCCCAGATTTGGCATAAAGCTGGCATAGCAGGCATTCATCCGGCAGTGGCATACAGCATGTGGGCCAAACATGGCTCAGGTTTGGCAGAGGTGGCACCGTCTTTAATGTAAAATGTAGTATTTGGCCCAGATGTTAATAACTAATATGTGGGGCATGTAAGTTTGGCCTATCTTAACCCCCATATAAAATACATTTTTATTATTTTCGAATAAAAAAAAATTCTACCAATCAGATCGCTTCAAGAAAAAAGCTAAATGCTTTCTGGGTTTCTCAATTTAATTGCAGTTGTGATGCACCAACGTATCTGGCCCAGTTCAGTTATGGGTTATTAACTTGGCCCAGATATGGTCCATGTTTGGCCATTGTCTGGCATCCAGACTTGGTCCAGTCATGTACCGTAATTCACTGCAGCATGTGGGCCAAGCAAAAGCTGATTGTGAGGGCCAGAGCTAGGCCAGAGAAGTTTTGCTATGCGGGATGTTCATATAATACACAATTTAAAAGTTGAAAGGACTGCTAAAAGTATAATGAAAACTTCAAGTGTTGTTTGATATTCAGACATGATTTACTGTATAATTTCCTGCTGCATGTCTGCTTTATATTTCGAAAGCATCCATTTATTTATTAACCAAGCTCCTCTCTGTTGTTTTTGATACACATTATTCCTGATACACGCTATTCCTGCTGCTCACCGTGCAATGCCAAAGCAGCTCAGCGTCCACTCTACCCCAACATCACCCCGCTGCGGGTGGGCTCGGTAGACAGGCTTTGACAGAGGGAGATCCAGGCAGGGATGGACTCTCAAATAGGAGAAACAACATGCCTGGCAGGCAATGCCTGTTCACTGTCACCTGTCAGCTGTGTAGTGTGTGCCGCTGTGCGGGTGGCTTGCAGTGTGTGTCAGCTATGGAAATGAGTTTGGCATGGCACACGTCTGACAAATTGGGGCCCCCTGGCCCCTGATGCCCGGCACGAGACAGAGTGGCCCAGTGGGCATTAGACCGTGCTTGACAACACCCTACCTAGATGACCTTTTCCAAAACTGACTTCAAGCTGCCACCAATCAGCTTCCAGCTTCAGTGCTGCTAAACAAAGTGTCTCTCATCAAGCTGGGACACATGGCAAAATTAATTCAGTACATTCATATCTGAAATTTAAATTAAGCTTGATTTGTCAGGAGGGAAATATAATTAGGACTGGGTACAGCCATTAACTAAAACTAGTTAAACAAGATCAGGAATACACTGTAGAAATTGCAGTGTATCTTTATGTTGTTCCAACACAAATTGATCAAGTTAACTTAATTGTTTTTACAAATTTAAGTGGATTGAACTTAAAACAATGAAGTTGTCCCCCAAAAAACTCAAGAATTGTGTTGATTCAGCTCATTTTAAATAAATAGTTTGAACAAGCAGCAAAAATCATTTTTTGAGTGTATATAAAGTTCTTAAAACAAACAGCTTGTTAAGTCTGAAGTTATACAATTTAATATCATACACCAACACCAAACAGTGTATACACTCACAATATGCTTTATTCACTCACTGACTCACTCACTCACTCACTCACTCACTCTCTTTTCTTCAGGTTAATCTCTACGGCGGAATGAACCACAAACTATTCTGGCATATTTTTTAAACAGTGGATTCCCTGCCAGCTGCAACTCGGTGATGAGAGTATACGCTGAACCCCCAATGCTAGGAAACATCCATATACTCTCTCATTCACACACACACTCATACATTAGGGCCTATTTTAGTTTATCCAATTCCCCTATACTGCATGTCTTTTGGGAAAACTGTTGCACCCAGAGGAAACCTACACAGACAGGAGTAAACTCTTGGTCCAGCCAGGACTCAAACCAGGGAGCTTTTTGCTGTTAAGTGACAGTGCTACCCACTAAGCCACTATAACCCCCAACATCCTTTAATACTACCAATAAATTATGATCACCTTTAAAAATAAAGGTACCAGGAAAAACTAAAAAAGTATTTTTCACAGTTCGTGGAATAACTTTTATTGCTTTCTTAAATATCCATTTAGAGAAATGTTCTTCAAATATTTTTTTTTCAAAGTGTGAAGGACATTTTCATAATTTAAAGAACTTATCTATAAAGAATCTTTTGTGGGATGAAAAGGTTCCATGGATGTTCTACCAATACCAATAAAGAACCATTTATTAAAGAGTGATCCTAGCTTTTATGATCAGAACTGAAGCCTCAGATGGCCAAACACTGAATAAACAGCTGGGGAGAGAAGAGTTTGTGGTTGTGTTTTTTGTGACTCCTTAGCTTGTAAAAACGTATAGGTTAGCTAGTATACAGTTAGTGAAGTAGTAGTTTCAGTGCATGTTTTTGCTTAAAAATACTAAAATAATATAAGATTATAAAAATTCTAAAGACAAAATATTACAAATTTGATTAAAAAACCTTAAGAATTTAGAAATATTGCTAATAATATATAAATCTA
>CAIGQW010000302.1:2935389-2952795 GCA_903798125.1 Danio choprae | reverse complement strand
TGATGAACACAAAAGAGCATTTAAATGGAAATCTTTTGTGTCATAGCTTATCTTTACTATCACTTTCGATTTAATTGAATGCATTCATGACTAAATTAAGAAACAATTGCTTTCTTAAAGCAACTTACTGCCCTTAAACAACTGTGTAAAAATTTCAGGGTTGTTTTTTGTGTTTCTAAGGTTGACTAAAGTTCTAAGCTACAGAAATATTGTTATTATTATTAACTAATAATTAATCTCTTTCATATCTTTCATATCTCTTTCATAGACTCTCGACATGGTGGAGAATGCAGATTTCTTTCTGATGGACAGAGATCTAATGCAGGTGGTTTCCAGTCTGGCTAAAACTGGCCATGAGCAACATGTACCCGAGATTGTGTCACGTATGCGTCATGAGAGAGGATATGTGCCAGGTCTGACATCAGTTTATCCCTAACCACTTATCATAGTGGTCTATAGTTAACCGTAATGGTACCAAATGTACTCATAACTGTATACTATTCTAAGTGTTTTAAATATGAACCCAAACAAATTAGAGAAATGCGATACATAAAACATTGATGCCATGAGATGAGGTTCTGGGATTTTGGGAAAGCTATTAATGATTGATGGAGTTTTTTATTTTGATCCTGATGCATCCGTTTGCTTCACTTTTTTCAGATGCTATCAACCTCTGCTTGAGTTTGATTACCCACGGTCATGAAAAGACTGCATTTTCTGTCCTGAAAAGCTTAACCGGAATGTTAGACACACATACTGATGACTCTCCAGATTTTGGCAACTTCTTTCTTCGCCATTGTGTCAATATGGACAAGGTGAGGGACTCAAATATAAATATCATGAGTAAATATCACAACAAATTTTTTTTTTCAATTGGTAACCAGCATTGAGCAATATTGAAGACACGTTTTCCAAATGTACACACAGTGAAAATTACAAACTCAACTCTTGACCAAACATTTCAGCTTAGACCAACACAACATTTCATATACGTCTCAAAATAAAGCTTGTTTCTCCAAACCATTTACAACAATTCTCCTTACACATCCTAAAACATACATTTAATTCCTAACACGCTGACCTTTAAAAACATTAACAACAGTGAGAATTCCAGAAATTAACAACTTTTTTTGTGAAGTTTCAATAAATATTCACGTATGGGATTTTTACATTGATCACATTTTCATTGTCTTGAATGAGCTAAATGTGTGACAAGAATAAAAATAAATAAATCGAACATAGTAAAAACTTCACAGTTTTTCTCAATCACTTTGCCAAATATTTCAAAACATTTGCTAAACTTCAAGTTGGAGAGGCAAGCTTTGGATCATTGAACAAAAAAAGTCCTGTCTGCATTCTAATCCACTTCAAAATGTTGGTATGTTTGAAAATATAGACATTGTATTATGCAATACATAGTTCTGCTGTTATCTAAGAATGCTTATCATGTCATACATTTTGTACTATTGATATGACATTGTCAAGAAAAAAAGTAGCTGAAGATAGGATTAGTTTTTCAGCTGAAATTGCGATCATATTGGAATGATTGTCATTTTCTAGTAAGATTTGATGTGTTTCAAATTAAATACGGATGGAATTTTTGGAAGTTGTTGCTAACAGTTTTGAAATGAGTTTGTTAGCATGCTGAAAATGTATAGTTTTTTTGCCACTTGTAGAGAGTAGGAATGACAAAAATGTTTTTTTGCATGCATTTTGTGTGAAAGCAATGATAATGATTTACAGTTAGCTCGTCATAGACTTCTGTTTGTCTGATTGTTTACAGTTTTGAAAATGTGGCTTTATTATTGCACAATGCTTGTTAGCAGTTGAAAAAAAAACCTAGAAATGTATCATGTGTGTTTTGTTGTGTTCATTTGTGTGTCTGTGTTTTGCAGTCTGTGGAGGACATGATCGGTTTTTGCAGGGATTTGAAAGAGTTAGGTCTGCATTCAACCCCACAACAGTTCACTCTTCAATGTGCCCTGGAGGGCAAGAAAACCAGTAAGTGCAGCAAGTCCATTTAAAGTTCAAAAACACTGCTTTATAATTGCTCAGTGTTTCCCATTTTTATTAAAGGTTAATAAATTTATTTAAACAAAACTTTTGTTAAACTGCTCAATATAATTTTCTAGCTTTGAATTTTCATCTGACGTAAAAGTATATGGACAGGATTATTATACACTATTCACCATTTGCAGTGGATCAAAACTTTTCATCAGAGTTTGTTTCAAACATCTTAGGACAAGTGTGATCCAATGCAAATATTGACTGTTAATTGTAAAAAGCACTATTCCCTCTTTACATAAAACTGTGACTGTTAGTTCAGCAACGTGCTTCACTGCAAAACTAAAATGCAAAATTAAAAGCTTACTGATTTTATGTTTAAAGGTGTTGGAAAGTAAAATTTAGATGGTATAAAATATTATGAGGATGTAAATAGCAGTAGTACTATAAAAATAATAATCAATAATTATATTTAATAATTTCTTTTTATTTTAAGTAACATGCTAAGGCTGCTATTAGAGGGCTAAAAAAAATTGCTCACTGGTTACTCACCCTCAGATTGTTTCAAATTTGTATACATTTTTTTTACTTCTGTTGAACACTACATTTTGAAGAAATCTAAATCCTGTAATTATCGACTTCCATAGTAGGAAAAACAAGTACAATAAAAGTCAATGGTCACCACTTTCCAGCAATTATCTTTTAAAAAGAAACTCAAGCAAGTTTGGAACAAGTATAGGGTGAGCAAATGAGGACAGAATAAAATATTTTGGGTGAACTATCCCTTTAGTATATTTGAGACTAAATAATTATAATTACAAATGAATTAAAAGTGCAGACATACAAATACAATTAATAATAAAATGACATGCAGAGCAATATAACTGAAACTGTAGTTTCAAAATATTAATATTAACAAAAATATGAATGCAATTCATTGACACTAAAGTAGCACTGTGTAGTGTTTTGTGTCTTGTGTCTAGAGTTTAGCTACAATTTGCTTCAATACACCTTTCTGGAAGGTTCTAGTACGCCTAATAAGACCTTGATTAGCTGGTGTGTTTATTTAGTGCAGGAGCTAAATAAGTAGGATAGTTATCAACCCTGAATTGCAACAGAATTAAACCCCCCTGGCATAGTAATGGAATATGTACTCAATATGTACTGAATAGTAAGACAGAAAAAGTATTACTACAATGTTCTAATTGTATTACATTTCTTTTCCTTCAAAAAAGTCAATGTGCTAGTCAATATACAGGTCAATTTCACTTTGATCTGTTCAGTTTTGAGGATGTACAGGAATTGTATGAATTGCAGTTACAAAAATCGTGAGCGAAACACTGAGTATGTTTCCATTGACACCAAATACTCCGATTTTAGTATGACAACACTGATTAAGAATCTACCATGTAAACAGATTTTTGATTACCTTAATCTGACTAAAGTCATAATCGTAGTACACACAAATCTAATTAATCATGTGGAGTATTCCTATTTTAGTCGTATTATAGAAGTGCAGTACAGACACATAAACACTTTAAATCAATCTATCACAGTCATGTATGACTTTTCGACGTTAATCGATCTATGTGTCATAACATGTAAAATGGGAACTTCAAAGGAACATTGTAAAAGCAGCTCATATAAACGCCTTAATCCTATTATTGCCTTATTTAGATTAAGGTAAATAATTTGATTACTGATGTCCATGTAAACGTAGTCACTGTTGGATTTTAATTTAGCTTTTTCTTCTCTTTGTTCTTATCCTTATGCATTTTTTGAAACTATGGCATGAATCAGATTGTGTAAATGTCTTTCATTTTAAGGTATGGCGATTGAGCTCATGAAGAGGATGAAGGCGGAGGGTTCACCTATCAAACCTCACTACTTCTGGCCCCTGTTTGCACATCACCATAAAGACAAGAACATTCCTGGTGAGTCTTTTTGCAAAGGCCAAAGTATATTGCTCTTCTTTTTTTTTCACACAGCCTATATGTATAATCCTTTTAAAAACACACAAACAGAGGCACTTGACACATGCACATTAGTAAATACACTCACACATGCACTCGTTTTTATGTTTGTATGTGTGGAATACAAAAAAACAACTTTCTCTTTGACGCCTCAATAAAAATTATTTAGACATTCATTCATTTTCTTTTCGGCTTAGTCCCTTTATTAATCTGGGGTCGCCACAGCGGAATGAACCGCCAACTAATCCAGCATATGTTTTACGCAGCGGATGCCCTTCCAGCTGCAACCCATCACTGGGAAACATCCACACACACTCAATCACACACATACACTACGGACAATTTAGTTTACCCAATTCACTTATACCACATGTCTTTGGACTTGTGGGGGAAACCGGAGCACCTGGAGGAAACCCACGCAAACACGGAGAGAACATTCAAACTCCACACAGAAACGCCAACTGACCCAGCTGGGGCTTGAACCAGCGACCTTCTTGCTGTGAGGCGATTGTGCTACCCACTGCGCCACTGTGCTGCCCTTATTTAGACATTTAGTTCAATATTTTTTTGTTCTAGAGAAATGTATTTTTAACAAAGGTGAATGTCTATATAAATCCTCTTGCATCTGCAACAACGAGCACAAAACATCTCATCTCATTAAATAATTTTTTTTTAAACCAATAACCTTCATGAAAAATGCAGCATCACTCTCACCTTTATCTTCCTGTATAGTTTTTTTTTTTTGTTTGCTCAGTGTTGAAGTCTGCACTACGTGAAGGTTACATGACAGAATTTGTAGTGACTGGGTCTCATGTAAATGCGAGCGCTCTGAGGGAATTCACTTTCAATTACGTGCGCCGCTGTGCACGGCCATGAAATATTTAGCGCCATGTCACATTCTATCCACAGGTGTCACCAGCGGGCAGACACCCTTCCCCCTTTTCACCCACCGCTTTCTCCATCCACCCGTTCGCGAGTGTGGAGAGGGGGGAAAAAGTTTGCATTTTGATGAGGTGTGGATTTAGGCAGGCGAGTTTGTGAAAGCATATGCTAGCTTTGTCTCGGCAGCCGCGAGCGAGCGATGCTTGTCAGTTTCGAGAAGCGGTGCAGCTCATTGCTTGTGACACGGTGAAAGGAGAATGCCTCAGCCCACAACAAGCTTTTCCATCTGCATCTTAAACACTGCACAAGTCAAGGAAATGTTTGTCGTTGAATACCAGGTTGTTTTAAATCTCTGTAACTGTAGAAAGCCACTTTAGGGCTTCTTTCAACTTGAATATCCTTGTGAGGTGAAATATCTCAAGGACTGGAGGTGAGAAGTGATCTGGCCTTTTAGTTCCTCTCCGTTTGTTTATATCATCATATTTCTGGTCCTCGCTTGAACTGCCTTTTTTCTTTCTGGATTGCATAAAGCTAGAAAGCTATTTGCAGTTGCTTTGCTATGTACTGGTACATTCTGATTCAGACCCACACGCTTCTTTAGCCCATCATTGTCTATTTACTTGCGTGTAAATATATATTTATTCATTCATTCATTTTCCTTCACCTTAGTCCCTTATTTATCAGTGGTCGTCACAGAGGAATGAACTATTCCAGCATATGTTTTACACAACGGGTGCTCTTCCAGCTGCAACCAAGTACTGGGAAACACCCATACACACAGTTCCAATATAAGTGAATTCTACTTGCAATTCACGTATAGCGCATGTCTTTGGGCTGGGGGAAACCGCAGCACCAGTTTTTTAGTTACTATACTCTCCCAATTATAGATTTTATTTTACGAAGTTCTGTGCAGCATGAAGTTTGATGCGCATGAGATATATTGCTGAATGCACCAAATACAAACTTTGACAATGCACAGTCAAGGTTTTTATTATTACCCAAAGCTCACCACAAGAAGGTCTCCGTTTCGAACCCTGGCAAGTACGGGAGGCCTTTCTGTGTCAGACATGCAGATTAGGTGAAGCGAAGACTCCAAATTTTCCCTCCCCTGACCAATGTAAGAAAGAGTTGGGTTTAAATGAACTGGTTCTTGCCATGAATATAGCTATAGATGCTGGAATGGTGCTAAGAAAAATAATTGCATTAATTATATTAAAGGTGACCTATTAATTAAAAACTGTCTGCAGAAACACTTTGATTGACATTCTCTCTTTGTACATGTCATCTGACATAAACTGCCCTGATTGAGAAGTAGCCGTCCGCCATTAGAGTTTTCATACCGTACCTGCTGAAGATAATATCAGCGAATAAGAGGATTATACATGTTGAGTTTTAATATGCACAAATGAACACAGTAGTCTCCATAGACTTCCCTCTTCTGAGGCACTTTTTTGACATTTTCAGTTTTTCACAGAGATAATGTTAGTCCTGATTTGAATCTAAAGCTATACTGATGCATAGTTCATCTTATTTGAATTTAAAGTGACAATTAACAAATGGTCAACCCTAAAAAGGGCAGTTTCAAAGAGTTATAAAATATTATTTGTGTGGTATTTTGAGCTGAAACTTCACACACACACACACGCACACACACTCTGGGGACATAATATGTCCCATTTAAAGGAGTAATGTAATGATATTGGCATGGTATTGGCATTTCTAATATATATTTTCATGATAAAAAATGTTTACCATCTTTGTTAATGAAAATTTGATCTCGATAACAGTTTGTGCTTCTGCTACTCTAAACTCAAGCTACTCTCAAATATGCATTTCTAAGAGACAAAACTTGTAATATTAATATATAGTACTTTTATTAATATTTGTGCAGTGCTAAGAAATTAGGTGTTAATCTGTAGAACCTGGTGTTTCATAAAATGTAAGTCAGGGACTACCAGCACTTTTAGAGTTAAAAAAAACAAACAAAATCATGTGTAGGCAAAACATTGAGGTCATTAAAAAGGAAATACATTAGTCTTAGAAAGAAGCTAAACATGAATTATAATATTATTACTGTTAATGTCGCAATCTCAACAAATGCTCCTGACCCCATTTATACATTCATCATGGCTTGTCTATCTGAGGCGTAGGTTTATATGTTTGAGTTTGCATCTGCACATTTCATCAGATCCAAGCATACGTTTTCCTTGTATACACTATTTGCTTTTTTAAGAAAGTTTTAAAATCCATTTCACTTTAAAAATTGCACTTGTTTTTAGATACAGCTTCTGTCTACAGGATGAACCCTGACCCTCTCCCCTTTAGTGCCCCTCTGGTAAGAGAGACCGCAGTCTTGGTTACTTCCTGCACTTTTAGTTCTATCATCAAAGCCAATGATGTAGCAAACAGAAATCTGGAGGTCACCTGAGAATTCATTGAACCAGATTTCTTCCATTAAAGCCCTCTCACACTCCTTCTGAATTGAATGGGCGAGCGATATGACTGGCTATCCATTTTCCATCCCCATTCACATGTACCTATCAGCCTCCACTGTCTGAGCCAACTTTTATGGCTGACAAATGGATCGATGGATTATTTAACAGCAAAACAGGTGTGCTTCTCTCATGAAAATGAAAGAATGAATAGATGACTGCTCTCAGGTTCCATTCAGAAGAGTGTCTGGTCTGGTTCACTGTTTACGCTTGCTTGAAAGCAAAGAGCTAGTGAGTTGCAAGAAAGGATGAATGGGGAAAAAGGCATAGATGAGAATGAAATGGAGAGATTGGATGGATGGATGATGGAGCCTCCAGGTGCTTTACCTGGCTAATGCTCTCACACACCGGTTGCCGTCCGCTCCCGATGCCAGATGCAGGTTTTAATGGCAGATAAAAGCAGCTCTTATCTTTTATTCAGGTGTGTAGGTGTCCCCTGAGCATTGCAATACAGAGTGCTAAGGACCAAGGTGAAGAGTAAACAGAACACAAATCGCTGGTTCACGTGTTCCCACACACACACACAAACGTTTGCCCAGTAGGTCGAGAGACTATTCCATATGCATGTGGTGCTTAAGGCAGGAGTGAAGGGATCTGCTGGAGAGCCGGGTACAGGCCTCAATCCTATGCCTGAAGGGGCTTTTCCTCCGAGCCTTGCCATAGGATGAAAGATGTGCTGAAATTATAATTATCTGTATATTTTCTTCTTATTTTTTTATTATTATTGCTTTTGGTTTAAGATCCGGTTCAGTTAATTAGAAGCAGCCTTGGGCTTTAAATCAGTCAGACTCAGTATAGCATTATTCTTACTATTCCGAAAAGATGGTTTATGTCAATTTTGTTACTTTTGTCATTCAGAAAACTGTTTACTGTTACTGCTATAAAATCAACAAACTGCTTAAAGGTGCAGTAGGTGATTGTCTTCAGAAACATTTTTTGTTGTGCTGGTTGAAAGTCTCTTCACATTCCAATAGTACTGATTAAAGTAAATGATCTAGATGTATTTATATGTATTTTTATATTCTGGGTAAGGCATAAGACTAAAAAATGTTCATCCAATTAAAAATTGTCAGGCCGATAATTCCCATAATTCTGATAAGTAGCCCAAACTGTCTGTCAGCAAATGTAGATCATGTACAACTGCGCACCTCTATTTACGCAGATCCGCCGATGCACGTTCACGTGGACACGAGTGACAGCGGTTAAAAACAAATGCTGAATCAAAACTTTTTAAAATCCTGAATAAAAATTGGAGTTACTTTTGCATGCTGGAGGAAGGACGAATGGCTTAAGTATTTCTTTTAGACAGGTAATGTTATGTTTTAAACTTATTTTAGTCACGCAAAGATTTTGTAGTTACGAATGGGTTATATGCACGGAAGTGTTGTTCAGCCACTGAACAATCTTCCGGCGAAAGATTGATGTGACTACTTTCAGTTTCATAAGGGACCTTTTACAGCATCGATAATGTAGATTTTTATTTAGTTTAACAACAAAATATAAGTAAACAGTGCTATTCCGCCTAGCCTGCTTTACTGAAGTTGGTGTTATTCACATTGGTTAATTTGAACAATAACTGCCTGTGACGCGATCTTTGAATATTCGGTCTGAAATAGCATGCAAGTATGGCTTCGTAATAAGTGTAATTCCTGCTTGCAGCCGGCCAACCACTAAGCATACAGTGGTCGCTTTAAGACAAAGCGCATGACAGAGTGAGAGCAGCAATCCTTGCATGCATGAAATATTGCACATTATCACAAGTTTTGCTTTCTACACAACTGAAAATGTGCTGGATATAATACAGTTTTTGTTGGGAATTGTAGTATTATAAAGTATTATAAAGTTTTCTAACTGGCGAATGACATGATCTAGTGGGTCTCTGTCATCTTTAATGTGCGCGTTTGCTATTTCAGGAGGCGTGGCTTTGAACACCAGGGGTGGGATTCCATTTGAAAGATATTATGCTATCCGGTTTAGCATTTAGGCAGATCACCTACTGCACCTTTAATTATTTTTTAATTATGCCATTAAAAACAGGGCTGAGCTGGAGTATTGTGACATTGTTTATTGCTATTGTTAATGCCAATTAATTGAATTCATTTTTTTATGTTTTTGGGTTTGAGAAAATAGCCCATCATATACTGACTACACAGACAAAATACGTTGGCAATTTTCTCATTCATATGGTATAACCACTTAATATATCTAGAATGTGAATACTGGTACAACATGCACTTATCTAAATGTAATGTAATTCTACAACTTATCACAAGTTTTTTTTTTTTTTTTTGACTCACCTTATCATATATACATATTTAGTTTTTTTGGCATTTGTTATGAAGAGTTGACATAGAGTGTCCTATTTGTCACTTTAGGTTAATAAAACTGCCTGCCTTAATTTACTTTAAGTCTTCCATACTTAAACTTACTTTCATGCAGTAAACTTACCTTTGCATCCCATGAATTACATTTTAATGTGCACGCTTGATTACATCACTTTTTATTTGTTTTCAGCTATTATAGAAGTTCTGAGAGGCATGCAAGAAATGAACATCTCACCAGATGTCGATGCTTTTAGTTTCTATATCCTGCCGTCTTTCCCATCATTGGACAGTGCTACTGCTTCTCTTAAGGTAATTGTACTGGATATGTGAATAAATTGCCGGTTTATGTGACTGTTTTGGAAAACTCTAATGTGGGCTTGATAATTGCAGGAGGCCGGTATTGACGTGAACACCGATGGATTGATTGTGGCAGAATTACGAATCGAAGCATATCGTGGAAACCTCGCAAAGCTACTATCTCTGAGTAAGCATTCGCTTCCTTGAAAATTACTTTCCCCCAACCACTCTCTGTCCATTTTCCTTAT
Organism: Danio choprae; assembly: GCA_903798125.1. Taxonomy (NCBI): domain Eukaryota; kingdom Metazoa; phylum Chordata; class Actinopteri; order Cypriniformes; family Danionidae; genus Danio; species Danio choprae. The sequence continues at coordinate 2,942,575 of CAIGQW010000302.1, read as the reverse complement.
ATCTATACATGTATATCCCCATGTTCTTTAACAGACATAACTCTGTGGAGAGATTTATTTTTAGATGTACCTTGTATGATAGCGCTAATCACTTTGAGTATAATAGCCATCTATCAGGACTACACATAAACACTCGCTGACAGGCAGATGTATGTCCCATTAGGCTTTTTACATCAGGGGTGTTCGATTAAAGCTCCTGGTCTCTTTGTTCCATCTTTTTAGTTCAGGTTCCTTGCTTGGAGGACTTCTGAACTTTCATATCATGTCATAAATATTGGTCTCTTAACAATTTTCACAATTAGAACATTTATTGTGAAATGTCCATACATTTTTAGTTTACCCAAACAGTAAAAATAGCTTTCTGTCTGTCATAAATTGTGGAATAAAACAAACTAAAATGTAAAACAAAGGCAAATCGAGTAACCCGAATACAGTTATTTATTATTAGCAAAAAATTAAAATTAAAAATTATTATTAACAAATAAAAGTTTTTGCCCCCTTAAAGGTCCATTGAACCGCAATTTTATTATTTTCTTTGAGACCCACTTATAATTTTACTTTAAGATTTATACATCAAGACACTATTTAGAAGTAAAGAATTTTCCCCTTGTTTTGAAATTCACAATTTTGATAGATAAGTTTCATTCAAAATTTGTTAGTAAAAGTTCACTGTTGTGATTGACTAAAAGTTCTGCATATTCAAAAATAAATGGTCGTTGCAGTAATGTAATCTGAAAAATGACCCTTCAAATGTTACAAACGGTCTACACCAGATGTAAGTGGCATGACACAACTAAAGAAAATAGTACGAATTATCACCAATAGTCCTGTTTACACTAGATGTAATGCGGAAGGATGTTTTTGTAGCACAATGACTTCTTAAATTTCAAGAGAGAAATTTGATTTCTTAATTTATGACCAATCTAGACTTAAAATCTAGTTGTGGAACGTCTAGAAGCAACAACTGTTACCAAATGCTGAATTGCTTTAGTTTAGCTACAGTTGATAATTTTGAGGACTAATTGTCCTGCTACTGCATTTCAATTGGGTTCAAGTCAGGACTTTGATAAGGCCACTCCAAAACTTTAATTCGGAGGTTGACTTGCCACTTTGCTGCATAATAGGGGACTGAAGCTATTCTTCTGACTGAGGTGAATAGAGGTAGATGCTGTTGAATTATGGATGATACCATTTCTCCTTCACAGTTGTGCCCCCTGCTGTATTTTGTTTCTATCAGGATTGGACTTGTTTTATTTTGTGACTTAATAACTTTATTTAAAAAAATTCATATAACTATAGTACTCTGACTTTTCCTAAATGTGTGTATATTTCATTCTGATTATATTTTATGGAAATGACAAACCAGTATTACTACCTTGAACGGCCATAATAGTCTCATGCCTTTGAATATGCGAACATGCCTTTAAAAACAGAAGTTTCTGATGGCAAAAACATAACTCTACTTCAGACATGTCTTTCAAACCTTTAAAAAACAACATTTTCACTGCGGTGAAAAAAGCATTTGCTCTCTCACTTGCTGGACAAAGTGAGGTAAATGCCTTCTAAACGCAGTCTGTTTATTTGTACACAATTATAGGTAATATTACAAAAAAAGATAAGAGTTTTAGGTTAATGACTTCATAAAATATGACAACAGACATTCAAAGCCTAATTCTAAGATGGCAATAGACACTAAATAACATGACAAAAATTCCATTTGAATCATCAGAATGACAGATATGACCATTTTAGTAGTTATAGAATACTAGTATTAATTGTATTGAACCAACATGAGGATAAGTAAAAAAACCTCCTAAATATGTTCAAAAAAAGATCTTATTAAAGAAAGTGAAATATCTGAAATGTTTACTCATATATTCCCACTCTTGCAGTGTCTTCACCCGCTCTCCCAACCATCAACCTCAGTGTTTTCAGAGCCGGTCTGATCACTGGATTTAAAGGGTAAGTAACCAAACAAACACTCTGCATGCGAGTGTGTGCGCGCAAGTTGTTTTTTTCTTTCTGCCTTTTGGCTAGACAAACTCATTCGTCACCTCATGCATATGGACACAGTCATCTCAAGCCCAATTACAACATGGAAAGAATGCAAATCGAGTCTGTTCTCTTTGTTTCTTCGCCTTTCTATCCGATGCCGACTACTAACTCACCCGAATGCCAAATGCTCACATTGGAATTTCATCGATCAACATCGCTGTCACCATTTTTATTCTTTATTTTTTTCTAATTCCATCAAACAATCACCTCATTCATCACACATACTCATAAACCTGTCATACTGTTTCATTTATCAAATCATTTTCTTCTGGTATCATTTAGTGCACTCAGTAAAATCTGTGGCATCATGCGCAAATTTTAAGGAGCAGCTCTGTTTTTAACTGTTATTTGAGTGCGGATGCTGTAGGGCAGCAGATGCTTCTGTCCTCTGTATTTAGCAAAGCATTTAGATGTGAAAGCGGAGCAGGGAGGCTGCCGGCAGCGATGGATGTCAGCTTTGTAATTAGGGTTGTCAGAAGGGTAGAGGGGGCTGTCGGGGCCTTGTCTCCTTACTGACCTGCTCTTGTAATAGTCAAGGTCAGGAGATAATTTAATCATTAAACAATGCTGAATCTTTTTTTCCTTTCCTCGTCTAGTGCTGTCCGTCGACAACATGCCCTTACCAGCATAGCATCCTGATTTTTAATGTGTGGACGGACTGCATTTGTGTACATGTGACCACTGAGGAGTTCATCCAAAAATGAAATTTCATTCATTATTTACTCGCACTCAAGTGGTTGTAAACTTTTAGGACTTTCTTTTTTCTTTTAAACACAAAACAAGATATTGTGATGAATGTTGGGAAAAGCAGTCGTTGACATCCAAGAAGTTCATACCGTATGAGCCAGTGGGCCTTTTATTAAAAAAATGAATTCATCCATTTGTATTTGCCATTACATTTTTGTTTTTCTCCACTTTAAGATACTTTATTGACTTACTGCACTCAGAAAGAGCTATTTATGTAAATATCCTAATAAATGATTTGTAAAAAATTATTGAAAAAAAAACGTCATGGAGATTCATTGGGTTACAAGATATTTGAATCTGGTCAAATAAATCCCTGGCAGCTGTTAGGGTGAAGTATTCTGTTTTAGAGTTGCTCTTGAGGTGTTTTTGTCTGTCTGTATATGCGAGTCATCGCTGATCCTCTACTGCCCCCTACAGGTTTCAGAATGTGGAGATCATGGCAAAGGTAAGAGAAAATCCAAGAAAAGCTATAAAGATAATGGAAAAGAAACTTTAATTAAAGTGACATGTTTATCTGGTCTTTACAGATCACAGAGCTTCTCTATAAAGATGCCCGCTTTGCTGCTGATGGCCATGATACTTCTGGTGCGTTGATAATAAATATATATTTTTACAGTGTTAAAAGGGTAGTTCACCCAAAAATGAAAATTTTCTCACTATTTACTTAGTCAAGTGCTTTTAAACGTCTATGAATTTCTATGTGTTTCTGTGAACACAAAACAAGATATTCTGAAGAATGATGGAAAAAGCAGCCACTGACATACAAAGTAGGAACTAAAAATACTGTGTAAGTCAATGGCGTTTTTTCCTCCTACATTTTCAGTATGTCTTCTATTGTATTTAACAGAAGGAATGCAGTTTCAACAGGGCTAGAACAAGTGGAGTAAATTATGACAACTTTTTTTTTTTTGGTTAAACTATTCCTTAAATACTGCATGACTCTGTTAAATATAATCGATTAGTCAAAAATATAAAGAAAGAAACTTTCTGAGGATTTTCTTTTCTTAGTTTTCATAACTTGAATCAGGGTAATCGTTACACAATGCTTTTGGAATTAGTCATGTTTTAATAGTAATTTTAGTAATAGTAAAATAGTAATTGCTTTAAATAGTAATAATGATATTGTCAAAGAAAGAAAAATATCATGTCTGTAATAATAACTATACAATTATCCACCTTTACAAAAACACTTAAAAAAAAGTCAGACTCCTGTTCTGAATAATTTAGAGGAGTGTGTTTTTGGAAGGAAGGGAATTAAAGTACTTGTTATGTTTGTAAATGTTTTATTGTGGGATATTTCAGTATGAAGTAATAATTATAATCAAATTAGTTGATTAAAATGTGACTACTTCAGTTGACATGTACGTACATTTATTTTTTTCCTTTTCAACAATGCAAATCAGGTTAAATAGTTAGGTTTATTTTCTAGGAAATATGGCAACACCCATTCTGGTGCTGTACACAGGACAAAACAAGAATCACTATTCTTGTAAATCTTTATACCTGCATGTCCTGTAAACGGATTTCTCCACCAGTATTGTCTGTCTTTCTGTCTGTGTGTGTTTATGCGGGTCTGTTGGGAAAGTGATGGAGTTCATCCTGACAGCTTTGCTTTGCATTAAGTGTCTGTGTGTCTGCTGACTCTGCGCTGAGTTAACAGAGCTGCGGTGGGTGTTTGTCGTCTCGCTGCACTGGTACAGGCCTCTGCGCTGGTGTCCGAGCAGGTGGGAGCGATGGAGACCGTCTCTCTGTCTCATTCTATCAGCACACACAACGCTGGTGTGTGCGTGAGGCTGTCAGCTGCCATCCACTGCTTAACACAGACTTCAGTCAAGTCTGGAGCAAAGCTGCCAGAGTCAGCACAACACACACACAGTTTAAGAGCTGAATTGCAATGTTTTTATGTTTTGGTCCTGCAGAAGCTCCCTTTATGTGACTCTGATAATGGATTTATTGAAAACAAAAAGTGGTTCTTTTCTCCTTTTGCAGAAAATGTGGGCTACTTCCTTTACAATCTGATTGATTCTATGAGCGAGACAGAAGTCCAGACCAATGAAGAGAAGATTAGAGAGTATTTTGGCCTTCTCAAGAACATGGTAACTTCTGTCTGTTGATAAAATGTGATAAAATGAACATGAAACATTTATAATGTTATTAAAAACATTTACATTTTTAAAATATGATGTTTATTTCAAATTTCTTTTCACCAAGGAATCCTTAAAAATGATTGACAGTTAAAGAACTGTAAAAAAAACTGTTTGCAACATTAATAATTATAATAATTAGAAATGTTTATTGAGTACCAAATTAGAATATAAGCTAACATTTTAAATGATCAAACTGAGCAGCTATAAGGTGAATCGGAACCTTACAAACTTTGATTTGAAGCAAAGTAAATGAGAATCTGACACATAAAAGCTAATGTACAGAACTTAATCCCTATTTTTGAGGGAATGAACTACAGTCCCATGAAGCATTGTGAAAGGGCACAGTCCCTGTTGTGCTCTGTTTAGCATTTAGGCTAAGCTAGCTGGCTAATTTATTAGCTAAATGTTCATTGTACAGGTTGTACATTTAGCTTGCCAAATAAAAATGGCAGAAAACTCAGAGCAACTCATCCTTAATTATACATCTAGAGTTTTAATTACTTGCTATTCATTCATTCATTCATTCATTCATTCATTCATTCATTCATTTATTTTCCTTCGGGCTAGTCCCTTTATTCATCAGGGGTCGCAACAGCGGAATGAACCGCCAACTTATTCAGCATATGTTTTTACACAGCGGATGCCCTTCCAGCTGCAGCCCAATACTGGAGTACATTCATACACACTCATTCACACACATATACTAAGGCCAATTATTTATTTCACATATAGAGCATGTCTTTGGACTGTGGGGGAAACCAGAGCACCAGAAAGAAACCCACGCCAACACGGGGTGAACATGCAAACTCCACACAGAAATGCCAACTGCCCCAGCCGGGACTCGACCAGCGACCTACAGTGCTAATCACTGGGCCACCCTGTCGGCCCTGAGTTTTAATTACTTGCTATAAAATGTAATATTATTTAAGAGTCTTTAGTGATCAGAAAACAAACAAAAAAAATAATCACAAGAAAGGTGTACAATGCTATTAACTGTGATTATTGTTCTTTTAATTGTTTTTTTTTTTCAATAACATTTATTTGGTGTCATGCTTTTCTTTCAGAATATCAACATCTCTGTGAATATTTTCAGAGGAATCAGGAACATTCTGGAGTCCCACCATGTACCAGAGCTTATCAAGGTATTTTAATATCAATGAGGATTCCCAGGAAGAATTTTAAGTTATCAAAAATTGAACTGAAAAACCATATTTGTTGTTTTTAATGTAACTCATTGAAATATGAACTTGTTTTTGAAGTTATGTAATGTATTTTTATCTATGTTGATATTGCCATGTAATAGCCATAAGTTGCTGATGCGGCAATAAGCCAACAAGTGAACAATCAGTGATGTATTTTTGATCAGTTGATTTAAATAATGTTCATACTTGAGATCTTTGCCTGCTGTTCAATAAAATAGGCAGAGCAAGATAAAAGGTATATAGCAATTGTGAATCAACTACCTATCACATACACTAATCAACTACACAGCAATGCCCTGCAACCACCTGCCATGTGTTAATGTCCAACCTTAATTGTTCTGTTCAGGTCTGTGATTGTACTGTTAATAAAGCAGCTTATTTTTTATATACCTATTAGGATGCTCTTGCTCTTGTGGATAAGAAGGAAGATGTGACTGAGGTGACGATGTTTAGAGTAAGTGTGTGCACTTGTTTTTTCAACCAAACGCTGAATGTAACAGCTGTGATACAATGTGTGAGTCAACTATTCTCTTGTTTGCAATAGAGTTCTGAGGGGAGACTTTCTGCCTTAGAGAAAACCCTAGCAGAGCTAAAAGCTGAGGGCAAACCTGCCCATTTAACCCTCAAAAAACTCATCAATCTCCTGAGTATTGAAGAGGTAAGGTTTTTATTTACCTACCAATGAGTGTTGTGAGTGTTCTGGATTGTTGGGTTTTTATTATCATTTAGAGAGATCAACTGATATAATAATCAACCAAACACATTTTTTAATAATGTTATATCTCAACATTACTATTTTACTGTATGTTTTTGAAAATAAATGCAGACTTGGTGAGCATTAGAAGCTTCCAAAACTTACCAAATAAAATTTTTAAAGATTTACTAGTGCTTAGTAAAAACCTTTGTGCAGAAGCATATAATTAAAGGGATAGTTTAAATTAAAAAGTGCTGTAAATTTACTTGCAATCATATCATCTATGATTTGTTTTTCTTCATTGGAACAATAATATATATATATATATATATATATATATA
>CAIGQW010000302.1:2908719-2935289 GCA_903798125.1 Danio choprae | reverse complement strand
ATTTGTTTTATTAATAATTTTTTTTTACAAATATACAAATAATACATTATACAAATACACTGTTTAAGCTTAAATTAGTTAGTAGTCATAGCAATATAAATGAATATGAAAGCAATGATCAGAACTATAGACCTTTGCTGCCTTCATGAGTGTTAAAATAAACCGTCTAAGTTCTCTTCTAGTGACCATGGTGTCTGCACAGTCTTAAAATGTCTTAAATATCAAAAACAAAATTTTAGGCTGTATTTTAAATTCACTGAAATACTGTCTTGGTTGACTTAAATTATTTTAAACGGGCCTTATTTTCCTTTGTTTATGTAAAGCTATCTAATCGATCCAACACGCATCCAATTACCAACAATACATCTCAATAAAACTTTTTTTAAATCAAAACTCTATTTATAACTAATATTATAAAAGTCTGTTGTGCATACATTTAGTTTATTATTTTTTTAAATAACTTTTTAAAAGTTATGTTGAAAACATTTGTATGTAAACAACTAGGGTCTGCTTGTTTTAACACATTATTTAAAATGTGTGGCTAAGAAATAACTAATCAAAATTAATTTTTTTGATGAGGCAAGTGATTTATTTATTTTTTTCTGCTGGACCATAAAAAAATTCTCAGCATTTAGTCATAGAAAAGTCTGAAATTTCATTCTTGATGGTCTTAAAAAGGTCTTAAAAAGTCTTAAATTTGATTTTGTGAAACCTGCAAAAACCCTGAGTGTCTTTTAGCTGTACAAAAACAATCCATCATGTTGTTACTTTCAGGCAAAATAGCTTGCACATCGAAAAATATAAAAATAAAACGAATATTCCTTGTAACTTTTTCTCCGATATCAGAAACTGCAACAAGCTCTGGATCTGAGAAATCAATATGAGGATGACATGACTCCTGCCGCTTATGCCACACTCATCAATTTGTGCTGCCGACATGATAATGCTGAGGAAGCTCTCAAACTGAAGATGGAGATGTGAGTTTGACGTTTCACTTCATTAAACAAATGTATTTTAAAAGAAAGAAAGGAAAACCAAGTAATTAGAATAAGCATAATCTACTCACTCTCATATAAGAATCATTTCCTTAAATACAGTAAGACTGGAGAACATGAAATGTAATTCACCGACCGGATGACAACGTCTTAAAAGTTCACCCGCCATAGTTACAGGCATTTTGAGAGTCAAGAAATCAATAAACAGGCTAAACAAAATGAATACCCATGATACCTGATCATAAATCAAGGTCTTGTAAATAGGCCTGCATGATAAATTGAAATTAAATTAAAATCGCGATTCGGCAAAAGCTGCGATTCTCTTGCAAATGGGTCTGTGATCGGTAGTAAATATCCTTCTAAGACCAGAGAAACTGCATATATGCTTCAAAGAAGAGACCCAGGAAGTCAAAAAGAGAATTTAACTGCTTTTATCGATTCAGCATGACTAATAATCACATGACATCACACAAAGGATTTATATCATGACAGTAGACTGAAGTCGTGATTTATTAAATGTGGTATTTTACGTTCTTTCAGTTGTAGCAGCAAGCAACACAGAAAAGTTTACTAAAAAGCAATGCAAACAGCTGTCAAATCTCAGAATGATTATCTTCAGTTTCATGAGATTAAAGTGTGGGAACACTTAAAGTGTGGGAACTTAAAAATTTTTTGCATAGCTTGTCAACTAGCTTGTCATCAAGCAGCTGCTGGACATTTACAACTGATTACAGAACCAGCTTTACTGACAAAATGTGCGCTTAGAGTTTTTGTCTTGTTTCTAGTTCAAATATCTAAAAATTTTAAGAAGCATTTTCTAGACAAGTAACAAATATTGTCTTGTTTTCAGAAATAATATGTTAAGTGAGTTTTTCCTTAATACAAGCTCAATAATCTGCTAATGGGGTAAGCAAAATAATCTTATTTCAAAGCGAAAACCAGATTATTTTGCTTGTTTTAAGGAAAAACTCACTTAATTTTGACACATTATTTCTGAATAAAGACACTAATTTTTACTTGTCTAAAAAATGCTTCTTGATTCAAGAATTTTTTAGAAATGTTGACTAGAAACAAGACCAAAACTTTAAGTAAGAAAATGAAAACCTGTGTAGTAAAACAGCCAGTGTGTGCAAGTTTAAAGTAGCCAGGATATAACAACAACAAAGACAATTTTATTGCGTAAATGAAGTAGTCATAACAGTTTTGGACAGCATGAGAGTGTGAGCAAATAATGACTGAATTCTATTTTCTAGTGAACTATGCCTTTCAATACTAAAACATTTGCAGCACATAATTTAATAATGGCACTTAATTCACTTTCCACCCTGTTTACTGTGTTTGCCTTATTTTGTTTGTTGAACATTGAAGGGCTCGCAAGGACTCCGAGGTGGCGCTGGATGCTCAAAAGTACATCGCCTTGGTCCGAGTGCTATCGAAACATGGCAAACTGGAAGGTTAGTGTCCATCTGAAAGCTTTAGCTGAAATGATTGCAGATGCCCTCTTATTTTCAACCGTCCTGGATTAATGAAATAATTCAGTTTAGTTTGTCACAAATAATGTGGGCCGTCACATTAGGTGTTCCTTCCCTCACATTTGAAACCACTTAGGATGTCAAAGTACCAATGAGAATTATTTTTTTTTGTATTACTTCACTATCAAAAGCTTGCCACTCGCTTAATTAGTTACTTAAAGGCGGTGTTCAGATTCAAACACGGCCATGGAATACGTATCGCCATGGGTCCGAGACACCTGTCCATCTGCACGGGGACATTAATCAGCCATTATCTGAATTCCACGGTGGATTTCTCCATGCCCATGTAAGACGCAATTACAATAAAAGTGTTTCCTGTTTGCTTTGTGCACACAGTGATGGTGAAAATACACGCTCCGTCTCTCTTTCCACGATGCGTGTCACTCTTTTGCTGCCCCCACCCTCTCGCTCGGACTCATCCTGTCACTGAGCGAGGGAAAATTACAGGACCGGCTGCACTTTAACAGAATTACCGAAATCCGTCCTGATACTAATGGCATATCATGTCGGGGAAAGTGCTTGAGTATTTCACACACACACACACGCACATTTGCATGTGAATTCAGGCGAAAGTGTGATGAGCGAAGTGTGTGTGTGTATGTATATATGTATGTCCATCAGAGCGAGCCGGTGGCCATTAGCCTCGCTCGGAGCTTGTCATTCACATTAACACACCTCAGCGCCCCGTCCTGCCTGCATCAGCGCCGCCACACGATCCGCTTGAAGATCATGACTCGTGGCACCGTAACGTAACCGGCTGCCTGGCTTTTAATGGCCTTGTTTTTATTTGAAACGCCTCTTGTTCCTTCCTCCATCTACTTTTTTTCTTTCGTCTTCGCTCAAGTCCTCGCATTTGTTTCCGATTCTGTAAAAGTCAGTTCACAGGCTGGCAGAAGGCCGCAGAATGAACTGGAGGATTAATGGGCTGTGTGATATTTGTTTACCTCAGTGTGTGTGGTATCAGGCAGCGGGCCTTCCATTCGGGCCCATTTACCACCGGCGGGTGATTGGGTGTGATTAGTGGTTTTGTCAGAAGAGAAGAATTTGAGCTGTCTGCTGCTGTCACAGAGTGTTCTCATATGGCTGAAGTTCAGCTCGGTTGCTGTTTGTTGTCCAGCGATGTGTGAACCGTGCTCTCCGTAGGACCAGAGAGTGGTCTGAGGGGGCTTCATTTGGGGCTCAGACGCCCATCTTGCTTGGCCATCTGCAATCTCAGGACCTGTTCATCAGCAAAAAAGTTCCTGTTAGTGTTGTGCAAAAGTTTACACACCTCAGGGTTGTGGCCTTGTACATCTGCATTGGCACATTGAGCTGTGATTTTTGTAATCTTCCCTGTCTAATTTCAGGGTTCCCACACTTCTTGAAAGTACTTAAAAATACTTGAATTTCAGACATATTGATTGAAGGCCTGGAAAGTACTTTAAAACAAACATAGGTCATTGAACGTAAATTAAATTTGTTTATGGTTTTATTTGAACAATTGTACTCAATTGTCAAATACAGAACGAGAAAAATCACAAATTCTTAAATAAAAAATCTTTTATTTGAAACCACATTTGAATATAACCAATATTGAATTCAAGTCTATTGTAATTCAATTTAAGTGCAGTAAGGACTTTCATTGAGCTACATATCCTGGGGTATGAATTACAAAGGTGCTTGATTTAAAATGAATGGTGCTTTAAAAAGTCCTTGAATCTGGTGTCCATGAAAGCATGGGAAGCCTGTAATTTCTATCAACAACTTAAAAAAAAATCCTTTTTAATGATCTTTTGTGTGACAAAACAAGTTAAATATTGAGCAAGATAAACAGTAATATATTGTCCATTGTTAATCCCATCCCCCAACCCATCATCTATTAACTCAATTAACAAAGCAAGAAAAATAAAGATAGAAATACATAAATAACAAATGAAGTATATTAGATGTACCTAACCATTAAATTAGAGAATAACTGCATACAGATAAAAAAAATTAAACAAAAATAATTTATAAATCAATCAATAAAATACCTTCTAACAAAATGGCAAATGTTACAAGTAGCCAGTCCCAGGTGTAATAGGCAGGCCTTTGACACAGTACAGAAAGGGATGCCAAGTCTTATAAAAGGAATTGAGTGAGCTGGAGAGTAAGCGTCTTATCTTTTCAAGTCTGATACAGTAAAAATGTCCTGTATTCACTTGTCGTGTAGGAGGGGGGAGTGTGTTTCCACTTTATAAATACGGCACTTCTGGCTAAAATTTTAGTAAAAGCAACAACCTTGCCATTACGGACTGTCAGATCAAGTCTAAAAGATACTCCAAAGAGGGGCTAGCAAAGGATCAGGGTTTATATTAATTTTGAGAGCATTATTGAATGTATCAAAAACACCTGACCAAGAAGTTGCCAGCTGTGGGCATGTCCAAAACGCATGCAGATAGTCAGCAGGTGAATGTTTGCAACAGTTACAAGCAGAGCTCCTTTCTGGGAAAAAAAATTTGCCAACTAAGCATTGGTTAAGTGAGCTCTAAATAACATTTTAGACTGCATCAAACCATGCCTAGCACATAATGAAGAGGAGTGCACCTGGGCTAAGATGTTGTTCCATAGATCCTCTGTCATAGTAAAGGTCTGACAACAACTTTGACACAAAAATGGCCATATTGTCTTTTGTAAAGTTACTTGTCATCATGGGCCAACCTGCATGATGAAGTCAGAGTTTTCGTGTGTCTTTAAAAAAAAGTCTTAAATAGCTTTTCCATGAATTAAGGCATTAAAGCCTGAAATTACAGCCGTCTTCTTTGTGTTCTGCTTTGATGTTTTGTTCTCGCCCCTCTAATTTGTAGCTGAACAACCAATCAGAGTGCTCTATTTTGCTGATTCTACATGCTGAATCGGGCCGACTTGCTCCAATGTTAACCTGACGAGAAGCGTGTAACACTACAAACCAACTATAAAATATAAGGGGTCACTAACTTTAGCAATTTTTTTTTTACAATTATACTGAATTGTACCATAAATATGTCCTATAATGTGACATTGCAAAAATGAAGAAAACCACTTCTTAATAGCTTACAAATAGTGAGTTTTTGGATACTTATCTTCATTATCTTCTTAGAAAAAGTCCATTATGAACAGAGAAAAATCCAAATATTTGATATAGAAAATAATACCAGCTTATCATTATTCACATCTGACCATTTTAATGACTGTAATAAACTTGCAATGCCTGAATACAAAGCCGAAAGATGCTTAAAATAAACTGATATGGCGACACTGCAAGAAAACACACATACTTGATGACGCATTTGTCAGGTTTGATGTAATATTAAATTGGTCAAAAATAGTGAACAACAAACACTTAAGATATCTGACAGTCAGTTACCACGCTTTCATTGTGTTCTACAGGCTAAACACACAGAACAATCAATGGAATTTACTCACCTAAGTGTCTGTTATTCCTGAAGTGTTAGTGACGTTGCTTAAACTATATTGTTGTCCACTTATTTGGGATTTCTATATATGTATGTATGTACAGTGCATCCGGAAAGTATTCATAGCGCTTCACTTTTTCCATATTTTTTTATGTTACAGCCTTATTCCAAAATGGATTAAATTCATTTATTTCGCCAAAATTCTACACACAATACCCCATAATGACAATGTGAAAAAAGATTTTTGGAAATTATTGCAAATTTATTAAAAATAAAATAACCTGACAAATCACATGTGCATAAGTATTCACAGCCTTTGCCCAATACTTTGTTGATGCACCTTTGGCAGCAATTACAGCCTCAAGTCTTTTTGAATATGATGCCACAAGCTTGGCACACCTGTCTTTGGGAATTTTTGTCCATTCCTCTTTGCAGTACCGCTCAAGCTCTATCAGGTTGGATGGGAAGCGACGGTGTACAGCCATTTTCAGATCTCTCCAGAGATGTTCAATAGGATTTAGGACATTTCACCACTCAAGGACATTCACCGAGTTGTTGTGAAGCCACTCCATTGATATTTTGGCGATGTGCTTTGGGTCATTGTCCTGCTGGAAGATGAACTGTCGCCCCAGCCTGAGGTCAAGAGCACTCTGAAGCAGGTTTTCATCCAGGATGTCTCTGTACATTGCTGCATTCATCTTTCCCTCTATCCTGACTAGTCTTCCAGTTCCTGCTGCTGAAAAACATCCCCACAGCATGATGCTGCCACCACCATGCTTCACTGTAGGGATGGTATTAGCCTGGCATTCACTCCAAAGAGTTCAATCTTAGTCTCATCAGGCCAGAGAATTTTGTTTTTTATGGTCTGAGAGTCCTTCAGATTCCTTTTGGCAAATTCCAGGCGGGGAGTGACTTCCGTCTAGCCACTCTACCATGCAGGCCTTATTGGTGGATTGCTGCACAGGTGGTTGTCCTTTTGTAAGGTTCTCCTCTCCCCTCAGAAGAACGCTGGAGCTCAGTCAGAGTGACCATTGGGTTATTGATCACCTCCCTGACTTAAGGCCTTTTTCTCCGATCACTCAGCTTAGATGCCCGGCCAGCTCAAAGAGTCCTGGTTGTTCCAAACATCTTCCACTTACGTATGATGGAGGCCACTGTGCTCATTGGAACTTTCAGAGCAGCAGAAATATTTCTGTAACCTTCCCCAGCCTTGTGCCTCGAGACATTCCTGTCTCGGAGGGCTACAGACAATTCCTTTGTCTTCATGCTTGGTTTGTGCATTGACATGCACACTGTCAACACAGGGACCTTATATAGACAGGTGGATGCCTTTTCAAATCATGTCCAATCAACTGAATTTACAAAAGTTGAACTCCAATTAAGCTGCTGAAACATCTCAAGAATGATCAGTGGAAACAGAATGTACTCGAGCGCAATTTAGAGCTTCATGCCAACGGCTGTGAATACTTATGTACATGTGATTTTTCAGGTATTTTATTTTTAATAAATTTGCAACAATTTTTTTTTTCAAATTGCCATTATGGGGTATTGTGTGTAGAATTTTGAGGAAATAAATAAATTTAATCCATTTTGGAATAAGGCTGTAACAAAAAAATGTGGAAAAAGTGAAGCGCTATGAATACTTTCCGGATGCACTGTATACAGACACACACACAGACCACACACGCAGTTTGAAATATTGTAATTCTTTCATTCGTTTACATGGCTCTGTTATGAGAGAAGGTGCTTTCTCCTTTGGTTGTTGATCTCAGGATTTTAGGTAATATCATATTAAAAAAAGTAGTTTTTTTTTCTCCAGTAACTTGACTCATGACTGATACATATCATCTCTTAACCTCCTGATAGATCAGCCTGGAAATATTTGTTTTGAATGTAGGAGTTTATTTCACTTTGGTGAAAATCAATAGGATACCCAAGAAGTACTTCAGTGGAGCACCGAGAAGTAATTAAACCAAATGCATTCCTTTTCGCATTAATTCCATCCAGCTTTAACACACAGCCTTCTTTTATTTGGCTTAAATGTTTCCCTACATCAGTGTGCCACTATACAACAATGCTTGTAAAGCCCTGGGCCATAAGGAAAGTACATGGTTGAGTGCCTAGAGCGACGGCCCAAGAATCAAGAGGTTGTTAGTTCTAATCCCCTCGTGGGTATCGCTGTCACGACGCCCTCCGGCGATCCACTTAACCTCCATTGCTTCAATTCATATCCAGCTGTTAACACATAACATGTGGCACTTTTTAGACAAGAGCGCTCCTTAAATGACAAGCCTCTATTTAAATGGGCTGACTGCTGGGATCTTGATAAAACAATCCTCAAAAATTACAAAAAAGCAGTAAAGGATGAGATCTGTGCCCGAATAACAGCGTGACTGAGTAGATAAGTGAACGGAGCTTTATCATACAAAAGCAGCCTCTTAAAAACTCAGCATGACCCTGCTGAACCTCCTGTTCCCCGCTTCTCTGTTCCTTTTGGCTCATCACTTTTCCTGACAGTACGGAGCGCCGCACTGAATTTGCATAACAACGGGACAAAAATTGCAGGGTGATGAAGTGACAGATTGGAATATGTGGGCTAAAACAAGCTGGCTGTCTCTGTTTTGAGTGTGTGTGTGTGTGTAAAGACTGAAGTGAACTGTGTTGCAGTAGGTCAGCCTACATTGTATATTTCCATATGCATACCATGACTCTCCATGCTTGAGGTCCTAGTTATTGTCAAAACACTAGGAATAATTGTTGGATAAAAGTGAATGGTTTTTTAAAAATCCTTAGTTAAATATGCAACTGTAAGGAAGCATTTGTTGATTTCCCACTGTTTTTTCTGTACATATGTCCCATTAAACAAAAATTGACCTGATTTTAATAGAAAAATACTGTAAAAATGGTACAGCAAAAATTGTTAATGGTATTTGTTTTGTTATATATGGTGAATAACAATCCATTAACAGTCCCAGAAATCACTTCACTTTTTTTTTTTTTGTTAAACTTAAGAGTACCAGGTTTATTTTTTATTACTCATCAGTTATTTATTGGAGTTTTATGTTACATCCAGTGTTGTTATTTAAAATGTTTGTTGCCTTTCTTTAGTTTTGTGTGATAGGAGAATGGTGTTAGGTAGTTGTGTGAATGGCACAGAGCACTTTTTACATATTCATATTTTTTGTGGCAAATCTGTTCTTCATGGGCTTTGTTTAATTGTGACTTTTAATGGGCAGTACAGTTTAGAGTCTAAACTTGTGTTTTCTTTCTAGGTGCTTTCAAGAAGTCAAATGCATTTATAATTGTCAATGTCCTTCTTGGTGAGCATTCATGCACGATCTATCACTTAGGTCGTAAGTGAGAAAAAACATAACCTTGTACATTACTGTTTATGGATTGTAAATGTCAGCTGTGGCAAACTAACTAAACTCATAAAGGCACCATGAACTGTTTGTATTGTTGTTGTTGTATTTATACTATTATCAAATGTTTTTTCTGGAAGTTCAGTAGCATTTTTACTCCATGTTGTTTCTTTAAGCAGATATAAATGGCCACTTTTTGTGACTGGCTAATGGCGCAGAAACAAGCTCTTTTTCATTAAGTGCTATGAAGAAATGGAGATGAGCAGCAGTGCCGCTGTGAGTCATGGGAATTTGGGAGTTTGCCTGACTGCCTGTGGCCAACACTGACTCCCACATGCACACAGCTGTGATGGTATCCTCATCCGCTCTTTCTGTCGCTCTCTCTCGGTTCTAGATGATTAGTATCGCCAGTGCAAACAGGCCCTATCGGTATCAGCCCATTAGCTAGCCTCTAAACAGCGCGTAAACACATCTTAATTATCTGGCTTGGTGACAGAGCAGCTGTGGAGGTGGACCCTCGCCCCTCTGCCAGATGGGAGCATCGCCCAGTAAAAAGCCTCCATTACGGCAGCGGAGTTGCGGCGTATCCACGACCAGAGCCCGCCGAGTTCACGCCGGGCACTCGCCGCACACCTATAATTTCCCGACATGCTTTCGCAGGGAACCGTGAAAAAAAAGCCTACTATTGTGGGGGCCTTCGTAATTGTAGTCTCGTTTAGAATTGCAAGTAGTAATTAGCGGCGAATTGGCATTATACGGCAGCATTTGCATCCCCGCTGGGTGTAAAATGTTGTTTTAATAGCGGTTTGTTTTCCCCACATGAAATTATCTAAGGGGGCTTTTATCACCTCTTCCCCTCTCTCAGTCTCACTCTCTCTCTCTCTCACACTCTCGTCTGGCGCCGGCCCATCAGGGGACGGCTAAGCTCACAGATATACAAATAATCTCTGCAAGTCTGGGAAACAGTCAACGAGATGGGTAAACCTTGGTATGAACCTGCAGTTAAGGAACCACTTTATATAGAGGGTTGCATACCATAAATGTAGTAGCTTTTATATGGTTTATGATGTCTGCAAAAATTTATAAAAATTACATTTAGGATTGTATAAGCCCACTCCAAAAAACCTAGTTGACAAAAGTATTGAACTGGTTGTTGATTAAAGTGTTGACTCCATAATTTTAATAGTTATTAATTACGTTGTTACTTAAGTTTATCTTTGGAACACAAATTAAGATATTTTAGATTAAATCTGTTAGCTCCCTCATCCTCCATAAACGGCAAGGCTCACAACTAGTTCAAACTCCAGAAAGGTTACCGAAATGCATCCTCAAAACAATCCATATGTCTTCAATGGTTCAATCTGAAGATTATGAAGCAACGAGAATATTTTTGTGTGCACATAAAATAAATATAACAACTTTGTTCAACAGTTTCTTCTCCTCTCTGTCAGTATAGGAAACGTGTTGATGTGTCACACTTGGCCGTGCCTCTGTTATATCAGTCCACAGTGCTCATGAAGCACTCCCCCTTACTCTAGCACTTAATTCTCTGAGATCTAACAGTTCCTTTGTATAATTAGCTGCTCTTGTGTGTATTGCCTCTTCTTGTTGAATCGCTGAATGCCTACTCGCTTTGGACAAAAAGCTTCTGCTATTTGTAAATAATTTTTTTTTTTTTAGAATGATCAATAACCTTGCTATCTATGGAGGATGAGGAAGCTTTTACTTTTCATCTAAAATATCTTAATTGGTGTTCTGAAGACAAACAAAGGTCTGAGGGCTTTGGAATGACATGATTGGAATGGGGGATTTTTGGATTTTTGATCTCACCCTGTAACTAGTCAGTGTCTGACCCTTGCTAGACCATCACTGATGCTTTTGTTTATTTCTCATTCTCTCTCTCTCTGTTGGTTTTTTTTGCAGAGGCGATAGATATATTGAAGGAGATGAAGAAAAAGGATATAATGTTAAGGGACAACCTGATCGGTTTTCTCTCCTTTACAATGAACTCGATTGCAATAAAAGGAGATGCTGACTCTATTCGACGCCTCCAGGAGACCATCTTCACTTTGGGCTTGGCCAAACCATCCAATGGTCTTTGCTCACCCCTTGTCACTTGCTATCTGGAGAGGTGAGTTGTTAAACTCTGTATACTTGGTTATAGGAAATAACCAAGCTTTTATTTGTTCCAACCTGTTTGTATACCTACAGTTCTGCACGTCTTTGTGAAGGATTCATTATGTGAACTTATTGGCTGATATTGGTTTTTAAGCAACTTTAACTCTGCTGTTACATTCAGGTTAGTTTTGAAGCCAACGAGCCGAACTCCTTAAAGTGAGTTTTTAACACATAACATAATACTTTTTCTTCAATAAAATAACTTAACTAGATTAAGCAAAATGTAAAACAACTGCATGCTTTTAGTAAACACCTTATCATATATACATTATAAAAGCAGGATTTTGTGTCATCAGGTTTGGACTTAAAAATGACTGTGTGAACAATAAGCAGCCAACACCAAATTGATCATTTAGAATGTATTCAGAACTGTTTTATTTGGTTCTGTTGAATCAAACACTAGTTTGTTTCCTCTTTTGGTGAAGATCTCTTGGCCAGGTTTGAATACAGCAATCATACCCTGGTGCGCACCAAACAAACAAACTGAGACCCCACTGAAGAGATAGGTTTGGTCTGCTTCCAAACAAACTCTGGTACAGTTTGTTTAAGGTGTGAATATGGTGTTACCAATAAATAGTGCAACCTCATTGCTGACATCCAGTGTTTAAAGTCTTGAACCTTTCCCAATCACCTCAACCTTTCTATCTCTATAACTTCATTTTCTGTCACTTGCTTCACTGTACTATCATAATAAAGGTAGAAATGACAACATGAAATCTAAAAAATGATGCAAATATCATCCAACCTCGATCTGCATCACTACCACGGTTTTGTTTACTATTTGTAGTTCACTTTAAAAAAGGGCAGTGTTTTAAGAAACTGCACCGAATTAAAAACAAAACAAAAATAACCTCCTCTTTGTTCCAAAGCAAGTGAACTAACAGACTTTCCTAATGTGAATAGACCCTTACTGTTTATAATCTGGACCAAACAAACCAAGAGAACCAAACTTAATTAAAACACTTTTTCATTCATGAAACTTTAATTGCCATTAGTGGATTTTAGCCCCCTCAAAAATGGTTTGACCTTTTTAAGTGATGAGTTTGGAAACAACACGAATGCAATCTGAAAACAAACATTAATAACAATGTGATATTGTAAAGGCTAGAGTTCTGCTCCTCCCTAAGCTTGTTTCCTCTCCGTTCATTTCATATAATCTGTCATTACCTTATAGCAAAATGCAGCAACGGGGGAAAAGGAATTAACTTCCACAAGTTGGGCCCCTGTGACAAGCCCAAACCACCCCCCGCCCGATTCGTTCAGGTCTATTTGTAAGAGCGGCTTTTAAGCAGATCAACTAATTTGCATGTTAATTATGCACCCTGTGCTAATTACTGGATTTGCCTGGGCCATGTGCTGTGCTGTGTAAGTGCCGTTCCCCCTCCCCGCTGTGGGATATTGAGGTTGGCAATACACCTTCACTGATAGCGCTGGAGTCAAACACACACGTACACATGCGGGCTTCCTGGGTGCCCCCTAGAGACTGTTTGTTTTTCTGTCACTCGAGTGCCACAACCACACTGGCACGTGCGAGCTTTAATTGCTGCCTTGTGAGCGATAAGGTTTCCAATTTAGCTCAGGTTCATTAAGGCGCAGATATGGAGAGATCAGAGCGACTCTCAGCAGAAACTCTGATAAACCGTGAATGTTCGTATCACATCACACACACACATACAATCTGACTGGCAGCCACACTTCTCAGAGCTCATAGTGGCCTGGCCTGCATGGATAGACCTTCTTTAGGAGCTCTGTAGTACCTGTGTGATTTATGTGATATTTAATATATTTCTCTGGTCATATTTAAATGCAAAGTTCTCCAAAATTCATTGGTTAAAGATCGAAAATATGTTGACCCTTATGAAAAGCCCAGGTCCAGATTAAAATATGTGACCCTGGACCACAAAAATAGCCTCAAGTTGCAGATTTATATTTGTAGGAATAACCTAAACCTACACTGTATGGGGTCAAAATGTTGAATTTAGACAATTTTAAAACCAATTTTCTTAGTATTTTCATTTCTTTGAATCTTTAGATTCCACAATTTCAATCATCTTTGCCAAATATTGTAATATGCCAACAAACCATACATCAATGGAAAGCTTTTTTTATTCAACTTTCAGATGATTTTTTAAAAAGTTGACACTTATGGCTGGTTTTGTGGTCCGGGGCCACATATGTTATCACGTTTTGCATGTACAGTGCTGATCTTTAGTGAAGTATTACATTTATTCATGCCTGTAGAGCTGGAAAAAATTCGTTGAATTTTGCTAGATTTATATAAAAAAGTAAAATGCTACATTATATCCACTGATGTAGTAAATGTAGTAAAATTACTACTGTTCTGTTTATTATACACGAGCACTATAGTTTTAATACTCAAGGGCTGCATCCGAAATCGCCCGCTACTCAGTAGATACTACATTTGTATTTAATTTTACTACTCAGTTAGAAAAGTACATTCTATACATTATGAATATGAGTAGTGTGAATGAAACTTGGACATACTACATCCGCCTTTTTTTCACGATCGTTTGACCTACACGTGTCAGTTGCATCGCTTAACTCCCATTCATGAATACTCTCGCAGGGCATCATGGGATAGTGTAGCGTCCATCCGATGCACACTTCTAACTTGAATCTTGCCCAAAGTAGTAGGTCATCCGGGTAATTTTCGCATTCTGTTTTTCGAATTCTATGAATTCAGACATACTTCTCGGCTCGCATACTGTATAGTATGGAAATATGCGATTTCGGAGGCACACACTGTCTTTAAAGCAAGGTGGATTTTGATTGGCTCAATTGGTCAATGTTTTTATCATTCATCAAATGAATTTGTTTTTAAAATCACTCTGAAAGAGATCCTAAGGGATGTAAAGATTCCCTGAACTCACAATTTAATTTGAATCACAATTTTGATTTCACAATTTTTCACCCGCAATATTCTTAACCATGCTCCTCTTTCCATTAGTTTGCTACGAGGGAATGATGCAAAAGGAAAAAAAGAAAGCCCCACCCCTCTACTCAATGTTCCATTTCAGTTGGAAGTACATCAACATACTGCGGAAAAAACAGTCTCCGCAAATTCCAGTTCACGTAGACTTTAAAATGTCTTTCAGAGTCAAGATGACCAGAAAACTCCATGTAAACCTTGCTAAAGACATTCAGTTTTTCTCAGATTCATATTCATATAAGCTCCTACTCCAATTGTATTGGGATTTGTTTGGCATCTCAATCGATTTGAATAGTCACATATTTAAATCGATTTTCAAACAGTGTACAGTTCATTGTTATATCCCTAGCGGCATGTTAATATTTTTGTTAAATTTGTTACGCTTGTATGTTTTTGAATCTCACAGTGCTACTTGCTTAAGTCTGCGTTAAACGAAAGTTGTTGAGGCTTTTATTTTAGTATGTTGATGTACTTCCAACTGAAACGGAATATAAAGTAGCGAGCAGGGCTTTCTTTTTGCGCATCATTCCCTAGTAGCAAACTAACGGTAAAAGGGCTAGTTTAAGAATATTGTCAACAGAGAAGAGCTGCAACTCCAAACGCAGGAGAAAAGAGTCAGACTTTGATTGAAGATTACCAAAACAAACTTTTTTTTGTGGATTAACTTGCACTGATTAATTGTTCACCTAAAGAATAAAAATGTGCGTAGTAAACAATGTTAATTTTAATTTTGCGTTTTATGAATCACCAAGAAACATGGTTTGAGCTAAAAGTCTTTTTAAATGTTCTACTTTACCAAAGGACACCTATATTTTGTCTAGCCTGAGTGTGTAAATGGAGTAACATTTTAATTTTGTTGAACTGTCCTATTTTTTTCTCCTCAAAGAACATGAATTCCTTTAGTTTTACTCCAATGTTGGTGAGTACAACAGCATCATTTGACACTCAGCACTACATAAGCTTGTGCGTACTGTACATAAAAAAAAAAAAAAAAATCAATCAGTATAAGGTGATATTTAGAACAATCTGGCCTTCAACCTAAAATGAGTCTGACACCCCATCTGCAGATGACTCCTTTATCATCTCCTGCGTTTCCTCTGTTCTGCCTCATCCATCTCTCTCTCTCTCTCTCAACTCGTCTCTGGCCTGGGCTGCGCTAAAGAGGACAAAGCGGTGTGTGTCAGTGTCTCGTCAGCATGTCAACCGTAATGACTTAATGAACACTTTTCTATGGGATTAACTCTGACAGCCGTCAGCCCGTCTCCATGAAACAGCAGCCGCCGCTCCCGATCCGTATCCTTCATCTTTAATGAGCCTAACAAAGGGAATTGCCAGAACTTTTTTTATATTTTTGGCAGAAAGGATGTCTTTGAGGGACAGGAACTCTAAAAAGACATGTCAGATGTTTGTTTTAAACTGCGTCAGTTGCATAAAATCAAAACTGTTTGCATTTAGAAATCATTACCGTATATCGTGTTGTTTTGTGGCGCGCACACACACACACACACACACACACGCACACGCACACGCACACACACACACACACACGCGCACACACACACACACATGCGCACACATACACACATACACACTATAACGTAAAGGAAGAAAGAAAGAAATTAAAAAAGCAGTCGTTCTCTTTTAAAAGTGGAAAGGGTGATAACATGGGGTGCCAATCTTGGTAACAAAAGAGATGGGAGTCAGGGATGTAGGGAGAGTGTCACGAGAAGAGGAGGTTCAGACGAGGGGTGGATGAAATTAGCTTTCTTGTCTAATCCTTCAGGTTCCTCGCGCAAAGCACTCGCATTCGCTTTTTTTATTCTCCTTCAACTTAATTGGCTGGAAAGTGCTTGACATGCAAAGTTAGTGACATTAAGAGGAACATGTTGCAGTAAGCCTGAGCGCCACTGACAGCTAAATTGTATCCGGGGAAATTATGAAGCCTTCAACATGGTTAATTCTTTTTTGGGGAGGGGGGTTTTAGTTAGGCGAGGGTGGAGAAAAAAAGTGTGGTGGTGATTGGGGGGGCGGGGGCGTGGGCTAATTGCCGTTGTGGTCGACTCATCTCATATTGATGGGGATTGTGAGGAAGTCTTCTGGTTTTAGGCTGATGATACTTCGGGGGGCTGGGAAGAGAAACATCTGTGTCACATCATGTTCAAGAGGGGTTCTAAATAACGTTCACATCATATTCAAATGAAGTTCTGCCATCAGGCCTCGGCACTGCATGGAAATGTTTAGAAGTTGTGGTGAGTTTAGTTTTTTAGTGCTGGCTTATGACAGTATAATATGAGAGATATTTTTTTCTAGTTTTACTGGCCTTATATACACTTTGCTTTTGTGTAATAAATATAAAAGTTTAGGGTTTGTACTTTTATAAAACAAATAATAATTTAAAAGTATATAATAAATTAATTTGTTTCCCAGTGATGGGTTACAGCTGGAAGGGCATCCGCTGTGTAAAACATATGCTGGATAAGTTGGCGGTTCATTCTGCTGTGGCGACCCCAGATTAATAAAGGGACTAAGCCGAAATGAATGAATGAATGAATAAATTAATTTGTTTAAAAGTGACTTTAACATTGTACGAAGAAATGAATCCTTATAATACATTAAATCTTACACAAAAATCAGACATGTTTCCTTTAGAGGATCATGTGACACTAAAGACTAAAGTAAAGATGCTGAAATTCATCTTTCCATCAAAAGGAATGAATTGCACTTTAAAATAAAAAGTACCTACATTTTTATATATGTTAAATAATTAAAAAACTTTTTTCAAATATGATTTTCAAATTGTATAATAGTAGATACAGTGTCAGTTATTGAAAAGAAATGCTCTGCGAAATACTCTAGCATCACTTGGTATATATAATACTTTGAAATTCATGTTTTGCTTGTTTGTTAATCTACCCACCCTCAGGCCATTCAAAATTCAGAAGATGTTATTAGCTAATAACAATTATTGTGCAACCAACACTTTAAGAGTCAAAAAACATATACAGACACAAGCAAAAGTAGTACCTGTGGCTCCTGATGACACTTTGAGGTGTTATGAAGCGATATCATGAGTCTGTGCAAAAAAAACCCCTGAATATTATTTATAACTTTACTAGCTTCAATTATTTATAACTTAAATTTTATCACAGATTCAGTTAAAACTTATCTTTAATGTTCTACTTTTTAAGAATTTCTGTTTGAACTTTCTCTTTAAGTGTTGCATTTTTCCATGTGTATACAGTGCTCGGCATATATGAGTACACCCCCCACAAAACTTAATCATTTAAATTAATATTTTCTATAGGATGCTTTACAATATTATATTTGTGCATATACATTAGTTTAGTCAGTACTGAAGTGAAATCTGGAGCTAATCTAACAAAATAACTTGCAATAATGGTTCAAACATTAGTAGCCCAAATTTATATGTTAGGGAAAAAAATTAAATAAAATTTTCAAAAATAGCAAAAATCAAGAGAAACAAAAAATTTATACAATATTGCTTAAATGTTGTAGTTTGTAATTTTATTTACATTTTTGCACTATTTTGCATGAATTTAAATGTATTATCTTTCCATTTCGAAAGATGTTCTGTGACTAATATTTAAAAATATACATCTGTTTAATTAATCTGTTTTGCTCAAATGCACCAATATATATTACCCATATTCCCTGAGAAATAGATAAAAATTTTCAAAATGGGGTGTACACATATGTGCTGAGCACTGTATATATTTTTCCGTTTTGTGTAGAATTCACAAAAGAGGGTTCATTTAGTACAGAATCTGCAAAACAAATGTCAAATTTAGCATTACAGCATTGACCGGATCATCGTCTCTCCGTTCACTCTTCAACATCAGCCTTAATCAAATGAAATGCTGTCCAAATTCTCTCTCTCTTTTTCTCACTCAAGTGCATTGCGCAATCATCAATCGTGGGTTCGAATTGCCTCTTGACTCCCGCTTGATGAATAATATTGTCGCTCTTCATTCCAATTAAGTGCGATTGCCTAAGAGCAGCATGGCGTCTCGTTAGAGCTCAATCACTGCCTCTTTTTTTTTTTTTTTGCCATCTCCCTCCACCTATTCAACCCACCTTCCAAGGTCACCTCTCCGTAAAGCACATATCCCTTCCTTGACTGTATAATCTATGGGGTTGAAAACACTCCTGAAATTACACCTGTTAAAACCCCGGCAGTTCACTTTCCCTCTGCACCCGCCCCTCCCCCGCAGCTGCCCTATCCGTTTTGACCTCTGTGTGATTGGCGGGGTAATTACCCAATCACTCGACGGCTGCCACTGCAGTCACAATAGAGTGATTGGAGTGCTGTTTTTCTCTTCTGTTCCTTTGCTTCATGCCTCTGTCAGGCCTCTGTCAGTCCTGGCACTGAGCTCTTTGTCGAGGTGAGGGAAGAAGATGCGAGAGATGGAGAGAGGGTAGATCTAATTTTGTTGCCATATTCTGCCAAGCAGCCCAGTTGGGGGTGAGGAAGGGCACCAAGATATGAAAGAGGAAGAGGAGGAGGAGGGCACAAGATGCAGGAAGCTGACGAGCATTGTTGCACATGACCATTGATTTTTAGTTATTTACTAGGGGTGCACTGAAATGAAAATTCTGTGCCGAAGCTAAAATTGTATGAAGTAGCCTTATGAAACCTTTTATGTTGTAATTATTAAGTTATTTTATAAGACTTTTATGTTACTAAATAAATAATACAGATTTTTTTTAAAACATATGGCGATAAAATATTAATATTAAATATCAATAAACATTTTATTGATGTTGAATAAGTCAGAAACAAGTTTACTACATAGAAATTGTCCGTTGGCATGTTATTTGAGTGGGCATTGGTTTGGCCTCATTTTCGACTGTTGTTATTCTTTTATACTAAATATGACATTTTGGCCGATAATTTTTTAGCAGTCAAAAATTCTATTCATTGCATATTATTATATATTATTACACAACACTCTGTCCAAAGGCATGTTATTCCCTGATTACAACCACTGAGTCTAATAACAAAGGCTTAAAGGCCTGTTCACACAGGATGCTTTTTGCTCATGTCAATGTTTAACATCTCATGACTAAACAAAGGGCGCCATTGTGATCGTGCAAACTAATGCGCAAAATATCAGCTGTAAAAGCATAATTTTTAAAGAAACACCTCATGCTTGTTTTTTGTTTTGACGTGTGGCATCACAAACTTCTCCACCAATAAGATTGACACTGTTGTTCACGTGCCCGGAGCTACTGAAGTTACAGTAAACACCAATAGGAGGCGCTCAAGCGCAAAACTGACGCCAGTTTCACTTTTATTCAATGAAGAAGATTATGCTGAGTCAAGATGAATGTGTAGTTGCTTTTTTTCATTGGTGTCTGAACACAAAGAGCTGTATGCTAAACGCAACAGCAACTGCAATAATGTCAGTAGGAGTGGAGAGTAGCAAACAGAATTAGAAAATTCGATTCACTTTTCTTTCATGACTTGCAAGTTCATTAAGTGCCATCTAATATCAGGGAGTTATTTTGCGCGTTCCCTCTGCTCAACAGCAAAAAATAATTGCCTGGGTTTGAATCATCCTGAAAAACACTGACGATAAACGTGTGTACGAGCCTTAATCGGGTACTTTGAATCATCTACACCATCAGTGAATACATTCACATCTGTATACCTAAATTGATATTTATATGCTTGTCTGTCACGCCGCTGTTTCTGACTGTTTGGCACCATGTTGCATCTGAATAATACGTAGGTTAGTGTATGCTCCCTTCAACTGTTTGAGTTTCTGTTAGCTTTATTAAAGATTTATTAAACTATTACTGCTCAGATGTCCTGTCTAATTTTTGCATTTTTTGCTAAGTAGTCGTGTAATAAGTGACATAAAGAACGTCCAGGTAGTTATTATCACAGAATAAAGCCCTTCAGACCTCCACATTGTATCGGGCTTTATTCTGCAATAACTGCTGCCTGGATGTACTTTATACATAGTGGTGGTCAATCACCTATTTTATTTTTATTCTACACTGCTGTTCTTCTCCTGGTTCTCTGAACCCCCTCCCTTGTAAATACTCAATGGGCTCTAATTGGTCAACTTGCACTGATTTGCTCTCTACCTAGTTCTCTCTATCAAGTCCAGTGCAGGATTCATGTAAAGTTTAGAGTTGGTGATGTCTCAAACCCAAGAAGAATCTTGTAGTTTATACATGCTGTTTGTTGTAGGCCTTAAAATGCTAATTCTGTGAAATAAATGTTCTCTCTTTTTCATTGAACTTTTCATTGAACTTTGCCGATATTGTTTTTTTCTCAAAGAGCAACATTAAGTTAAAGAGTGAATTCATAATCAAATAATATATGTGAAATGTATGGCATTTTTATTTATGTATTTAAAGTTTCATTTTTAAACTAAGACGTATTAGTGTAAATGGGGCATAAGTGTGTATTTGCGACGGGGGCAGGGTGGAGGATCGCAATGCGGGCTCAGCATCGTGATGTCTATCGGCCATCGCAATGGACGATGGCATCGTCTGTCGACCCAAGGCTAGTGACCAGTGTAATTTTGTTTGCTTATTTGTCATTTTTTAATTTATTTAAATTATTCTTTTCGAAGTTGCTTTAAAGTATAGGGGTTTAACTATTTTTGAATAACCTTTGTTATTAAAAGCAACACTTAAGTTTAACTTTTCTTTTTTTGTAGTTAGTTTGTTGTTGCTACATGTTTACACAATACATTATAATTGTACCACGATAAAAGCTTTAACATTAACGACAGTCTGAAAGGTTCAACACGGGCACTTGTTTTGCTATAAGCTGTCATGTGTTTTTCTGCAGAGGGGATCATGCGGGTGCATTCGATGCCGTTGTGGAGTGCCATAAACAATACAACCAGATGCCCAAAATCCACGACCTCATGTGCAGCCTGGTGGAGAAAGGAGATGCCGTGCTCTTACAGAAAGGTGTGTAACAGCCCATCAGTCACATTACAATATGTGTGTGTGTAGCAAGTGTGTATTTTGAAGAGTGCCACCCACTGAAGGGCAGGTTTGCAGTCTGGATGATGGCGGTTTGGATGGTGTGTGTCGCTGTCAGGGTTAGCGGAGAGGTTAAGTGTTTCGTGTGTTTGGGGTGAGTAGATCTGAAGTGTTAAGGCAGTGAGACCTTGATGCTGAAGGACCACTTTAGGGCCCCGGTGACCCGCTCTCTCAGAGATATTCTACATGTGCCATGGCAAACCCATTCATTGATGTAAACACACATATATCTGCTGGAGTGTTTTCTGTTTTTTCTGGAGTGTTGAACAGCCAGTCTGTGTGCCATTGAGTAGCAATGGAGAGATTTGAAATCCACTGTTTTTACAAGGCATTTGATTAATGACGTGAACAGAGCTGTCAATAAAGACATGGAGGATTATCAGTAGTAATGATAGCACTAATTAATAATTTATTCAAAGAAATTATATAGCCAAAAAGCTTTTACAGGATTTTTGTACAGTTGAAGTCAAAAATATTAGCCCTCCTGTGAATTTTTCCTTTTTCAAATATTCTCCAAATGATGTTTAACAGAGCAAGGAATCTTTCACTGTATGTCCTATAATATTTTTTCCTTTGGTGAAAGTCTTTTTTGTTTTATTTAGGTTAGAATAAAAGTGGTTTTAAAAAATTTTTTTAAACCATTTTAAGCTCAATATTATTAGCACCCCTTAAGCAATATTTTTTTTGATTGTCTGCAGAACAAACCATCATTATACTATAACTTGCCTAATATTGCCTAATGTTTAGGTAAAAAAAATCTTCTGTTAAACAGAAATTAGAGGAAAAAATTTACAGGGGCTAATAATTCAAGAAGGCTAGTAATTCTGACTTCAACTGTACGTGTTCTTAAATATTCAGTGTTTGTTTTGCAATTAGTTAATTTGTAATATTTTACAAAGTTGTAATACCAAATTTTAAAGAAAAGTTTACATCAATATAAAGTCATATAATTTAATAAATAAAAAATTATTATTAAACATACCATTACATTTTTTATTACTTTTCCAAATATTTCCCAATTAGTGTTTAATGGATTTAAACATAATAGTTTTCATTTCAAATTTCTTTTGTCAAAATCGTTTGCAGGATACTAGTATTCAGCGTAAAGTGCAAGTCTTTCTTTAATTTACATAGCATGTGAAAAATAATAAACATTTCACAGGAGGGCTAATCATTTTGTTTTCAGCAGTATTATATTTTGAGTGTTTATTTAGCATTTTGTTTCATTGATAGTATTTTACAAAGCTCTAATACCAAATGTTAAAGAAGGGTTTGCACAAATGTATAAACTATTCTGCTTTATGTAATTAGTTGTGCAAATTTGCATACATTTTAGTACAAAAAATATCTAAACATGGAATGAAGTCAGGTTCAAAATTATCATTATTATTTTTTTTTTGGTCATCTTGTTTTATAACTCAAAATCAAATCACTTTTATTGTCACATCATCACATGATGTGATTTACTCACATGATGAGTAAAAAGCTTAGGTGCTGGCTCCAGACAGTGCAAAATACAGACAGTGCAAAGTACAATGAAACAATATACTATTAACAAAAAAAAAACTAAAATATAAAAGTACACATCACTTCACAATAAAAAAAAAAAATAAATAAAAATTAAAAAAATAAATAAATGTAGAATAAAATGTTGTATGTATTCAGGCAAATTTGGTATGAAACATTCAGAATATGAATATGAACAAAACTGTAGTTTACTTAATTTAAGTGCAGCTGTGGAGATTTATAGCTTTAAAACCTTATTTTTTCCCACAAAACAGCTTTTAAAATTATGTTTTTTTATTGAAATCTACAGACACAAATGGCTAACGTGTGATAAAAGGACCACAAGTGTGTTTTGGATGTTTTATGTAAAAAATAAAAACACAACGAGAAGCCAAAATTTCAAAATTTCCATGCATGAAAAAAAGGTGTGTGTATCCCTGCTGTGTCCCACCTGACAGATGAGAGGACACACATTTTTTTTGTTGACCTTCTCATCTCTCTCTGCTTTTGACAGTGATGGAGTTTTTGACTCTGGAACGGGGCGAGATGATGATGCTCTACGACCTTTTCTTTGCCTTCCTGCAAACGGGCCGCAACAAGGAAGCACGCAAAATCATTGAGGTGGGACTTGTGTTATTGTGCTCAATCCACACAGCTATTTAACAGCTTTAATTACTGCCACACTGATATTTCCACTTTTAAATTAGATCAGCTCCAAAGCCACACTAATGCCATTCATGCAGGACAAAAGGTACAGGGATTTTTTTAGAGAGTGAGAAGGAGAAATTTGGACTACAAAGACCACTCGCCTTTGAAATGCAGCTTACTGGGAAAATGAAAGGATTGTGGTATTGTTTTTGTCGTTATATTGAATCAATGCATTCGGGACAATTGCTTTTGTTATTAATAATTGTCATTGCAAGGCTTTGGCATGATAAAATCTGTCTCATTTGAAAGCAGAAAGTGATGACAAAAGTTAAAGTAAGATGACAGTTTCTTTCTTCTTAATTGCATTTTTGTCCAATTTAAAGAATAAACCTTAAATATATTGTATTTATTTTATCATATGGGTCACGTTTTACAATAAGGTTTCATTAGTTAATGTATTTACTAACATGAACTAATTATGAACAATGCTTGTACAACACTTATTAAATCACAGTTTAACATTTACTAATGCATTATTAAAATCCAAACCCATGTTTGTTAGCAATAGTTAACGCTCTATGATTTAACATGAACTAACAATGAACGAGTGAATTGTCATTAACTAATGTAAAATAACATGAACAAATACTGTAAAGAATATTGTTCATTGCTTGTTCATGTTAGCAAATGCATTAACTAACATTAACTAATACAACCTTATTGTAAAGTGTTGCCATAATATGCAATTTTTTTTTTATTATGGCAATAATAATGATAATAATTTAAATAATACTAAAAATCATAGGTCTAAATTTACTATTTGAATGATACTTTTCTAATAACTTTAATACATTTCTCACATTAATGTTTTATATCCTGACAAATTGCAGTATTTTGCAGAACATTTTTGCTTGTTGCAAAGCTTTGTTGATAAGAACAGAACTGAGATGCCTCTTATCATTTTATTTGATGTCTTTTTATTTATTATTTGTTACATTTTAAATGTATATATTTTTATATACTTGTAGATTTATATTTGCCTTATAATTTAACTTTTATTGTATTTAAATTTTAGCTTATTTAAATTAATTAATAATTTTTTTACGTTTTGCTGGGAATATCTGGGAAGTGATTTTTAATGCTCACTCAAAAATGACGTTTGTTCAGACTACTTATTTAAAATGAGTTGGAACAACAGTTTGTTTGGGGACGGTATAATTGTTTTATTTTTAATATACTCAGATTGGCAACAAATAGTAAGTTGACTTCCTTCATGTTGTCGCAACACACATGGATTATGTGGAACAGCATTTTTTACAGTGTTTGTCTGTCACAAGTCATTTTTTTAAAATACTATCTTAATCCTATAACAAATAGCTCAATGTTTTATTTTTACCATAGCTGAAAACATCGAAAAACGGGTTTAAAAGACAGAATCCAAATGTGTAGCCTTTGGCGCTCATCATTATTAAATGAGAAGTTCATCTGGCAACAGAACTTCAGTGAGTTTTCAGACACAATTCAGATGGATTTTCGATGTGTGGAAAGACCTTTTTAATTGTCAGGAGAGACTCCGAGCATCTCTCTGTTCTCACGTCAGGCTCTTCAGCAAACGCTCGGTCTGGGTCGTCACTGATTTTAAGATGCTTGACTTGTTTTGAGCTCCTCTGGGGATTTCTATAGGCTGTGTTCTGTCTTGTTCTTGCAGAAAACAGCGTCTCGCGAGTCCGCACTTCCACAGAGAAACTGCTCCGACAAAGCCATTTCCATGTTCAATTAGCCAAGCGCTCTAATACGACAACATTTAAAGTCCCTCTGCTCTGCTGAATGTCAGCACCAGTCTTTCTCTTTCTTGCTTTCTCTTAGACTACGCTGACACTAGTGAGTGTTTGTTTTAATACAGCGTTTTAAAAATGAAAACCATCCTCGTCCATGCTGCTGTTTTTAATGCGTTTCAGAAAAGATCTCCTTTCATGCTACAAGATGTAAAATCATAATGCCAAACTTTAGCCGATATTCAAGTATTAAATAAAACACAATTTACAATGGCATTTGTTATAATAAGCAAGTATTAAAGTGCGTTGAGAGAAAAAGTTGAAGCATTTCTCTTAAATCTAACCAGTGTTCCAAAAATATAAGGAACTATACAATTATACAGTAAAATTGTAAGTACAGTATTAAAATATAAGTTACATAACTATTTAGGGCTGTACGATATTGTTAAAAAAGAAATGGACATCGCAATATTTTCATTTACTGTGATTATATATAGCTAATCAGAGTGTGAATTTGTGCAGCCACTCCCTCGTTTACTAAGTTTAAAACTGTATCCAAAATCCCCCCTTTACCCTTATTAAATATTCCTTAAATTAGTCAACTAATATAGTCCACTTGGCGTAAAAAAAAAGAGTGAATTACTGAGCAGTACTCAGTGCACCAGAAGGGATGCAGTTTTGCTTGTGCTTTGCTGGTTAATCAAATGAATAATATTTATTCAAATGAATAATATCCTGTGTTTATAATTTAACACTTAGCAAGCTGTCTGTTAGTGATGAAACCAAACCTTTTGATTTCTGTCATGTATACAAACGTTACTTTGATAAAAAATATTGTATTTTAAAACCTGCGCTGTATTCCATTGTATTGCCATCTTTTGGTCAGACATGGAAATTTATTCGAAGCGAGAACCCTCACTGTGCTTTATGGGTATTTTCTAGCTGTTGAGTGTACATGGGTTGTACACTCGTTATTGCAGTGCATTGTGGGATTGATTGAGTGCACTTCAGGACGTCCACCATGGTTTCGGACACTCCGTCAAATAGTACACTATTAGTTGAAAACTCCCACTATTTTTGGAGCTGGTTATAAACATACAATTGTTGCACGCAGCGACACACACACACACACACACACACACACACACACACACACACACACACACACACACACACACACAC
>CAIGQW010000302.1:2890643-2906626 GCA_903798125.1 Danio choprae | reverse complement strand
TAGATAGATAGATAGATAGATAGATAGATAGATAGATAGATAGATAGGTATGCATGTATGTATAAAAATACTCTTTTCAGTACAAAAAAAAAATTTATATTACGTTTTTTATATATTATTGATTAGTTAAACTCTAAATAGTAGCTATCGGTCCCTATAAAGAGACAAAGCCCTTGTCTTTCGGCATCTGATAGTTACAATAGTTTGATTCCCCCGAAGTTGGCCACTATAAACTCTGTAAAAGTTGGTGTTTAATGGCAGCTCATCAAGCATCCTTGTGATTGACGGGTCAAAAGCCGCTCTCGTCCTGTGAAGCCTTTTCAGCTCTTCTCTTCCATAATTAAAAACACTGATATCCAAGTAGCATTAGCAGACACTGAGCTTTAATAGAAACTTTAAGTGGCAGTCAGGTGATTGTGCTGTGTGTAATTGTCAGATTATTAATAATGGTGGTAATTAAGTGAAATGCTGGTTAAGGTTTTGGTGTAATTAAAATGGTGAGTGAGTGTTTCTGAGTGTGTGACCTGCGTTTGAGAGAATGAGGGCATCTTCAGTGTGATGATGATGATGATGGATGGTTTTTCTCAAAGGAATGATTGAATGATGAGGTTTTGTTTACTGTAACTTTGTGAAGGCCATGGAATATGGTACACTTTGGTAGTCCCTTTACTTCTGTTTTTATTGCTTTTTTAAACATTAGACTTATGAATCTTTTTTTAATCAAATAGTTTTCAATGAATCAGATGTCTGTATTACCAGAGGTCTCGATCTTCTTGACTGAATTAATTCGTTTATGCAAATTGCGAGTTTTTATATCAAATAATTTATTTCGTGAATGTGTTAAAGGGATTTTCTTTCACATATATTTAACATATTAAATATTCAAATATTATGTTTTTTTTTTTTCTTTAAGTTTGAGGCCATTGCTAAGTTATCCTTTTGACAGTCTTTTTTTTCTTTTTATCACATAATTATAACTTAAATATAATTTTTTTTGTTTCTTTTTAAAAATATATATTTTCTGTTTGCAATTTTTTAATAAAAACAATATAAATATATGAATAATTCATGACATGTCTATTTATTAAATTATACAAAACTAAAACAAAATGAATTCTTAAAAATCACCAGCAGAACTTTTAAATTAGAAAATATACAAATAAAACATAAATATAGAATAAAACCAGTTTTGTTGCTTTAGACACCAGATTTTCTTAATCATCTGACCTAGATGTTCTTTTTAGTTTTGGCTGTGTTCGCGCGTGCGTTTGGGTCAGATGTGTGTGTGTGCGCGTGTGTGTGCGCGCGCGCGCGTGTGTGTGTGTGTGTGTTTTGTTCAAGCGGGATTGGAGGGGTGGGGGTGCTCATCATCCTGGATTTACTTAAGGCAAGATTTGTCCCTCAGGGCTTTATGCATCAGGACCTAGGGCTGCAACAGAAAAAAAGACAGTGTCTGTGTAGCGCTTCAATTTTGGTCTTATTTGCTAAGCAGATTAGGTTTGAGGAAGACTTGAACTTGGCCTAGAGGCTGATTTGCAGAGTAATTCTGTGCTGGATGCTGATGCTACAACATCCTCCAACAAAAGAGAGTGTGAACGCAGACATCTGACTGTGTGTGTGTCCCTCCCCCCAACATTGTATTTTTTATTTGATTTGGTTCAATTTATTTTGAAGAATCTCATATAGTTTACCCAATATGGTATCTTGTGATTGTAGTGTTTACTTGGTTTTTATTTTTAAATATTGTCAATACACTTGTTTGTTTTGTACTTTGTTATAGTTTTGTGTCTTTTTTTTGTCTTGTGGTTTGTTTTATTTTTTTGTCAGTTAAATCGCATTTGTTTGTTTGTGTGTGTGTTTGTTTTGTCTGGTTTTTTTTTTATATTTGATTTGTTTTTATTATATATTCGCAATTCCACCCTATTTTATTTATGTATTTTTTATTTTGTCTTATTTTGTCTTTTGTCAGTGTGTTTGTGTGTGGGTTTTTTTTATTGTGTGGTTATTTTTAATGTTTTGATTTGTTGTTGTGATCGCCAGTGACGTAGCCCTCGTGGGTTGCTAGAGAACACTCACAAACCCCATTATGGCCTGCAGTCACACACCGGTTTCAAGTCCACCCTGATTACATACACAGCTGAAGTTTATCATCACTGATTACATAGACCATATATATACACCATTTACACAAACATCCAGTACAGAGTCTTGTTTTACTACTGTGAACTTTACAAAACGTTTTCCTTGCCTTGCCGTGTTTTGACCCTTTGTTTATTTACACCCTTTATTGACTGTTTGCCGCCCGTCTCAACCTCTTTGCATGTAACATCGTTTACTCTTCGGATTATCTTCGTATTGCTGTCTGCTCCTGTATTAAACATTGTCTGTCTGACAACCCTATTAAAACTGCAATTGGATCCAACTACTGTCATCACACGTCATCATTACAGATGTGAAATAAGACTTACAGTAGTTAACATTCACCAGATTATCTGGTGGTAATATCTTTTTTTAATACTAGCTTAAATGTATTTGATTTAATTTCCTTTTATCATTCATGCCCCCATTCCCCTGCACATCAGGCATCTGTGCAGTTTTCATTATTTACCTTTATCATTTCATTGTCTCTATTTCATTATTACATTCATTATATTATCTTTTTCTGTTTTGTGATCTCATACATAGTTTTTTTTTTTTCTCTACTAATTTTCAGACTCCTGGTCTAAGGGCACGATCAAACCGTCTGCAGTGGTTTGCAGAGAAATGCATCACAGCCCAACAGGTCAGTCTGTCTGTCTCTGCTATTGTCTGATTTTCTATAGATCAATAGAGTGCATATCAGTGTTTGAATATCTCTGTCCGCAGATGGAGCCGCTTGAGAACATGGTGGACATGACTGTGAAGCTGTTCGAGTGTGACAGAGATGACCTGTACCACTTCTTGTTCCGACTCTGCAGTAAGTCTTGTGTGTTAGAGCTGAAATTGTAATGGATGAGTATAACAACTTTACATG
Organism: Danio choprae; assembly: GCA_903798125.1. NCBI lineage: Eukaryota > Metazoa > Chordata > Actinopteri > Cypriniformes > Danionidae > Danio > Danio choprae. The sequence continues at coordinate 2,903,613 of CAIGQW010000302.1, read as the reverse complement.
AATTTGCTGATGTTGTTGTCAGAGGAGACCAATGACTGGCGTAAGGCTGAGGCGATCTGGATGAAAATGCAGGAGGAGAATTTGGCTCCAAGAGAGAGGACCCTGCGTCTGCTTGCTGAAATCCTCAAAAGCAATGACCAGGAGGTGCCATTTGAAGTGCCTAAGGTAAAAGAATCAAGTCAATGTCCAATAGGGGTGGGCAAATCAATCTAAAACGATCTAGATCGATCGTGAAAATCTGGCTATACCTTGCCATAGCTGAAACATAAGAGTTCAGTACATGGAAATGGCTATACCTTGAGCCTCAGACACCATTGTTTCCTCCTCATGTAAATTCTGTGATTGTAAAACCCTGGTGAAAAATAGGCCTATTCGAACACAATGCAGATTGTTGCGTTGCTCATGAGATTATTTATTAGCACGCCTTCTACCCTTGCAAATATTTTAGGACACGTTCTACGTCAGCAGGATGTGATAAGCAGCAGAGTCATCAGAAGCCAAAACACAGACTGATATGTTGCACATGGGATCATTAATATGAACATCTCAGGAAGCTTTGATTAGCCACATCGCTGATTAAAGAGATTAAGACAATGATCATTTTATCCTTATTTTTAAGTTTATCTAAGTTTATATTATTTTTACTATGTATGCAGGACTCTTATTTTGAAAACGGGAGACACCGCAAAGTCCCTTTGAGAAAAGAGCATAGAAGTAGTGTAGTAGTTCTTTGCTTTGAATAAAGCCAGCCTGTATCGAAGTGTATCTTTTGTTAATTTATCATATTTATTGTGAAATTTGCTACATGTTTGTAATGAGTCAATAAACATGTAGACTGCTTGGTATAAGTGCCCTTAGACACACTAGATACAAGCCACAGTAGAGAGGGATGTTTTCAAACGTTTATTGTTCTCCAGTAATAATTTTGTGTAATTATTATGTTAGCAAATTCTGTTTATTAGAGTTGAAGTAATAATTTTAATTATTTGGTTTAAACGTTTTTAGCATACACGTGTCTAACTACAGGTGCTTTGAGAGCACAAATGACAAAATCTGCTAGTGTTTAGTATTTAGAGTCTTCTAATTTAGAGTATTGATGCTGCGTGCACCATATAAATTATTGCACACTGCTTTCCTTTACATAAACATAATTACAGGTTTAAGTGCATGCTTTTAAATGCTAAAAAGCATCAGTGTCCATATCAGTGATACTGGCCCAGTATTTACTTGGTATCAGATTGAGGCCCACCCTTAATATCCAGCTTAAAAGATAAATCCTGAAACAATTCAGCATCAGCATTTGGACCCTGCCTTGGTCAGATGCACAAGTTAAAGTCCAGAATTTGATTACCTTTTTTTGTTGTTGTTTTTTTATGACTTTTTTGTAGGTGTGGTTTGAGGACGACAAAGGTCAGTCTGAGACCTTCTCAGAAAAAGAAGAATCCAGTGCTGTGGGTAAAAAGAATGATGATCCTTCCCGTATTGAGGCCACAATCAGACTCAAACTGCAGTCTCTCTGTAAGAAAGGCAAAGCTCAAGGTTAGTTGTTTAATGCCTAAATTCTAGGTATCATAAAAGAAAAAAAAACAGAAACCGTAAACCTTTTAATTTCAAGTCCCAGTAAAATTAAAATAATTTTAACTAAAACAATGTTAGTATCAGTATGTTAGTCTTAAGGATATGAATCTATAATCTAGTGTGCTCCAAAACGGTGACAAAATTCACATTTAGAAGAAATAAATGTTCAAAGTTTGCAGTTGGTTGGTCTCTTCCGCCTAAATGGATCAACAATGTTTTTTTAACACCACTTCATACAATTTCTCATCAAATTTTCTAACCAATCAAATGCTTTATTATATCTTACATGTCCCGCCCCCTTCAAGAAGCTTTTCATTTGCTTTTCATTTGATGCCACTCCCACCTTGATGACCACTCCCACTGCCAGAGCTATGATAAAAATGAAAGGCTATTGGCTTTTTCCTTAAAGGGCAGGGGCTATTTTATGTCCTGCCCTGTCTTCATGTTTCAGCTGAGATTGTGTCCAACACTGATTAAAAAATGCACATTACAAAGCTTTTCATGGGACCTTTCATGGGTATTTATTTATAATTTTTTTGCTTATTAAAAAAAAAAAATAATATTTGAAGAAAAAAAAAAATGGTTACAATTAACTCTCCAAATAAGAGATTAAAGATTTTTTTTTTTAAATGTAATATGAACTTGTTTTTGTAAACTAATACTGTACGTATTTTTGTTTTGTCTCCAAAGCAGTGTGTTATAATTCTTTGAACTCCCTTGGTCAGAAATCATTGCAAAAAATGATTAAACATTAGTATTTGGATGCTTATGATGGGGTAATCTAAAAGTATACCATAACGTCTCCTTTATTGGATGCTCGTAACTTTACAAAATTTTGTGAATATATGTAACATGATTTTAAAGAAGCAACTACACAGGTTAAAAATCGCTGTATTTTCATTGTAAATTACTTTTCATCAGCAATTAGACATGGTTGATCAAATAAAGTCAAGTGATGTGCTTTCTATGAGTAAAGTGTGAACTCTTCAACTCGTTTGTTTTTGACCCTCAGAGGCCTATAATATCCTGAAGGAAGTGGATGGCAAAGGAATTGTCCCGGGCCCTGCTACATATGATGTCCTCATCAAAGCCCTGCTGGCTAAAGGCAACATAGAGGATGCCATCTCTGTCAAGAACATGTAAGTCTGTCAGGGCATTTAATATCTCTGCCTTTGCATGGTTAAAATGTTCAAAATGTGGCCTGCCAAATTACAGGTTTTAAGGTCACGAGCTGTAGCCATTGTACCTATTTTTTGTTGTATCAGGAAATCTTCTTGAATTGAAACGGATGAACACTGATAAGCTCCTACTAGCTGAACACACACACACGCACACGCATACATGCAAAGCGAGCAGTCTTATGATTTAAGCCTTTTCAACGTTACCAGATAATCTCTTGAGTTCTCAGAAGAGCTTGACAAGATGCAAAAATAACAGGCCTTTGTCGATTAGTAATAGATCTTTGTGTTGTATTAGTGTTTGCGCTGGTGATCTTTGATTCATCCATAAAGCTCAGAGGGTTTACTGGGTCATATTATACTTCAGATGATATGTCCTCATGAAAGAAACCCATCGCCCCTTTAATCATTTGCGTGCTTCCAGGAAGTGTTCAGAAAAGTATCTCTGCAAGGCCATCACACAATACTGTTGCTATTGCAACCTGTTAACTCACCCTGTTCATTGACTTTTAATGCATGTCAGCAGGGCCTAAATTAACCTGTAGCATGAAGCATCAAATGCGAAAATTGGGATTGGTGAATATATCAAATATTGTTACTTTGTAATTATTATTTTTAACACATTATAGCCCAATTATAGAATTGCTTAATGCCTGAATAATAAGATATATAAATGTGAATTTGAATAGTTTATTAATCATTTACTTATGCATTCTGAATGATCTTTAAAAACCATCAGCTACTCTTAAATAACTGCTTTGTAAATAATGCAATACTGAATGATTAAACATGTGTGGCTGTATTTATAAACTGATTTCTAACATATTTTAATGTAGAGTTAATGCTTAAGAAAAAAATGAATTAAACTATTTCCTAATGCTTAATAAATGATGCATAGAGTGTAGTTATTATAAAGTGTTACCAATATACCTAACTAATTTAAAAGTAATAATAATTAATTTAGTATAATAAAAAACATATTTAGTGTTTATTACTTAAAGTATGTGTGGTAGAATGCAAGCAGATGTTTGGCTCTACATTGGTTTGGCCAGCAGCTTCTTTAAGACTAGATTAAGAGGATTGGGAATGGAAGAGAGAAGCGAGAGATGGGATTGTCCAGCACTTAGAGGACCAGACGAAAGTAAGGAGAAGGACACAAGGATTTTTTTAGGATTGATAAGAGTAACTCTGACTCTGGTCGCTGGGCCAATCTGCTGTATATGAGAGACTGTTGCCGGCTCACGGTGGAGATAAGAAACGGCGGCTGATGCTCAATTGGGGCGACCGGATTAATCTGGTCAGTGAGGGTTATAAAAAAAGACTTTGATTGAGGTTTAAGTGACGAAAACGGATGGTCCAGAGACCATCCTGATTTGTAGGATTTATTGAGTCTCACACACATGCATGCACACAATTTCACAATGTCCACAGTGAGGAAATGGCTCTCGGCAGCAACACCCATATACAACAACAACATTATGTTTTATTCATAAACACGACTTTCATGAACTACAGTTGGGTTCAACTAAAACTCCTCTTATTTTTGTCTTCTCAGTGCTGTTGGTCATATTCCTTCATTCATTTTAAGCGACGTGGCCAACAACCTACTCATGATCTCTTATGTGAAGAAATGTCAGATGAAAGGTGAGTTGAAATTGAATTTAAATTGAAAGGAAGTGAGTTGAAATTTAAAGGTTTCTTTCCAGGTTTACTTCTGTTAAACTTGACCACACAATCTTTTCCTGGTCTTAGATTCTGTGCGGGTTCTTCAGGATATGTTAAAGGCTGACCAGATGCCCAGTCAGTTAGCCATAACTCGACTGGTCCAGGGTCTGGCTGCTGAGGGAAACCTAAAAGATATCCAGGAGGTGGAGGCCATGGCAAAGGCTTTTGGCTCCATCAATCTGTCCAATATGTTATTTGTCAACAATACAGCTCTCGCTCATTTAAAAAAGTAAGTTTCTTGCCAATGGAAGTATTGCTGTTATATCTCATGCTCACATAACCACTCTTGCACAGTTTGTGCTCCTGTAAAAGTATTACTATTAGTCATCCTGAGCCGTTTGAATCACAATTTATGCTCAGACAATCTGTCTCTCCATTTTTCTGGAAGGTACTTTTTTTTTAATGAAAGAAGTTCCTTTTGCTTACCAAGCGACGCTATATTTATTTGGTCAAAAATAAATCATATAAAACCGTGATATAGTGAAGGACTAATTTAGTTTAAAATAACTTGAGTTGTTAGCAACCATTATTCTGGTCTTTAAAGTCGCATGACACTTTAGAATTTTTTTTATATGAAGATTTGGTGCTCAAAAAGCATTTTCAGATGTTGTCAACACTAAAAAGAGTTATGCCTTAATGTTTTGATGAAAGTGCTAAATTTAGGTAAAAAAAGGGCAAGTTCACTCAAAAATATTTTTTTTTTATTATTTACTCACCCTTATGTTGTTTCAAACCCCTGAGACTTTTGTTTGTAAACTCAAAATAAGATATTTTAGATTTATTTTACATTAAAAAAATTCATAAAAATACTAAAATACATCCTCAATATTATCAAGCAACAAGAATAATTTTGTGCACTCATAAAACACCCTATATATACCCTGGATGCCCACACACAATTTCCTCTGTTTGAAACCAAGGACAGGTGCATTCGAGGTATATGTCAGCAGTCTGGCTGAGTGTGACACCTGAACAAGTGCCCTATACTGACACTGAGGAGAGGAAACTGTCATTATTGTTGTTTTAAGTGCTCACAAAAGTATTCACGTAGCTTGATAATGTTCCGGTTGAACCACTGGAAATGGTATATGGTCTGTTTTGAGGATGTTTTTTTTATATCTTTCTGAACTTTGAACATCTTGGGAACCTGGTTGTCTATTTTAAATGTCTTAATTTGTCTTAAATGTCTCAGGGGGGTTGGAATGACACAAAGACAAACATTTAATAACATAACTTTCATTTTTGAGTGAACTGATTTTCTTCCCATTTTTAAAGTATTAGATTCTTAAAAAGGAAAATGCCCAGACTTTCATAAAGTTGTGTACTTAGACTTCTAAACTAGTTCCTATTGCCATAGAAATGTCAATCTTTCTAACTTTATTCAGGTTTTTATGCTAAAATTGCACAGTGTATTTCCAGTTTAAGGGAGACATCTAATATGTGCTGTGCCTGAAAAGATTGGGGTTGGGAAATATTGACCTCGACACCCTGTCAAGTACCTAAAATGCCCTGTTATCATGTCAGCATAACCATTTCCCATAATACAGCTACAAGTCTCTTTGCCACTAGAGCAAGGCTCACAATACTTCAAATGAGCAGTCAGTCAGATGTTTTTAAAGTGGTTGCGAAGTTAAATGAAATGCAGCAAAATTCAGCACCACACACCTGGCGGCTGGAGGAAAGCAGATGACATGGAGGTTAAGACTGTGATTGACAAAGACTTGATTACAGACTTATTGTTATCTCAGAAACTCTGAACCACACGCTCTGCATTTCTAACAAACTCAACACTGGCAGACTGTCTGGCGGGCAAGATTAGATTCTGCCTGCACAAACGTCTTTTTTTGTGTGCAAACAAATTTATGAAAAGAGCAACAAACCACCTTTGTTTTTGGTAAATACCATGAAATGTGACCTTTTAGAGATTTAACCTTGACTTAAAATTGGTGTCGTCAAAGGTTTGTTGTAATACAAAGGAGTGGCCTTTTCTCGCACCTCAATTTCATCTTCCTGTTCTTTCATCGTATCGTACCTTTTCTCCATCCCCTTACCCCTCTCCCCCCCCACATTATTATTAAAGGCTCAGATCTGCTGTGATGGCTATGACTTTGTAGTCTGAATAATTCACAATGAGCCGCACTAATGTGGTGGCCGAGTTCCGGAGCCCCGTCTCGCCTCTTAACCAGTCAGTTTGGCTCAGTTGCACACGGCACACGTGTCAGTGTTGCTCAGGTCCGCCGGGGGGTCAGAGTTCACCCCCGACAGGACGGAGATGCACAGTCAGCCATGAGAAACGCTTTGCTCTTCTGCTGTCCTATGCTGTCTCTAGACTTTGGGAATGGTGAGGAATGACAATCTGTGGCTGGGACGCGAATATTAATGCAGGCCATGAAAGTTTAATGCACTTACTGTTCTGTAAATGAAGGTCAGGGGAAGCAGAAATGAAATGGAAATTTTCACATTGACTTCTAGCTGGCTTTTTGTTACACTCTTTGAACTTTTTAAAAGTGCATGTTTTGTTTGCTATATTTTTCAAATGTAAAAAAAAAATTGAGCTTGACTTAAAGGGATATTTCACTCAAAAAGGACATTTTCCTCACCATTTATTCACTGAAGTTCTGAATTTCTTTCTTCTGTTGAACACAATACAAGATATTATGAAAAAAGCAGCCATTGAACATACATAGTAGGAGCAAAAAGAAACAAAAAATTCAACATTCATATCCAACATTCTTTAGTATATCTTTCTTTGTGTTCAACAGAAGAAAGTAACTCAAATTCAAAGAAGCACTTCATGATGCTGGATCTTGCTTTTTGTTGTGACTGATGATCAAATAAATTTGTCTGTAAAAGTTTTTTTCTCTCTCTGCAGTGGGGACTTGGACAGTGCAGTGGACATGTTGGAAACCTTTTACACCGAGAACACGGAGAGACAGAACAACAGTATTGCTTACGTCTTCCGGAAAGTTCTAGATGCTAATAATGATGTCGCACTGGATAAATGTGAGACACACACACACACACACACACATAACCTCTTTATCAGCATCACTGGTTCTCAATCAGTGAGCAAATCAGCAAACTGTCAACAAAAAAACAAACAAATAAAAGAACTGTATAACGTCTTATTGACTTACTCAAAAATGAACGTCTGTGCACCCTAAAACGTTATAACATAGTTAAATCTTATTGCTGCTGTAATGTAGGTACTCCACCTGTGATAAGTTGATCTAGACTCTTGAATTGTAATTTTTGCAGTTTTTATGATCGTGAAAAGGGTGACTTAAAGGCATAGTTCACCCAAAAATGAAAATTGACTCACTATTTATTCTCCTACAAAAACCCTGGTTCAAAACCTTTGAGTTTCCTTCTTCTTTAGAACTCAAAAGAAGACTATATTCTAAAGCTGAATACCTGTTACCATTGACTCCCATAGAAAACCTGTAAGCATTGACTTCCATAGTATTTGTTTTTCCTACTAATAGGAGTCAATGGTTACAGGTATTCAGCTTACTTTTTTTTCAGCACAAGAAATAAACTTTTAAAGATTTGAAACAATTAAAGGGTGAGTAAATAATGACAGGATTTTCGTTTTGGGTCAACTATCCCTTTAATAAATTACTTCGGATAAAAAAGCCAACAATTCTTGATTTAGTTAATTCCATCATGAACAATCGACAAACGTATAAACAGTGCAAGAAACTCCTTTAAAAAATAATTTTAAATATATTGACAATTCAAGTTTATTTAACTTTTTCAGCAAACAATGATTTTTTTATTTTTATTTTAAATTGGCATTTGAATGAGAAAAAAATCTCCTCCACACAGCATCATTCATCAGTCATCATTTATGGTAAAAAACTACAGCAGTGTCTGATCATATTCGAGCCTCCAGTTTTCATTCACCTTGTGCCAGTCCAGATCTATCATTCATGCCCTCAGTATTCAGCAGTAAGCAGTGGCCTGGTTCAAACGCTCAGATTTATTTTAAAGTAATTGCTTACAGGACCAATATAACTGTCTATCGGTTGGCATCGTCCGGGGGACTCCAAAAATATGATCTAAAATATGAGCTTTTTAAACTGCAGCAACTTTAACGTTAAATTTATCTTTATTAAAGTCTGTGTGAACTAGAAGTTGCTAAGACTTTTTTTTCAGCATGTTGATGTACTTCTAACTGAAACGCAATATGGAGTAGGGCCATCATTTTCTTTTTGTGCATCATTTTCTTGTAGCAAACTAACTATAAGAGGGGCAAGATTAAGAATATTGTGGCTGAAGCTGTCAAACTGACATCATCAGAGAAGGACCGCCACTCCAACCAGGGAAGCAAATGATCAAATTTGATTGAAGATTACCAAAACAAACAAATCTCTTTTCAGTAAATTAACTTGCACGGATTAGTTGTTCACCTAAAGAATAACAATGTGCGCTAGCAAAATAAACTAAGACTCTCATTCAAGGACTCCTAAAGTCGAAAAAACCCACAACTGATGTGCACTTTTACACAACTAGCATTTTTGGGTTCTTCAAAACTGACTTCAGTTTTTGTTAGGAGAAACATTACAGCAGCCCACTGATGTGTTGTAACACAGTAATCATCACTGTGCTCCTGTGATTGATTGACATCTCTCTCTGCGTCCAGTGAGTGCCATGGCGGAACGGCTCTGCAATCAATTTGCCTCCTACAGAGCAGCTACTGACCTCTTCCTGGTTTACATGGACACGGGCAGGACAGAAGAGGCCAAGTTCCTCCTGCAGGTAACTTCTCTATCAAACCCAGAAATTCACGAGGACTCTGTGACCTTGCTAAATTTTTAAATGTAATTTGAGTTGCTTTTGAAGCCGGCTGCCCGTTGCTAACTACAATTCCTCCACAAGTGATCTCTTCCGCTTCTTTTGACCTCTTGCTTTCTCATATTTTAATCATCCACTGCTTTTTATGCGCTTAGATTGACTTGTACGAGCCAGATCTTCCCTTTTCCCTCTTTGGAAAAGCACTTTAGTGAGTTGAGGAACAAAAAATGACTGCATTAAGCTACCGCTAAACCCGAGAGTGAGTAAAATCCGTTGAGATGTTGAAATAACAAGAAGTTTTCCTGGGATGGAATGTTAAATATCCAAAGACCTATCCAATCCTTTTTTTACAGGAAGTTTTAGATCTGCACGTTTGGTGTTGTTGTAGGTGTCAGAATGGCATCAGAGTTGCCAAGTCTCAGGAGTGAAGCCGCTGGACTGTAGTTTTAATTGCTCTGATTGTTATGAAAGCGCTTGGTTCATTTTAATATAGCAGCCACTTAAAAGCCTCCCAGGCCCCTTGGCTTTTAATTCAGCAGATGCACAGAGACACACACACACACACACACACAGCCTTCACGACTGGCTTGTAATGTGACCTCATTGCCACTGAACCCAAAGAAAGCGCAGGGCAGTCCAGCAGTTTCATGCACACACACACACACACACACACACACACACACACACACTAACAAGACAAGATGACGTTTTCCTTTAGAAGAAGTACAGACTTTTTTTTTTTTTTAAAGCAACACAGATGTTGAACACAAATGTAAAATATATAAGATACTATTCTTTATTTACACATACACAAGTTGTCACAAACCTGTAGGAGTTTGTTTTAATTTAAACTAGGGCTTAAATTTGTAATCGAATTATTCAATTTGATCGATTACAAAAAAATATTTTAGTTTAATTTGTATCGAAACTTCGTAAAAATTATTTTTTTCACTTCCTGTTTGTATAGTATTTATTTGATTTGCTAGTTATATTTGTTTGAATTAATATACAATTTGCAGCTTGTTTTTATTTCATCCTTGAATTATATTATTAGTTGGTGAAATAAAAAATGCCATTGTTTAAATTCAGAGTATAGTGCAATAGCTGCAGGTTGTGTTCAATGCAATAAAGTTTAGTGCAATATGTGTGAATGTTTTTGTTCGTCTGTGATTGGCGCTTCTACACTTTTTACTGCTCTGTTGCTTTTCAGTCACAAGATCTTCAAAGTAAATGAAAAAAGCTTCATCCGATGAATCGGTTAATCAGTTGATTACAGTGGTAGATTTATCGATTATTAAAATAATCAATAGCTGCAGCCCTAATTTAAACACTGAAGAAGATATTTAGCAGAATGTTGGTTACCAGAGAGTTAATGGTACACATTGGCTTCTGAAGAAAGAAAAAAGTACTATTAAAATCTATGGCTACCTTGAACTGCTTGGCTACTAACATTCAAATAGCTTCTTTTGTGTTCAAGAATGAAACATGTTTGGGGACAAAGTGGTGAGTCAGTAAATGATGAAAGAATTTTTATTATTGGGTGAACTTAATGGAGTAGTTCACCCAATAATAAATCAATCCTTAGAAATCGTCAACTCACTCGATTGTTCCAAACCTGTGTAGCTTTTGTTCATCTGTTCAACATTCTGTTGAAAGGTCAGGTAACTTTCACGCTTCAAAAGGTTCATGAAGATATTGGTAAAGTGATCTGTAAGATATAATTGGTGTAATCCTAGTCTTTTAGCATCAACATATTTTTTATTCAAATTTAGGCTAATTAACATAAAGAAAACGTACTGAGGTTTTGAAGGTTGAAAGTGTAGATTTTATTGACTTTCAGAAGTCTCAGGTTTCATTTATAATACCTTTATTTGTGTTTAAAGTTAACTTAAAAAAGTAAAATAATAATAATAATAAAAGTCACAGGCTTGGTGAGGACATAGCGGAATAAATAAATAACGACAAATAATGTGGAATAAATAATGACAAAATGTTTATTTAAATATTTGGGTGAATTAAACCTTTAAAATATGACACAAATGTCAACCCCTTCCATAATTATCTAAACATGCTAAATCCAGCAAGAATGACTTTACAGTATTCCCATTTTTTGCAGTTATTATGAAATATTTTTTTTTATAAATAAATGTAGTGTATCATTTCTTATACAATCTATACAAGCTATACAATCTGTTAGAAGGACACCTAATTCAATACTATGATAAAAGCTTCAGTAATTATTCTATCACATTTCTGTCACACTTCTATTTATAATACGAGCTTCACAGTTCTGTGCTTAAATGGTTCACTTGCGTCGTAAGTGCCTCAATGTTACATGATTTTCAAAATCCCCATTATACCTCACCACAAATGCATGAAATATATATATATATATATATATATATATTACGAATGTACAGTTTCGTCCTTGCTTGCTTGAAAGATTAAATGCCTGATCCATTCATACCTGCTAACATTGCCTTTCTAACAAAAACGGCCTCAAGGTTATCGAGCCTCCGAGACCTACAGTTTCTGTACGGCACCGTTTACCCTTCCAGAAATTTGCCATGCCTTCGTTTAACTTGTGCTATATTGTCCTGATTAAAGAGTGTGGAAATTGCACACCAGCGCTTGAAAGCTCAGGAGCACGCCGATGCAATTCAAATCCTTTATACGGCTAAGTGTAGATAATTGTACTTTAAATTGGGCGGACACTGTACATTTTAATTTTCATAAAGAAATAAGTGGTTATTTGCCTGACTCCCCTATTAGCTGTATAATTAACCCTCAACTATAGAGCGCTGCGCTGAGTGCTAAAAGATGAAATGGAAGATGGATATGCTCAAAAACGCACGTTCCCATCATGCTGTTGTACACACACACCTCAATACTCTCTGTATTTTAACTGCCTGCTGTGAGGATTCAAGTAAATGGCAAGGGTTATGTTTTGCTCAAGGGCAGATACCATGAACACGCAAGCACAGGCGTTTTGATATGCGATAAATGTTTGTGTTCAGAGTTTTGAGGTCTCTTGTGTTTCTCTGATTGCTTTAGCGCTGTGCGGCTGTCGGCGAGCAGAAGGACTTACTGTTCTCCTATGTGTTACGAACGTCCCAGCAGCCCGGACAGGTAAACAGAAGCTGTTTGTTTTTTATTTGCTTCATGCTTTTTGTTCAATTTATGCATGAGTTTTGACCTGAGACGGAGAATGTTGCACCAATCAGACATGAAGTATAGTGTGAAGTTTGATGGGAATTAATTGATTAATACTAATTTAATAGCGTGAAACTTGTGACTTTAGAGCATTTTCTTTTTACAGGCTGCTAAAATCATGAGCATAATGGAGCTGATTCCTGACATTAGAGAGAAGGAGGATGTTTATTCGCAGCTGATGAAATGCTATGGTAAGACCACCGCTTGGCAGGGGGATTTGCCTTGTACAGAACTGAACTGTGCATCGGTGGTCAAACGTGGCAGTAAAAATGTTTCAAATTTAGGTTCATCGTTTTTAAACATTCTGTTCATCAAAATAATCCTAAAAAATGTCAACATCCACAAGTAATATAGAGCTGTACAACAGAATTTTTATTTCATATTTTTCCCTAACATATAAATTTGGGCTACTAATTTTTTTAACCATTATTGTAAGTTATTTTGTTAGATTAGCTCCAGATTTGGCTTCAGTACTGACT
>CAIGQW010000302.1:2876872-2890243 GCA_903798125.1 Danio choprae | reverse complement strand
TTTTTTACATTTTTTTCTTGATTTTTTTTTTATATATCAAAATATAAAACAATTATAAAAACTTTAAAACAATTAAATTGAAATAATGTTATTGTAGATTTGATCCTGAATTTTTTTTTTTACTTCAGTTTCAATAAATTAGCATTATTAGTATGATTTCTGAAAGATCATGTGAGATTCAGCAATAAATTGCATTTTTATTTACATTTCTTTTGTTGCATTTTAGAAATCTGAAAATATAAAACGTATATGATACAGTGTGTAAGGGATAAAGTACGTCAAGAAAGTTGATGTCCTGGACTTTATGCCACTTATTACACGGCGACAGCCCATAGTGTATAACGTTGCATATTATTCAGTCACAAGATGGCTCCAAATGGTCAAAAAAGGCAAGCTGACAGAAATTAAACTGGCTTTTATTAATCATTTATTCACAAGACGGCACCAAAGCAGTGAAATACGGCAGCGTGAATGTGTGGATGTAAATATATGAAATTAAACGTAGTTACTGACAGTCAAGGTGATTCAAAGTTTCTGGATGAGCCTCTGTTATTTAGAGGTTGTTCACTGGGAATAACATACTTTGGAATCTCAAGACTGACCAATCAGAAGGGAGAATTCCAGACAGCCGTGCAATAAATACTTATAAAAAAATAAAAACATTTAAAAGATAATACTGTTGTAGTTTCGGATCAATTAAATGCAGTTTTATTGAACGTGAAGTTCAGAATGTTAGCAGTTAGCACGCAGTATTACAAAAGTCATGTTATATACTCCATTTCGTAGTTTGCACAAACACTATTGTTCAGCACATGAATTAAAGGCAACCATCTTGTGAATAATGTTACATTTCTTGCGGTATGCTAACAGCTACATCCTACACCCGGTGAACATTAGCCTGTTTGATTCGCTCCAGTGTTACGGCATGTAGCAAATCTATTCATTTAATAGTCAGTTAATTAAACATGCAAAGAACAGAACACATTGAGCGACTCACAGGAGGCGCGTTTGCTAATACAAACACATGTTCCCTAATGAGGGAGCTACTCTAACCAGCCTACCGTGAGAAGTTTGACACGTTTCAGTACTTCTCTAGTGCATTACTATTTGATGAGGTCTGATGGGTGCAGAATGTTTAACAGAGCTGTTTTTTTTTTCTTCTTCTTCTCAGGTTTGGATCAGGATCTGGCCTCAGCGAAGGCTCTGTATGAGCGCATGCAGGCCGAGGGGGTAAAGATTGATGAGTTAACGCTCAAGAGACTGGCTAAACTATACAAAGATTCTGGAGAAACCGTTCCTTTCGAAGAGCCTATGGTAATCAGCCACATCCAGTAACACTTAATACACATTGAGCGTGGCCTTTTTTAATTATTATTAATACATTTATTATGTAATATTAATAATAATAATATTATTATTTTATGTATATTAAAGTCAAAGACAAATTTATAAAGTATAACTCAACTCAAATAAGGAGACAACTTTGAACACTAAAATGTTTGTTGGAAGATAATACATTAGATTAGTTAAAAATGTAGAAAAAATAATTGAATAATTTAGTATTTGCTAGTGTGAGATATTGTAATACATATATAATAGTGTTGTCACAATACTGGAATTTCCACCTTCGACACAATACCTACGAAATATTGATATACTATAGGGAACAAATTCCACAACATTGAAATTATGCAAATGAAGTAAAACGGGAAAACAGTACTGTAACTAAACCATATAATGCTTATACTATTTAGCAATCCTTTAGTCCAAAAGGAAACAAATTACCAAAACACAAAAAAAACTAAATTAGTGCGCTCTCATCTTATTGTCTGATTAAAAAAATGTGTTAAAATCTTAATATTATTTTTATTTTATATTATTAATTAATCTCCCTTCTGCAGAGAAAAGTGCGACAGAGCAAAGCCAGTATTGGTACTAAGCAAAAGCAAGATTGTATCATTTTAAATATTTCAGTATCGATATTTATTGATACACCAATACTTTTGACAACACTAATATATAAATAATAATGCCTTTAAAAAATATTTGTAATAATGCATATAAATAAAGTAATAATAAATATACATTTAATAAGTAATATTTCATATGCATAATGTGTAATAAAGCATGATCATTTTACTTTCAGCCTCTTTAAGATGCAAGAATGGGTAAACTTTACAAGAATAAATATATAAAATACTAAAATAATTAACAAACACTATAAACATGATCGTTTTTGAGATAGATAGATGGATGGATGGATGGATAGATGGATAGATAAACAGATTGATTGATTGACTGACTGACAGATTAATTGATTGACTGACTGACAGATTAATTGACTGACTGACTGACAGATTGATTGATTGATTGACTGACTGACAGATCGATTGACTGACTGACTGATTGATTGATTGATTACTGGTTCAAAAGTTTTAAAGTAAAAACAAATACTGTCATATAACAGTGGGAATTTGAAAGAAAATTCAAGAATATAACAATATTAAATTATATTCTTGTAAAAATAGTTTTAACAATACAGTTTTTAATGTCTAATTGGACCTTAGGCAAGCACTTTAAAAAACTTTTAAAGACTAATAGACTTCCTTATGAACGGCACATGCTGTGTGCACACAATATTGCCTGTTGTGAGCACAAACCATTTTCGAAGTAGCTCAATCTCAAATTGAGTCCAGTTTCATGTCACTTGCTCTGCTGAAATGCCCGTTCCTCTACCTCTACTGTACCATAATAGTTCCTGTCAGAAACATGCTGCATGTTTCTGAACAGCCTTCTAGCTAACTGTCGTCCATCTACAAACCCCTTCCCCCTCAGTGCACCTTTCAAGTCCTTACAAAGCAATCTCAGGTAGCACTCTGTCCCGCCGCCGCCGCTAATACCAAAGTACAAAGAGTCTCCGGAGAGAGGCGATAAGGAGAGATTTGAGGAGCCCCTCGCATCTGGCCTCACTTCTCACACACAACTGCTGTTATTTATCGACTTTAATTACCCCATTAATAAGGGAATATACATTGTTGAAGAAATGGTAATCTTCTAAAAGCACTCACCGTCCAAAAATAGATGTTTACAGGCATCGGTGCCGCTTAATTACAGGAGGGCGAGCGAGTAAATGTGTTATTTGTGAATTAATACGGTTTGTAAGATGAAACGAGAGCGGTGGATTGTTTGGACCGTGCGCTTGTTATTAGTTTGGCCCAGAGGGCAGGAAAAAACACACAAAAAGAAAATGGTTTTGACAGGAAGAACAAAACAACATTCACTCAATGTACAATTCTACTGGAAAACGGAGGGGGGAAATATTCTTTAAAAGATTGTGATCTTGATTTCTAAATCTTATGATTTATTAAATCTTGTGATTTACTTCAAGTCTGGGTGAAGAGAATTCAAAGAATAGTTTCTAAACACGTTGTAAATGTTAGAACTGTATTGCTGAAACACATTGCAAAGACTTTGAAGTAGGAAGTACTGAGTGCTGGAGTTAGACCTTTAACAGTTTTTCCATCAACTCTATATCCAGGATTTTTTGGGGCAGGGCTAAGACACTGGCTTAATGGTGCAATGGAGCCCCGCCCCTAACACTATAATAACTACTGCTTATTAGTGTCATTGGTTCTCATGCTCAATCTTGAGCTACTGTCACAGTTTGTTACTACAGTCACATTTTGCTAGCGGTCAGAGAAACACAATTTAAAATCATGGAGCGTTCACGCATCTAAAAACGCATGCAAACGCGCCTTGTATAGCTTTCTATAGATATTCAAATTTGAACATATCATAGAGAATTTGCTTTCACATACTTCACGTGTAGTACGACGAATACATGTTGTTTCCATATTATTTATGCATAAATTAGATGTTGACGTCTCACCATAAACAACATATATTCCGAGCGCAAACACATTCTGCACGTTGTTTGCATGTTCAATTTTGTCTCATTTTTGAGCGTTCTTTTTTTCAAAGTGCATCGACGCTTGTTCGTTCATGGTGTCTGCTGTTGTTAAGCACACTTACGTCTCAAAAATTATTTTAACTCACTGCAGCCACACACGTTGTCTCTGGAAAAGTCTAGATAGGATTTTATGACACTATACAACAATAATTAATATTTTTACATTACTGCGACAGTTGGGGTAGGGGTAGACTTTAATAAAATACAATTTGAGCCGTTTAATAAATAATATTAATAATTCAAATAATCAAGTAATAAATAAATGACATAAATAATACTCTGTACACTTACTGAATTTATATTACTGTGATAGTTGGGTTTAGGGTTGGGGTAGGCGTAAAATACAATTAATACGTAATTTAATAAATAATATTAATAATTCTCGTTAACTTCTGGCGACAACTGTATCTCATCTAACAACAACCGTTGTCTCTTTGAGTGCACTCAAACATGTTTGGCTGTATAAAGCCAATTAAGCTAACATTACTAGAGGCAGCATCCATTTCGGTTGTAACTGTGTTTAATGGCTGCTTTCCAATAAGTGGGCGTGGTTTCAGTGTTGCTAGCAGACACGCCCACAGCATTTGAAAGCAGAGTCCTGCCCATTTTACAAACATTTCGACTTTATATCATTCAAATTTGTCTGGGTGGTTAATCACGTGTTTTTCTGTTGTGGGACAAACTCATATTTTACATTATCACATTACCCAGACAGTTTATTGAATTGTTTACAATCACAGTGGTACATTAAAATCTGTGTTTGGCCCAGAGAGAGCATTTGCCATGTATGCTTATAAAACTTGTTGCAAACATTCAGACTATCACAGATGTATTGTAATAACTGTTTATAGTTTGGATTTCAACACTGATGGCCACTGTACTGATCAAAATAAAGTAATCATAGTTTGAAAGCAACTTAATGCTACATATGAAGATTCTAGCAATTACATTGTTACACCAATAGGTGGCATAAAGCAAGCATTAAAGTGATATTTCACCCCACAATGTTCACACTTGAGCGGTTATAAACGTTCATACATTTCTTTTAACACAAAACAATATATTCTGCAGAATGCTAGAAAAAACAACCATTGACATTTATAGTGGGAGCAAAAAAATACTCTGAAAGTCAGTGGCTGTTTTTCCTAACATCTTGTTTTGTCTAACAGAAGAACTAAACTCAAACGAGTCTGGAGCAAGTGGAGGGAGAGTAAAGATGACAATTTGTGTGCGAACTATCCCTTTAAAAATGCATTTATCAAAAAATAACTTGTTCAAAAGATTCTTCAAAAATGCTTATCCAGTCATGAAGCATCATTGAATCCAAAAATTGTGGTTTTTGTCAGGAATTGTGCGACTCTACAAACATGTGTTTTTGTTTGTTGTCCCACAGGAGTCTTTTCGTTTCTACGCAGACAAACTGAAGGATCAGCGAACTCAGTCCACGGCCTCCATTGACAACTAAAAACACCTTCCTCCCTCCCTCCCCCCCTCCCTCCATTCGTTCAGTTTTTTTATATGCAGCAGATGTGAGCAGCATGTTATACTGTGATTTTGTTTCTGCTCTTCGTAATGTCATGATATGGTTAACATGTACATACAGTTGATATTTATGCAAATAAATGTAAATCCAGAACTTTAGTGGTTTTGTTAATTGTTTTTTTTTGTTTTTGTTTTTAACATGCGACTCATTTTCATTCATTCATTCGAGTGTTGCACAATAAGAATGATTCTCTGCAAATGACTCTTCCAAAAGTTGTATGGAAATATGCAGATATGAGAGACCATGGAAGATTTTCGATAGGCCTTTTCACCAGTACATTAGACGTGTGCTCAGTTGTGTAGGAATATAAATGCTATATAATAAATATCTCATTGGAACAATCCTGGATCAGCTGACATGCATCCTGGTTTTTTTTTTTTCCTTCTTCTTCTTGGAAACAGTAGATTTATCAGGATTAAGATTAAGTGGCAAAAACGTATATTATCTGGCTTTTAAAACACAAATGCATTTCTGGGTGTCTTGCGAACGTTTCAAGGGATTTGGGCTTTAGCCCTTTTGGCACATTTTGATAAACGATGAAATCTTCTACACATTTAAATAAATAAATAAGCATTTAGACTAGAACAAAGAGAAGCGGTTTATGGATATTTACCAAAGCAGGGGTTTAAATCTCTTGCCGAACTGAACTGAAGTTTGTGAGGAAATGAACAGAACATTGCTGCCATCCAGTGGAGGAGAAGTGAGGTGTACACAACTAATCTCGTAATTTGGCTATTACTGATTATGAGATGCTCTAAAGTTTATTTTTTTTTTCGTTACATTTATTATTTGAGTTACACAAAACATTAAAATTCTGAGATATCAGTTATGATGAAAGGAAATAGACTGAAAATGAAGACTATTGGAGATCGCTGTTGAAGATTAAAAAAAAAAGTCCCTGAGTAAGACTGGAATATTTCCAGTGTACATTTGTTCCTCCGTCATTGACTCTGAGTTATTTATTTATTGCTCGATAAAAGCAATGTTTTCAGCATCAGATCAGTAGTTTTTCATTCATTTTATTTCTCGCTTTCAAAGATTCAAATGTGTTCAAGATCAAGCAGCTTATCAAATAGGACAACATACATGAAACAAATGCATCACGACTGATAAATTAATAAGCCTAAATCTTAACATATTGGTCAGAAGGTTGCACCTGCGCAGTGCCTATATTCCCATTATTTAACAAGTCATTGAGTTTCTAAACATTCGACAAAGCTTTCAAAGCTCCTGTAGTGATACACTTAAATAATAGTATATATACACATACATACAAAAAGATTATGCTTTACAAGAGTTTAAAAAAAATCTATTAAATGAAATTACACTGAAAAGTTGCAATAAATGCTATTAAATGTATCTAGCAAACATGATCTCTAGTGGTTTACCAAAAAAACAAACAAAAACAAGGGATAGTTCACCCAAAAATGAAAAACCTGTCATCACCTACTAATTCTTCAAACGTATTTGAGTTTCTTAAATTGTTTTGTGTTCAACAGAAGCTAGAAATTCATACCATATATTTCATTGTTGGGTGAACTATCCCTTTGAAGATTGTAAAAACATAGTACATTTCTGCCATCCAGCGGCAGAGAGTGGTAGTACAACAAAACTCACTATTTGGTCATTGTTTTTAGTCTGCGTTCAAACTATAAAATCAAATAAAAACCAAAGAATAAACTGTATATGCATCAGTGCACTGAAGAAACTGGAAACAGATAAATGGTTCTTGTTGCAAACCGGCCTTAACTAACAGTTGTTTCACAAGGTATATAATTAGGAACTTTACATGTTGCTTTCTGGGCATATATATATATAGCAGAATTTTCCTCACCAGTCCTGACTGGATTTCTGTTTAATGAATTTGAGGGACAGATAATAGAGCAATATGAAAACCAAAGAAACGGCAATAAGCACCAAGTAGCAGGAGAACAGTGGATACTGGTTCATCTTCATCATCTCCACAACCTGAAAATCAAGTTCAACATTTAATTGAATTATAAACCCTTTATCATATTTATCAGAACAACTTAGACGTAAGAGAGAGAAAAAAATCACGTGTGTATTGGCCACATTTTAGAATTTCTCTCAGAAATACTGTTAAATAAACTACAGGTAGCCCTTAATACGTTTATCAAACAAATATGACACTTTTTAAATGTATTCAGGAATATAAAGTATTAAAAGGCGACGTCGGATTAATTTTTCACCTTTGTAGGGTTTCCTTTTGTTTGTTTAGTTAGATTTCTGCTGTGTCTGCTACAGTAGCTCAGAAACGCAGCTTGTTTTTTTTTATAAACTGTCTTGAGTGTATTTATGTGCCATAATTGACCTGTTTGAATTTTGTGCTGGTTTACATGTCACCAGCTACTTCTTCAAATCTGCCAGCCTCCAAAATCCGCCCTCCTCATACTTTTTTGTAAATAGACAGCAAAGGGGCTAAAAATGAAGCTCACGTGTGCCCTTAAACAGAATCCCAGCTTCAGAAGAGGCGACAGTGAAATAGATTAAGATTTCATATATGAAGGGAATATCCTAGACAAGTGGGACAAGACTTGCTTTTTGTGTGCAAAACATTTTACACCAGACTGCTTTATGACCTTGGACAAAACAAAGCCGGACTTGCATCAAAATTGTATTTAAAGGATGTACCTGTACCTACAATTTGTCTGAAAGACGTATATCTGTGTTTGTTTCTTTTGTTACAGAGTAAGCAAACATCAAAATATGTTCACTTGTGTTTAAAATCAGATCATTGTCAGGTTTTCAAAATAACCGGGATATTTTCATATATAGATGTTTGTTTGAATACATTTTAGATTGATAATTGTGGGCTGCAATGTTAAATTATATGCAAAAAAATTATACGCAAACGCCCTAACCCAATCTCACATTTTGTCATAATAATGTGGAAACAGCTCATGTGGAAATACTCCATCATGTCAGTCATACAGACAAAAGTCATAAGAAGCTCGATGATCATCTGAGCGATGTGTGTTTGTGCTACGCAGGTTCAGCTACACCTCAAGAATGGATCGTTAGGCTAAAACAAAACCATTCCTGGTTGTGCAGCTCATTAGCATTTAAAGAGCAAAATGCCTTACTGTGGACTGAGGTGTTTTTGACAGGGTGAAATTGGTGTTTATTTACACTACCACTGAGAAATGTAACCAAAGTAAATAATAGACCTTTCATTAAGACCCTAAAGAATCATATCATCTTCTGTAAAATTGCCATCCGATGTCACCTTTTAAGAATTATATTTAATAAAAATGACAGTGCCATTCATTATTAAAATGCCAAGCCTGCTCAAACTTATTGAAACCAAATCTGAAACCATTGTAGGAAATTTGCCGCACAAATATGCTTCTTTCATTCGACACTCATCCAAATGTGGGCATGTTTTGCTTGCTTGAGGTCAACTGGATTATGTAATTTGCTTTAGAACTATAAGCCCAAAATATAGATCATTTCTGTCACATTTTGTCATCACTTTGAATTGCTAATGTCATACTCACCTTAATACCATCGAATTCTACTGTGAGGTTTCCAATAGTGATCGGGAGTCTGGTCCCGCGAAACTGAACCTGCAGCATCCCCTCAAAACCCCAGCGCATGAAGGATATGTAGGAAAACCAAGATGCCACTGTTGGTGATGAAAGTCAGCATTAGTTTCATTCGTTCATTTTCCTTCGGCTTAGTCCCTTATTTATCAGGAGTTACCACAGCGGAACTATTCTGCCATATGTTTTACGCATGCCCTTCCAGCCGCAACCCAGTACTGGGAAACACCAGCATTAATTTAACACTTGCAAATGTGTATATAGCGTTCAATTGTTTTGTAAAGGGTTTTTACCCAGCCACATGTTTTCCAGACTGATGACAAAGCCAGCAGTCAGGTAGAACACTGTGAAGAGAGAGTTGCCCATGAAAGATGAGGTCTGCAGTGTTGGCAGGGCTGCAGCCACAAATAGTGCCATGCAGCGGCTACAATACACCGTCAGCCAAACCAACAGGAAGTTGAGCAGAAAGCGGTCAGGAGCAATGTTCAGCCCGGCCAACCAGTAGATGGGCACACCGTATACCAGTGTAAAAGCACAGTGCTCTGGCAGCTCACCAAGTACCTGAAAGAGACATTAGAGCTTGAATATCTCATTTAACATCAAGAGTTGACAAAGTCAGACTGGCAAAGTCCAGCGACCAAACAGGAGCTAATATTCAACTTAGAGCCTTTCCCTGTCATGAACTGTTATGTAAATGAAATGTAACTGCTGGAGTTTTTATTTTTGTGTGTTTTTTTTTAAAGAAACATTTGTATACAGAGAAGCAGCAGGGTTTTGTTCTGCAGTTCTTTTCATTTGGGTTTTCAGCAGAGACATTTACACTACACGGAACTGAACTAAACTGAAGTTTAACTGTGGAAACCGGACTGAAGCAGTTTCAATTTACTAGAACTGTGTTAAGCTGCTTTGTCAATCTGTGTCAAAATGTAAAAGCACTATAGAATTAAAGATTAATTGAACTTGAATTATTGATTTGATAACATGATTGAGTTTATAATACGTCAATTATTAGCTAAAAATAAAACCATTATGTACTATTTTTATTATTAGTATATGTATATTTCATTGAATCTTCAGTGTAGTACTTGTTTCTCATTCAAAGCCTTCTGTTTTTAGTAATTCATGTATTTCAGTCAATTCAGATTTGTTTCTTTTAATGTTGTTATATTTTCTTTTAAAATTTCTATTTCATTTTGGCTTTATTTTAATAACTAAAAATAAAAAACAGATTAAGTTACCAATAGCACTTTTATTTAGTCTCTAAATGAATCTGAATGAGTCCTTAGCACTGTTTTACGGTAGTTACATCTGCATACATTTGAGCAAACCCATTCGTATATACAGTACTTCTATATAAGATGTTCAAGTCTGAGTAATGGTTATGTCTATTGGCTAAACTTCATAAATCATACACTTTCAAACAAATGTGATTGTACAGATTCGTACAAATTAGCCACAAGTTGTCAAAATGTCAAAGTGTTTTCACAGAGTTAATGTTTCAAATGACGAACAGAAACAAATAACATGTCACCGGCTATAGGTGTAATAATGCAACTTATTAATGTCACTGATAAATGCTCATTACTACTCCACCCCATATGGAAATCTATGCCATATTTGAACACTTTCCTGTTGGTTTATACTCTGTTTATCAGTGGTCGCCACAGCAGAATGAACTGAAAAACACATAACACCCACACACTCTCCCATTCACACACTATGGCCAGTTTAGTTTGTCCAATTAATCTTTTATCGCATGTTTGGACTTTGGGGGAAACTGGAGCACCTGGAGAACATGAGACACGAGGAGAACATGCAAACTCCACACAGAAATGCCAACTGGCCCAGTCGGGATTCAAAACCAGCAATCTTCTTGCTGTGAGACGACGCTGCTAATCACCTAGCCACCGTGCCGCCCCATATAAGAACATATATACATAATTATAGCAAAACATTTGAATATATACATATGTATATATTTGTGTTTTCAAATGGTTTTCAGATAATACATTTAAATTCATGCAAAATATTGGGGAAAATAATTGCAAACTACAACATTTCAACAACATTTTATACATTTTAGTTTTCTTGAATTTTTCTCTTTTTAATTTTTTTATTTAACATTTTTCCGTAACGTTTAGATTTGGGTGTACTAATTTTGGACCTTGGACTTTGGACTAATCATAAGTTATTTTGTTAGATTAGCTCCAGATTTGGCTTCAGTACTGACTAATCTAATGTATATGCACAAATATAATATTGTAAAGCATACTATAGAAAATATTCATTGAAATAAGAGATTTGTGAGGGGTGTACTATATTTTGAGCATTGCATATTGGCACATATATCATATTTCTATATGGGACACATAAATAGAGGATCATTTAAACTGTAAATAATGCAAAGCCAATTATGTTTGAGGACTGAAACAGTTTTATATTACTAATCAGACTGCAGCTGAGTGTTCAATAATACAACTGATGTCCTAAATTTGACAAAACAAAAAAAACAACAACAACAACAACACTTAAATCTGTCCAAAAAGTGGAGATTGAATTGGTTTTTAACAAAAGCAGCAATCATTAATCTTTGCTGTCCTAAATATCTACAACTGGACATTCCTGAAGCTTGTACACAATGCAGATTATTTACCTTGGCAAAAAAGTATGGGGTGACAGAGTACATGCCATCCTCCAGCTCATGATACAGCATGGCTCTCTCCGAATGACCTGTGAAAAATAGCGTGTTACATCACTAGAGATCAGAAGACTCCAACAATATAAATCTACTGTCATTTACTCACACTTTGCGATGACGTCCAGCACCACAGCAAAGGGTGTAAGAGCTCCTATCATATAGAGCAAAGCCACTGTATCTTGGATGGAAAGACCTTCCTCCCCGCACCCAAAGTAAAGGAAACCGATGAGCAATGACATCAGCAAAGCTTCTAAACCATGAACCACCAGCGTCACCAGGTCCCGGTAGTCATTAAATACCTGTCGTCTAAGAAAAACACAGAAATATCATGGCAAACAGCTTTTAGATAACATTACTTAAAGAGTTACAGGTTTAAAAAATTTGTTTTAATTAATTTTCTTTATTTAAGAATTAATAAAATTATTATTATAGAAGAAAATTATTTAAACTTTTTCCACTATAAAGAACCTATTGTGGAATGAATACCTTCTATGGATGTTACAGTGTCTTTATTTAGTCTTTTAAAAACAATTTTTCTATTTTTAATTTACCTGATTAAGGTTGTGAACTGATGCACCTTTCCCGGCAGCCGATCCTTCTGTTTGGAAACTGTGATCACTGATTCTTTCAGCGAGACAGAAGAAACACTGCTGGTGTAGAAATATAGCAATATAGGAAGTTATCAAAAATGTCCCTCTTTATATATATATATATATATATATATATACAGTCATGGCCAAAAGTTTTGAGAATTACATAAATATTAGAAATTGGAAAAGTTGCTGCTTTTATATTAGCAATTTGCATATACTCCAGAATGTTATGAAGAGTGATCAGATGATCTGCATAGTCCTTCTTTGCCATGAAAATTAACTTAATCCTGAAAAAACTTTCCACTGCATTTCATTGCTGTCATTAAAAAACTTGCTGAGATCATTTCAGTAATCGTCTTGTTAACTCAGGTGAGAATGTTGACAAGCACAAAGCTGGAGATCTGTATGTCAGGCTGATTGGGTTTGAATGGCAGACTTGACATGTTAAAAGGAGGGTGATGCTTGAAATCATTGTTCTTCCATTGTTAACCATGGTGACCTGCAAAGAAACGCGTGCAGCCATCATTGAATAATCCTAAAGAGGATTCAGCTGTGGGATCGGAGCTGCTCTGCCACCAGTGCAGAGCTTGCTTAGGAATGGCAGCAGGCAGGTGTGAGTGTATCTGCACGCACAGTGAGGCGAAGCCTTTTGGAAGATGGCCTGGTGTCAAGAAGGGCAGCAAAGAAGCCACTTCTCTCCAAAAAAAACCATCAGGGACAGATTTATCTTCTACAAAATGTATGGCGAATGGACTGCTGAGGACTGGGGCAAAGTCATATTCTCCAATGAAGCCCCTTTCCAATTGGGGCATCTGGAAAAAGGCTTGTCCGGAGAAGAAAAGGTCAGCGCTATCATCAGTCCTGTGTCATGCCAACAGTAAAGCATCCTGAGACCATTCATGTGTGGGGTTGCTTCTCATCCAAGGGAGTGGGCTCACTCACAATTTTGCCCAAAAACACAGCCATGAATGTCAGCGTGATAGCCCAGTGGTTAGTGCAATGAC
>CAIGQW010000302.1:2863553-2873957 GCA_903798125.1 Danio choprae | reverse complement strand
TATATATATATATATATATATATATATATTAGTATGGACATTACAAATGATCAGAATTAGCAATTTGAATATATGGAATTTTAACAAATTTGTTAATTTTATATTCCTTTGAATTCCTTTCCTCAAATATGAAACCAGACATTTATTTCAAACTGATTTTTATAGTACTCTAAAAAAAATGATCATAAAATAGATTCATATTACTTGCATGTATAATTGAGACATGGGGAAACACTACAGTACATGTATTAATTGACAGTAATATAACTTGACAGATAACTTAAAGTTATAGTTCACAGAAAAATAAACATTTCCTCACTTTTTACGCACACTCAAGTGATTATAAATTTTATAAATTTCTTCTGTTGAACACAAAAGAAGATATTCTGAAGAATGTTAGAAAAAAGCATTGACATCAATAGTAGAAACAAAAATGAATATCAGAAGAAAGAAACTCATGACGTTTTGGAATAAGTGGAGGGAGAGTAAGTGATGACAGAATTTTCCTTTTTTTTTGGAGAAAAGAAAAAACTAAGCAAAAACTAAGTAAAAAACTTTATAAAGTAATGGCAAAATAAATATAAAACTGTAAGCTACCTTTGAGGGGCTTCCAGTGCCGGAGGACCACAGTCTTCTGATTTCCACATGAAATCTTCAGTGTTCTTCACCTTCTCTAAAAATTGGGCCGCCAACATGTTGGCTTTCTCCAAACACTGTGCTTCTTTTTCAGGAGTGCGCCGATCAATGCTTATCAAGTCCACTGCATTAGAAGTTCACAGTTTAGAAACAGCAACTAAACAGCACGATCAGCTAAAGTCATCAGTTCTGTGTCTCTCTCTCACCGTAGTAGTCGGACGGGTTGCAGTAGCGTGGACACGGGTACCCGAGAGCGGTGAAGTAAGACACCATGTCTTTGGCCTGACCGCAGTACACGGCTGAACCAGAGGACAGCAGCACCACCAGGTCAAAGAGCTGAAAGATATCTGAGCGAGGCTGATGTACCGACAACAACACCAGCCGGTTCCCTCGAGCCAGACGGTACAATGTGATGACCAAATTATGAGCCGTGAAGCTGTCCAGACCTGAAGTAGGCTCATCTAGAATGAGAATACCTGAAAACACACAAACAAAAAGCTTATAAACAGTGTCATTTTAGTAGGACTGAGATTATGATTTTTTTTTATTGACATTTTAGTTCCTTTATATAGGTTTTCTTTTTCTTTTGAATGTTTTAGTCAGGGCCTCATGGTGGCGCAGTGGGTAGCACAATCGCCTTACAGCAAGAAGGTTGCTGGTTCGAGCCTCGGCTGGGTCAGTTGGTGTTTCTGTGTGGAGTTTGCATGTTCTTCCCATGTTGGTGTGGGTTTCCTCCGGGTGCTCCGGTTTCCCCCACAAGTCCAAAGACATGCGCTATAGGTGAATTGGTTAAGCTAAATTGTCCGTAGTGTATGTCTGTGAATGAGGGTGTGTGGATGTTTCCCAGTGATGGGTTGCAGCTGGAAGGGCATCCGCTGCGTAAAACATATGTTGGATAAGTTGGCGGTTCATTCGGACTTAATAAAGCCGAAAAGAAAATGAATGAATGAATGTTTTAGTCATTTTACTAGTTAGTTTGAATATATATTTCTTTTAGTTATAGTTGTTTTCATTATTTTAAAAGCCGACATCTAGTTCAACTAAATAAAATTGCATTGGTAAGTAACTTCAAAACTATTTTAAATTATTTTATTTCAAGATTTTATGATTTTAGTTTTAGTTAACTACAATAATAAAATATTGCTTTAAAGCCTGAATTAAGATCAAAACTATACTAACTTTACTAAAAAAAAATAGTAAAACAAATTCGTATACAACAAATGTCAAATTTACAGTAAACAGAATCCACTATGAATGTAAAACAATGCAAAATGCTTAAATGTGATAGGGAATATCTGATTCTATTATTAATTATCGTTTAACCTATTGTTAAACTTTTTAAACCACTAACAGAGTTGACATATTCTAACAATGATGTTAACCTCAAACCAGATACCACATGGCATGTCTAAAACACAATTCGATGCATTTTCATAATATTCATTCATTCATTCATTTTCATTTCGGCTTTGTCCCTTTATTAATCTGGGGTCACCACAGCGGAATGAACTGCCAACTTATCCAGCAAATGTTTTACACAGCGGATGCCCTTCCAGCTGCAACCCATCTCTGGGAAACATCCATACACACCTATTCACACTCATGCACTACGGACAATTTAGCTTACCCAATTCACCTATACCACATGTCTTTGGACTTGTGGGGGAAACCGGAGCACCCGGAGGAAACCCACACCAACACAGGGAGAACATGCAAACTCCACACAGAAACGCCAACTGACCCAGCCGAGGCTCGAACCAGCAATCAGCGACCTTCTTGCTGTGAGGCGAACGTGCTACCCACTGCGCCACTGTGAGGCCATTTTCATAATATTATTGTTTTTAAAAAGTGAATGTGAAATTCACTGAAATATCACAATAACAGAGTTGACAAATAATTACTCTAATTACTATTACTAATAATTACTATTGCTGTATCCTAAACAATTTGTGCAAGTAGAAGAGAGAATAATAATGGCATCATTAATAATAAGACCTTGTTGCCTTCCCGCCAGATGAAGTGACATCACTTGGAGCAAGTCACACGCTTTGTTTACAGATTGTTAGGCCTTTTTATAATGAATGTAACAGAGTTGACCAGAACGTAGTGACAGAAACAAGCAGCATTTTTATGACTGAAATGACAAATAATACAGAAAATAGATGATTCATCCAAATATGTATTTAACTAAACACATATCTAACTGAGTAATGATAATTAACTAACTGAGTAAACACACAAAAAAGTATTAGACTTAAAAGTACTTCATGATAACTGAAGCTGAATGTGTGATTCATGAGGCAGAAACAATAAAAATAGGTATATTGTCAGTCTTTAACTTAACATTTTCAAGACAAAATGTCCCTAAATATACGTACAAAATTATTTTTCAGAAATAACTTGATTTATTTCATGTTATTATTAAAAACCGTTTTATTAAAGTTTTTGTTTTCATGCAATAATAGAGGGTTTCATTTAATTCTACAATCACCATTAGATCTACAGGTACTATACACCCTATATATACTAATGTAATATACATTAGTATATTAAAGGTGTATTTTAGTATGGATTTAAAGGGACCAGTGCCCGCTTTTAATTTTTCTGAGAGTACAAGAGTCAAATAGAAATCAAAAAAATTAGACATCATCTAAAAAGCACAAGTCTTTATTTGATATGAGTCTTATTGAAAAAAAAACAAAAAAAAACTCACCTGGATTCCAGAGCAGCTGTACAGCAATGCTAACCCTCCTCCTCTCACCACCTGACACTCCTCTCACATACTCATTGCCCACACGTGTGTGAGCGCACTGCCTCAGACGCAGCTCCGCAATCACATCATCCACCTGAGAAGGTCAAACTTGATAAGGTGATGTTATTTAGTCACCCGTAACCTTCAACTGGTGATTATGCAAGAAATAACTGACGATGGGCCATTTAATTATTGCAATAAGAATGCACACCTGACGTGTTGATGAATCGCACTGCTTATACTATGGTCACCACACATCAAGACACTTTTCAAATGCTGCATTTCAAGATATCTTCAAAACAACTGTTTTTAACAGTTGAAGGCTGTGAAATAACTGTAATCACTCAGCCTAGTAATATGGAACTGCATATGCAGTTAGGGAACAACTTGGAGTACCTGGAACTACTTTAGCTGCCTCCTGTGGTTCTCTATAAAAATTCCATAAATTTACCATAAAAAAATTGGCCACTGTGGTTGCTAGAGTTTTACTTTAAAATTTTTTTTACAGTAAACTACTTTCATTAAGTTATTTTTAATATTACAATTATTTAATAATTTTAAATGGCCTCACGGTGGCGCAGTGGATAGCACGTTCGCCTCACAGCAAGAAGGTCGCTGGTTCGAGCCTCGGCTGAGTCAGTTGGCGTTTCTGTGTGGAGTTTGCATGTTCTCCCCGTGTTGGCGTGGGTTTCCTCCGGGTGCTCCGGTTTCCCCCACAAGTCCAAAGACATGTGGTATAAGTGAATTGGGTAAGCTAAATTATCCGTAGTGTATGTATGTGTGTGAATGAGAGTGTGTGGATGTTTCCCAGTGATGGATTGCAGCTGGAAGGGCATCCGCTGCGTAAAACATATGCTGGATAAGTTGGCGGTTCATTCCGCTGTGGCGACCCCGGATTAATAAAGGGACTAAGCCGAAATGAAAATGAATGAATGAATAATAATTTTAAATATTACACCAACATTTTGAAATATTAGCATCTACATTCATTGCATTATACAGACAAAAACACCACCAAAACAGGTGGTAGTACAAAGTCATGTCGAATCAAAGCACTTTACAAACGACTTCTCCGAAAGGACAGAAACATAGTAATGTGAAAAAGGCGCTATATATGCCATTCACACATACTAACACCATCATGAAACACACTAAAATATTGCAGTAAACATTATTTATCAACTTTAGATTGAAGAGAAAACAATCTTAAAAGAACAACAACAATATCAAACAACAAAACATAAAAGCATGCATTTTTTACAGTGGCGGAAGTACTATTTTTCTAACAATTCAACTGTCCTTCATCAGTCATTCCTTACATATATGATCTGATCTGAGTCACTCACCCTTTGATCTCTCTGTTTTTGGGTAAAGTTCGCAGGCAGCCGCAGTTTTGCCACAAAAGCCAGCGTCTCTCGTACTGTGAGATGCGGTAACAAACGATCATCCTGCCGTACATGAGCTATGCTTTTCTTCACCAGAGATCGTGTGGAAGGTTTCCCGTTGATCAGGATCTCTCCTGAATTCATGGAGCCACCCTCATCTCGACATGTTATGATATCCAGTAAGGAGGTCTTCCCACAGCCTGGAACCAAGACTTTATTTCTTTCTGGCATTCTTGATGCTTTTATGCACTTAAATTACTTTTTTTTTCAAGAATGCTGCAGATAGGTTGTTTGACATACCTGAGCTGCCAATGACAGCAAGCATCTGGCCACTGTGAACATGCAGGTTCAGATCCTTTATGACCGTCTGCTTATTGCTGTGCATCTCCCAGGGCATCTTAAACTCTGACAGCTTCTCGTACCAGGGTATTTGTGCTGCTGTGTCCACCTGCGAGCAGATATACTGAGCTTAAAAATGTTTGAATGTCGATGCATAAGACCTGAAGACATTTAGACTAAGGATCATTTAGTTGACAGAGAAAGTGATCACAAACTGAATAAGTAGCCAGGCACTTCAGTTTGGATTTGATTATGCAGTTATTTAAAGCATGAGGAACTATGCATGATTTGGCCACCACAGAGACCTTAAGCCCAGTGAAAATCTTTGGGATCAGTTGATGCAGATTTGTGTGTTTCTTGTTGTCAGTACAAAATCCTGTCCAGAAAATAATACACTACTTGATAAAAACATAAAAACTTGTGATGTTGCATAATTCTGCCACAACAAATATACATGAAGACATTACAGCCAAATATCAGAGTGTGCTTCAATCCAAATGTGAGAAATAAGGATATAGGATGACCTCAAATAAATTAACTTAAAATACATTTTATTGGGTGGGATGGTGGGACATTTTGCTGCTATTTAACTTAATATTGTTTTTGGTTACACATGTAACATGTAAGTAGTGTATGTAGATATGTGTATACACAGTAGTCAGCATTTGAAGTGGATCAAATGTACAGTATATACAGTATAATGTATATAACATAATATATACATTGTTTTCTTGATTTTTGTATGAAGAGTAATTGATAGTAATTGAACATTTATGATAAGAAAACAACTAAAACTCCTTAGAATGCTTTTTAATTTTTTTAGAATAACTATAATACTTTTTTGCCAATATTTGCAGGACACCCACTAAAATGTAATTCTGTACAACAATAGTTTCTATAACAAAAATATTCTTGGGCTTATTCATAACAATAATTATATGACATTAAAAACTCAAATCTTTGTATGTTGCCACTTTTCTTCTAACCACCAAATTTTACCCATTTTTCAGCCAGGTTTTTAATCATGTAACATAAAATATCATAATATAATCTGGTAACACTTTACTATAAGGTTGTGTTAGTTAATGCATTTACTAACATGAACAAACAATGAACAATACATTTACTACAGTATTGGTTCATGTTAGTTAACCAGCATGAACTCGGATTTTAATAATGCATTAGTAAATGTTGAACTATGATTATTAAATGCTGTACAAGCATTGTTCATACTTAGTTAATGCTAGTAAATACATTAACTAATGAATCCTTATTATAAAGTGTGACCAATAATGTTCTATATATTTTTATTTAACTTTTAAGTGCAGGCCAGAATTGATACATTGTTTCAGTTTTACATTCTGGCATCATTCACTCAACCTCCACTTGTTCCAAACCTATTTGCTTCTTTCTTCTGTTTTTGTTTTTATTTTTTTAAAGAATGTTGTAGCCACTCACTTCCATAGTATGTATTCCTGCTATTGGTGTCAATGGCTATTGGTTTCCAACTTTATTATATTCACACACAAAAAAACAAACAAACAAACAGGACAGATGGAGGGCGAGTAAAACAATATTTTGGCTGAATTTTGCATTTAATGTCAGCTTTTTGAAAGGCTTTATGTGAAGGCACTGGAAAGAATCAAGACCAAAAAAATGTGAACCGAAATGTCTGACCTCATAGTTGAGATTGCGGACTTCCAGTTCATTGCGGCCTCCACTGTAAGTAAAGTACAGACTGCTGTCCTCCTCTGGAGATGAGAAGAGAATATCTCGACCCTGCATATGTTGAGACATAGCAAAGTGAAAAACAAACCTGTCATATACATTTACAGTGTCATATACCTGTCATATACCATATACAGTGCTCAGCATAAATGAGTACACTCCTCAAAGTTCACTCTTTTAAATGTACATTTACTACAGCTTTACAATAATATATTTACAATAAAATATCTGTGTATATACATTAGATTAGTCAGTACAAAGATCATGTACGCCCAAATGAATATGTTAAGGGAAAATATTAAATAAAATTTTAATAAACAGGAAAAGTCAACAGAAACATAAATTTTGTAGTTTGTATTGTTTTGGGGGTGTTTTTGTTGCGATAACAAATTTGGATTTGAATGTAGGCTATTATATATCTATCCCTAAAGATGTTAGGTGACCTAAACCTTTTTTAAATGAATATAACTGTTTAATAAAACTGTTTTGTTTAAATTCACCAAAAGAAGAATACAAATACAATTAAAATGTGGTGTACTAATTTAAGCTGAACACTGTATAATCAAAATCACTGCAATTATTATTGGCACTTTGAGTCAGCACCAAGACTTCAAGTTTATCAAGTTTAATTAAGATTACTTGGATCATAAACTGATCCCCTTCAGATTTTTTTTATCAGATCTATCAGATAAGAAATCTGGAGTTGTCTGCGTGGTTCAGGGTTCATTTATGTAATCACCCAGAATGAACTCGACAAAAATCAATAGCACTGAAATAATCTGATATTATTATTATTATTATTATTATTATTATTATTATTATTATTATTATTATTATTATTATTATTATTATTATTATTATGAATGTACAAAACGTAAAAACAAAGACAACAGTTATACAATGTCAACAGCCTTTTTCGAGTTTTCAGTAGGCTACCGACTGCTTCCATGTTCATACAGTAAGTAGGCCTACAGTAGTTGATTATGAACTCACCTTTATCTGTTTCTCGTTTGTAGAGCTGAAACTTTCTCCTGAATGGAAAACACTGTCGTCTGACATGGCGGACGTGGTTCAAATGGGTCTGTTTACCCTCTGGTCAAGTGTCCAACTTATAGAAGAACTTAGAGAAGAACCCGCTCCTCTTGTTGCCCTGCAAAAAACTGAGGAGAGGTAGAAGAGAAAGCGACTCTTTATAGCAAATGGAGCAAAGTTCCACTGATAAGAGTCGGCGTTTATGGTTCTAGTGCAGTGATATGAGCGTTCAGACAGCTGAAGACGTGGAGCTGACTGTCACTTTGAGGACATTCGCATGAAAAAATCAAGTTACAGTAGCTTTTAATGCTGATGAGGGAGACAATGAGCCACTCTTATTCCATGCAGGATGTTGTCCAGAAGAATGGCTTGAATGGATCTTTTAAGGTCGTGTCAGAGATGGACACGGCCCGTTCAAACCCAGACTTCATTGAGCCGTCGTGCAGTCTGAGCGTCAAAAACGTGTCTTATTCTGTCAGGTAAGAACCGACAAGGATTGCTGTGATTGACTCTTGTTTTAACATATTCTTTGAAAGTACTTGTTAAATCTTTAAGCATGATATAGAAATTGGGTTATTATTGAACCTGTTATTAAAGAGATAGTTTACCCAAAAAATGAATTATGCTATTTACGGAAGATATAGGCAGTATGTTGATGTAAAAGCCATTGACTTCCATAATATTTTTTGTTCTTGCATGTCAATTGCTACTGATTTCCAACTTTCTTCAATATATATTGTTTTGTGTTCAGCAAAAGAAAGAAATTCATAAACGTTTTGAACCTCTTATGAGTAAACAGTGAGAAAACTGTCATTTTGGGGTGAGCTGTCCCTTTAATTTTTTTCATTAACATAAACTGAATTTTCTTAGAAGCTTTAATTGTTTTAAAAGAATCTAGCTGCATACACATTAAACTACAGGATTTTAATTGCTACAGTATAAGCCTTAAAACATTAAATTGACTATATATTTTATCACCAAATTGCTATACAATTGATCATGTATGTTCTCCCCGTGTTGGCGTGTGTTTCCTCCGGGTGCTCCGGTTTCCCCCACAAGTCCAAAGACATGCAGTATAGGTGAATTGGGTAAGCTAAATTGTCCGTAGTGTATGAGTGTGAATGAGTGTGTATGGATGTTTCCCAGAGATGGGTTGCAGCTGGAAGGGCATCCGCTGCGTAAAACATATGCTGGATAAGTTGGTGGTTCATTCAGCTGTGGCAACCCCCCTTTAATAAAGGGACTAAGCCGAAATTAAAGTGAGTGAGTAAGTGAGTGATGAGAGATAGGAAATGAGCAGAAATATATTTTTATTTGTTTTTTTTATCATTTTGTATAATTTTGATCATTCATTAGGTATGAATAGGTAAAAATAGGTAAAAATTAGGGAAAAATAATGCATGACAGGAATATTTTGAATGGTTTGTAAAAGCTTAAATGTTGATTTGTTTTAATGTTAAAATATTGAGCATTGTTGCTTAAATTTTGAGAATAAAAGATAATATTTAACAATTTGACATTTGTCAACATAAGATAATGCTTTTGATAATGTGAACTAGCAATGATAAATGTCTTTTCAGATTTAATTAAACTTAATGCTAATCAACATTTGTTTAGTACATTAATATTAGCAGACGACTTTTAATTGAAAAACAATTATTAGTAAATGTTGAAAATGACAGTAATTGATATTTAGAAATGTTGTAGAAGTTTTTTTCATTGTTACTTAATGTAACAGTTACATTATTGAATTATCGTATTGTAGTGTTACTAATGTGCCTTAATTTATACAGATGCTATGAGCATATACAGATTTATACAGATGTTATGAGCATATAATATTAAACAACCAATTTCTATGAAAAGATCAGAGAATGAAAGTTTAAATGCCACAATCATACTTTCTCTTGTCATCTGATTTTGTATGGCAACAATTATGCAGATGTTATAATCTTTTATTATTTTATTAAAGTATGCATATACAGTCTAATAC
The DNA here is from genome assembly GCA_903798125.1 of Danio choprae. NCBI lineage: Eukaryota > Metazoa > Chordata > Actinopteri > Cypriniformes > Danionidae > Danio > Danio choprae. Next base: position 2,864,092 of record CAIGQW010000302.1, on the reverse strand, counting down.
ACTTACTCGAACAGGTCAACCCAGAATGTGATCCTCTGTTTACACAGTAGTGTTTGTTCAAGAACTACTCAAACTGTGTTTGTGTCAACTCATGATTTTGAAGCGTACGGTACCATCTTTACTTCGTTGTTTGTAGTAAACTTTGTACATTATCTGTCAATTCATTCTACTAACCCTCACAGTGTAATAATACTGAAACTCAAATGAGACTTAGTTAAATGTAATTTTACTCATTTTACTCACAGGTGCAGGTTCAAGTTACTTTATTTTATAGGTAAACTAGGCTACAATGAGCAACTTCTCATACATATAATAGGCAAAACAAAAAAACATCAAACATCATCAAACACTCTTATCAAACCTAATAAGATTGTTACTTCATCTGTTCATATAATTAATTGCTACTGCAGGGAAAAAGCTGTTCCTAAACCAGTTTGTTATGAAAGACAAGTTGTCGTTTAGACAGAAGAAGCTGGAACTCTGTTTACAATATAGTCCAAAATACTGATAAGCTAACATATTTTGCATATCATATATAT
>CAIGQW010000302.1:2830911-2863453 GCA_903798125.1 Danio choprae | reverse complement strand
ATATATATATATATATATATATATATCATATGTATATATCATATACATTTTTCTTCATGTTACAGTGAACATGTTGGACCCTGGTGGAATCTTTCATCTTTTCGAAAAAAATGGACAAGGCAAATATTAAACGAAGTGTCATTTCATGTGGACAGTGGACAAATAATGGGAATTCTGGGAAACTCAGGTAAATATCTTAAAATCTAAAAAAAAGAAAAAAGAATGACTGCAGTGCTTTAAATTATAACACATGGTAAGAACAGAGCTCATAACAATCTATAGAGTTATAAATAGGTTAATTTGTGAAATTTACAGTGATATTTCACCCAAAGATGGACATTTTAAGTGTATTTTTATTCCCTCAAGTGGTTCCAAACCTTTATGAATATTGTTGAACATACAAGAAGATATTTTGAAGGAAGCTGAAAACTGGTAACCACTGTCATTCCACTGGAAACCACTGGAAAAAAATAATACTAATATGGAAGTCAGTGGTTACAGGTTTCCAGCTGTTTTTCAAATGATTTTTTCAAAAAAGCTCAAATAGATGTGGAACTATTGGAGGATGACAGAATTAATTTGAACTATCCCTTTAATTAAATAAAATTTTATATAAAATATTTTAAAACACGAGAAAATTATATTTACAGATCTTTCCAGTATTGTTAGCCGTATATGAATTAGGTCACAACAATAAACAAACAAAAAGCAATGAAGAATGAACCAGGAAATTAATAATAAATGTATATTACATTTACATTATAATAGTTTCTTTAAAGGTCAGATGATATCCTCATATGGTAATAAACATTTTGACCTTGTCCTCAAGGTTCTGGAAAGACCACTCTGTTAGATGCTATAGCAGGGCGCATTGGGAATTCTGGGAACCTCCAGGGAGAAGTGTTTGTGAATGGACGAAAGCTGAAAAGAGAGCAGTTTCAAGACTGTTTCTCTTACGTTCTGCAGGTGAGATTGATTGTTATTAAAGGAATAATTCACCCAAAAATGAACATTTACTCACTATTTACTAACCCTCAGGTGGTTATAAACCTTTATGAGTTTTTTTTCTTCTGCTGAACACAAAAGAAGGTATTTTGAAGAAAGCTGGAAAACAGTAACCATTGATTTGCATATAGAAAAAATAAAATGTAAGTCAATGGTTACCAACATTCAGTTTTCTTCAAAATATCTTTGTATTCAAGAGAAAAAAGAAACTCACAAGATGTGTATGCGTCAAGTCTAATTGTAAAGATACATTTAACTGAACTTTAGTCAACGGTAGAACGCATATTTATCTATGAAAAACGATTGACTAGGGGGCTGGAGAAACTTAAACAAATGCAGTAAAGTTTGCAGAAAAGTTCATCTGTAGAGTCCGCTCTGAAATTGGCCGTTACACAACAGTTGGTTATAATATTCTTCTGAGCTACTCATGCATATCTCACATTGAATTAAACAACTGTGGCAAGAGTGCCTCCTGTTTCAGGTCATTTTTACAGATTAAATTCATGACGCATGGAAACTATAATCTAATCCAGTAATTAAAAGTGTCTCATGAGCTAAAGGTACACATATTGGCTTGAATGGAAAGTTATGATGAAAGAACTTATAGTACAACTTATTTGAAGACTCCCATACATATTCTAATATCAACAGCAGAAAACTAAAAAATTAAGTGTTCATGGTGCCTTCACATTTTAAGTAAATTCAACAGGAAATGTGAAGTTGTCTTAACCTACAAATTGTATATTTGCATTATTTTAGCAGGGTCAGACCTGGACATGTATTTGGACATTGCTTAAAATAAAACAGATAAAAATAGCTAATCATTTTTGTTACATCAAGTATGACATTTATGGCACAACGATTATAGATATTTATGACGCACTCTCAACAACCTTTTTTAGACAAAGATATAATATTACTTAAACTCCAGATACAGATAAGATTGTATAAAATCAGTGACATTTAAGAGCATTTGCCAACTCATGAGCAAAGTGTACAAACTGTGAAATGTTGTACGTGTCCAACGTAATATGTGTGAAACCAACTTACAGTAAAACCCAACTCACTTATAGAACATCAGAGGTCAGCTCTGTTTAGACAAGGCTTTAATTAATTGAACATTCAGTAATCTTCTTTTATGGATATACTGAGCAAATGTTTAAATGAATAATGAAGTAAACATTCTGTCATCATGTACTTACCCTTATGTTGTTAAAAACTAGTGTGGATTTCTTTTCAGACGTTCAGATAATGACCAAGATGCTTATTTTCTGACAATCCCTATTGTTGACATTGAGTGATTTTTATTTTCGGATGTTGTTGAAATGAATGAGAATTGGCATAAATTAAACCCTACCTGTGAAAAAAAATTGTCCGCAATTTCTCATAGAAATATATGAGTATACTCTAAACAGATTTTAGACTCTAAACAGTCTAAACAGAACATTTGTTTGGGACTTTTTAATAGTTAGCGGAGGAAATGGCTGACTATGCTGAATAAACTGCTTTTGTTTACCACACTGGCTAATCTTTCAAAATCTCTAAAAACCTAAAAATGAACATTTCCTCACAGTTTCTTACATTCAAGTGGTTCAAAGCTTTTATTAATTCCTCTCTTCTGTTGAACACGAAAGAAGATATTTTGAAGAATGTTGGCATCCATAGTAGAAACAAAAAATGCTATGGAAGTCAATGGTTGATATTCCCAACATTCTTTGGTATATTAACAAGTTGAGGGCAAGTAAATGATGGCACAATTTTCATTTTTGGGTGAACTATCCCTTTAAAGATTTGTTTTAGAGTGGACAATTTTTTTGAAGTTTGTTAAACAAAAGAGAAATGGTCAAAGTTAGTTATAAAACTGACCTGCAAACGTACTTAATGCATTTTTTATTATATACAATACAAAAACATGTACAAAATAAATGATTTGTATAAGATTATTATAATTATTAATATAAATGTTAATTTAAAGTATTTAAAATGCCTCAACATAAATATGACTTACAATTTGGTTCATTTTCATGATAAATCCAGGTCTTACTATGGAAACATAGCCTTGATGTTTTTTAATTCTTAGGTAGAATAATGTTTTTTCTTCATAGAGTGACAACCTCTTGAGCTACCTGACGGTGGAGGAGACTCTGACATACACTGCACAGCTTGCTTTGAGAAAACACTCTGCTGAGGCCATACGCAAGAAGGTGAACCGTCCCAGACCTCAAAACACAAAATGAAACAAATATACAAGAATACAAACATACAACCTTAACAACATTTTAATTTCATTGTCTCTCTATGATCTACATAGGTGACTGCGGTCATGGCCGAGTTGAGTTTGGGCCACGTGGCTCACAGTGTGATTGGAGGCCGCATTTTTCCAGGCATTTCTGGTGGAGAGAGAAGGAGGGTCTCCATTGCTAGCCAGCTGCTTCAGGACCCCAGTGAGTGCATTGTGCTCCCCTTTGACATGCCTGAGACATATTAATATTAACCCATTATAGCGAGATGTTTGTTTAGGTGTAGTGTACTGTACAAATATAACAGATGAAGCTGTATGAAAATATCACGATCATAGAGACCAAAATGATTACGGTTATCAGTATCATCATGGACTCTTTAAAATAACGGTTCCTTTTACAAACGATAAACATTAAGTTTCACTAAGTGTTTTATCTGAAAATTAACAAACATCAAATAACATTTGGAGCTCTATGCAATTTAGTGAGCATCAACAATATTAATATGAATTCCAATGAGGTCCAAGTTTTCATAGTGTATTTTTCTTAAACAATAACTAATATAAGGAAATCAAATGTAGGCCAGGTAAGCACTGTCGCCTAACAGCAAGAAGGTCTCTGGTTCGAGTCCCAGCGGACCAGTTGGCATTTCTGTGCGGAGGTTGCATGTTCTTCCCGTGTTGGTGTGGGTTTTCTCCAGGTGCTCCGGTTTCCCCCACAGTCCAAAGACATGCGCTATAGGTGAATTGGATTAACTAAATTGGCTGTAGTGTATGAGTGTGTGTATGTGTGTGAATGAGTGTGTATGGGTGTTTCCCAGTACTAGGTTGTGACTGGAAGGACATCCACTTTGTAAAACATATGCTGGAATAGTTGGCGGTTCATTCTGCTGTGGTGACCCCTTATAAATAAGGGACTAAGCCGAAGAAAAAAGTGAATGAATGAAATGTAGGCCTACATTTGTGACCTTGGACCATGAAACCTCTTATGTTGCACAAGTATATTTTTGGCAATTGACAGAAATACATGGTATGGATAAAGATCATGTTTCATGAAGATATTTTGTAAATTTCCTACTGTAAATATTTCAAAACATAATTTGTGATTGGTATTATGCATTGCTATGAGATTTATTTGTTCGACTTTAAAAGCGATTTTCTCAATATTTAGACTTTCTTTTTGAATCCTCATATTCCAGATATTTAGATCTTGGTCAAATATCGTCCTGTTCAGACAAACCATATCGATGGATAATTTTTCCGAAAATTTACACTTGTGACTTATTTTGTTGTCCAGGGTCACATATAAAAACAACACAAGTAAAACATTGTATATATATATAATAAAACAGTTTTTCTGCTGTATTTCTTTGTTACAATGACCTTAACAGCAATGCATTATTTCCCATTACAAAAGATAACAAACATAAGATTTTAAAGCATTAATCTCAACTAAATTTAATTTCCATGTAATTATTCATTTAGTAATATAAGGTACAATATAGTACATTTTCTAAAATTTTAGATGTCCTTTTTCTTTGCTGAGGATTCATGTTTAGACTGTGTCAGACCAATGCTGGATTTAAAGCACAATTCCAAAATCAAGCTTAACAAACACAATTTAAGTAATAACTCAAATTTGAAACCAAGTTTGTGAAACCAATAATGGTTCCGTCCCCATAAAATTCATAGTATATCATGTTTTCATTGCCTCAAAAGATGCAACCCTCATATGTGCTTCAGCTGAATGTTATTTTAAATGCAGAGCGTCCCACACATCGACCCTAAGCCCCTCTGAGGATTACCGAGGAATGGACAGATGAGTGAAAGGGACTGAAGTGGAATATTAAAAGTGGCAGACGGGGTTATCGCATTTTTATTATTAAGCTGAGCTCCATGAGGGTCCCTCTGGATGCTTTATCGGGCTCTTTGGACCTCAGGGGCCTCCTGGGACCCTGGACTACAGATTAGTCGAGGCCACTCCAAAACTGAACACAAACCCGCAATTATAAGGGGCTTTCATCTGCTGCCTTCTCCAATCAAGCAGCAAATGAATTCATCAGCCAATTAATTTAGACAAAGGGGAACCTATTAATTGCTTTAACTGCCAAATTAATAAGACTCTCGAAGTTGTCTCTCAGAAGACAGAAGGTGGACTTTTTGTGAAAAGTTTTTATTTGGTTTGTTTGCAGAGGTGATCCTTCTGGATGAACCAACCACAGGCTTGGACAGCATGACGGCCAATCAGATCGTGATGCTGCTGGCAGAGCTGGCTAGAAGAGACCGAATCGTCATCGTCACCATCCACCAGCCCCGATCAGAGCTGTTCAGAGTGAGCTGATCATTTTCTGTTTTAACTAATGCAGTTTAAATGACTTAACTGAGAAAATGGACCAAAAAGGTGTATGATTTAGCAAACATTCATAAAATAATAAGAACATAAAAAGAATACATTATATTAGTGCACCTCCATTCATACATACTTAGAATCAATCAAAAATGTAAATCAAAAATCGAAAACAGTAACATCTACGGGAGTACTACAAACAAGCTCTAAAGAAGTAGAGTAATATTATGATTGTATTTGCAGACTTATTTATTTACAGAAAACTCCTTTTACTTGATCTAGGAATCTTCAAAAAAAAAATTATTTATTTAGTTAGTTAGTTTGTTTGTTGTAATTATTTTATTTATTATATCTTTATTTATTTATATTTTTCCCCCTTTGTTGTTGGTGATGAGAGGGAGAATGAAATGTAAAATGAAGTGTAAAATTGTTATAGACTGTGTAATCTGTAGAAATATGCAAACGGAATAATAATAAAAAATATTGTTAAAGAACATGCTACAAGAGAAAAAAATGATAAATTATTCATTTTCATTTCGGCTCAGTCCCTTTATTAATCTGGGGTCGCCACAGCGGAATGAACCGCCAACTTATCCAGCATATGTTTTACGCAGCGGATGCCCTTCCAGCTGCAACCCATCTCTGGGAAACATCCATACACACCCATTCACACTCATACACTCAACATTTACAGTAAATAAAGTAAAATAAATACAAAATAAGAATATATTACATTTGAAAAGCACTTTTAATACATTAAATACATAAACAGACTTCATCTTGTTCAAAAGCTAAAAACTAAGACGTCTTTCACATCTTCTTAGATGTGAATGCTTGGAGTTTGTCTTGGTGAAAGATTTCAGACTTTTCAGAAATTATTCATTATAATGATCTGGAAAGATTGACAGTATGAAAAAATGTCACTATACCACTGTTACTACCGAAAGCTACTTTGGATGAATGACTATATATATTACTATATTTTCTGAATCTGTTTAATGAGGTAAAGTTCAGTGTTACTGTATATCATTACCAATCAACAAAATGGTACCTTTTATTGTTCATTGTGATAGTCTTGAATTATGCAAAATGACTGAAACACATATAAATATCTCCAGATCTTTAACAGAATAGCAATCATGAGTCAAGGGGAGCTGGTGTTTTGTGGACAGCCTGAAGGGATGGTGGATTTCTTTAGCCGCTGTGGATACGAGTGTCCCGAGTACTGCAACCCCTTCGATATTTATGGTAGCCAATTAGAATCCCATATTTAAGGACCTCATAAGGACTGGGTGAATTTAAAAGTCAAACTAATGTAAATGATGCTTTGTGATTGGCAGTTGATCTGACCTCTGTGGACACGCGCTGCAGCGAGAGAGAAGCTGCCACCTACAGCCGCATGCATGATATCACGTCAGCCTATCAGAACTCAGAGATTTACACAAAAATGCAGGAAAAGATTGAACAAAGCTGCCAGAGACCAGACAAACCCGTGATCCCCTTTAAAAGCAAAGAGTCCCCCAACTGCATGTCCAAACTCAGTGTCCTCCTGAGGTAAAACAGTAGCAACAACACTCAGAATGTTAAATCTTTTTTCGTATTATTTGGTTGAACGAGAAGTGACACCATAAAGAGTGACAGATTGAAACCACCATTGACTCTCAAAGAGCAACTACACCTGATCTGACCATTGAAACTGTATAAATGTATTCACAATAAGGTTCCATTATTGTTAATGCATTTACTTACATGAACAAACACTGAATAATATATATTATATAAAGGGGACCTATAATGCAAAAATCACTTTTATAAAGGGTTTAAACGCAGTTGTGTGGTAACAGTGTGTGAATATAGCCAGCCTCAAATGGTAAAAATTTAGCAATTTTGTTTTTTATAATCAAAGTTCATAAAAACAGTCTGCAGAAACACTTTGATTGACATTCTCCCTTTGTACATGTCATCGAAGGCGGAAGTCCCTCCCATTTGTGATGATCGGACCCTCATTAGCATAAACGACCCTGAGTGAGAAGCAGCTGTCCGCCATTAGAGTTTTGAATCTGCTGCTATGATGACACATGGATGTTTATAGCTTCACCCTCTTTTAGGGTGGCAAAATAGGGCTGGGAGCACAACCTCATTTGAATTTAAAGTGACAGTCACCAAAACGGCACGATTTTGGAATCAAAGCCTAAAAGGGGCAGCCTCAAAGAGTTATAAAGCATTTTTTGTGTGGTATTTTGAGCTGAAACTTCACATACACACTGTAGAGACATCAGAGACTTATTTTACATCTTGTAAAAAGGGGCATATTAGGTTCCCTTTAATACATTTATCACAAAAATTTTTTTTATATCATATTGCATTAACTAATGCTAACAAGCACAATAATCTATTAGTAAATGTTGAAATAACATTGGCTATGATTAATAAATATTGTACAAGTATTGTAAATTTTTAGTTTGTGTAAATAAAGTATATTAAAGATAAAGGGATAGTTCATAAAACATTTAAACTTATCATTCCACTTGTTCTAAACCTATTTGAGTTTCTTTTTTCTGTTGATACTATGGATGTCATTGGCTGTCTTTTCCCCAACCATCTTCAAAATATTGTGCTTTGTGTTCAACAGAAGAAATAAATTCATAGTTAATGAGTTAATGTTGAGAAAATGTTCTCTTTAACTAACATTAACTAATGGAACCTTGTTTTAAAGTGTGACCATATTATTTTAATAATCCATAATGTTAAAGCTAATTTAAATTGCATGCAACACATGTTTTGGTTACCAACAAAACTTTTCTCTCTTTTACATACACACAAAGACGGACCTTCCGCAATGTGTCCCGTGATAGGATGGGTATTCTCATGCGCCTCTCCCAGAATCTCATCTACGGCCTCTTCATTGCTTTTTTCCTCATGAGGCTTGGTAAGGATGTGACAAAAGGTGCAGTACAGGACCGAATCGGCCTAATCTACCAATCCATGGGTGCATCACCCTATACTGGTATGCTGAATGCTGTGGCTCTATGTAAGTATACAGTTCTCAGTCGATGTGTTGATCTCTGCAGCCTGCAATAATTTTCCATCCTAATTTATAGAACAACATAATTATTTTTTCCTTTACTTACTAAAATATTGCAAATAATAAGTGATCATACAAATTTTTATATATATTTTAAATGGTTAAATACTAAAAAAATGGGTAGAATCTAGTGGTTTAAGGGATACTGTATTAAAATGTCAATTAATCAGTATTTTGGGGCTCCACTGTGATCTTTAAATACAGACTTTTAATATTTTATTAAATGATTCTTAGTCTAAGTATGCCTGATTTGGTTTATAAACTTGTATATAAACTGTTGTTATGCTGATTTACATTGTAGTATATGTAAAAAATGAATGTTTAAAATTTTTTGTATAATATATATATATATCTATATATATATATCTATATATATATATATATATATATAGTGCATCCGGAAAGTATTGTTATCAATACACTTTTTTCAAATTTTTTCATGTTACAGCCTTATTCCAAAATGGATTAAATTCATTTATTTCCTCAACATTCGACACACAATACCCCATAATGACAATGTGGAAAAAGATTTTTTTTAATTGTTGCAAATTTATTAAAAATAAAAAACCTGAAAAATCACATGTACATAAGTATTCACAGCCTTTGCCCAATACTTTGTTGATGCACCTTTGGCAGCAATTACAGCCTCAAGTCTTGGGCACACCTGTCTTTGGGAATTTTTGCCCATTCCTCTTTGCAGTACCTCTCAAGCTCTATCAGGTTGGATAGGAAGCGACGGTGTACAGCCATTTTCAGATCTTTCCAGAGATGTTCAATAGGATTTAGGTCTGGGCTCTGGCTGGGCCACTGAAGGACATTCACAGAGTTGTTGTGAAGCCACTCCACTGATATTTTGGCGGTGTACTTTGGGTCATTGTCCTGCTGAAAGATGAACCGTCACCCCAGTCTGATGTCAAGAGCACTCTGAAGCAGGTTTTCATTCAGGATGTCTCTGTACATTGCTGCATTCATCTTTCCCTCTATACTAACTAGTCTTCCAGTTCCTGCTGCTGAAAAACATCCCCACAGCATGATGCTGCCACCACCATGCTTCACTGTAGGGATGGTATTAGCCTGGTGATGAGCGGTGCCTGGTTTTCTCCAAATGTAGTGCCTGGCATTCACTCCAAAGAAACAAGAAAATTTTGTTTCTTATGGTCTGAGAGTCCTTCAGATGCCTTTTGGCAAATTCCATGCAGGCTGTTATGTGCCCTTTACTAAGGAGTGGCTTCCGTCTAGCCCTCCAACCATACAGGCCTGATTGGTGGATTGCTGCACAGATGGTTGTCCTTCTGTAAGGTTCGTGTCTCTCCACAGAATAACGCTGGAGCTCAGACAGAGTGACCATCGGATTATTGTCACCTCCCTGACTAAGGCCCTTCTCCCCCGATCAATCAGCTTAGATGGCCGGCCAGCTCTAGGAAGAGTCCTGGTGGTTCCAAACATCTTCCACTTACAGATGATGGAGGTCACTGTGCTCATTGGAACTTTCAGAGCAGCAGAAATTTTCTGTAACCTTCCCTAGCCTTATGCCTCGAGACAATCCTGTCTGGAAGGTCTACAGACTTTTCCTTTGTCTTCATGCTTGGTTTGTGCTTTGACATGCACTGTCAACACAGGGACCTTATATAGACAGCTGTATGCCTTTTCAAATCATGTCCAATCAACTGAATTTACCACAAGTGAACTCCAATTAAGCTGCTGAAACATCTCAAGAATGATCAGTGGAAACAGAATGTACCTGAGCGCAATTTAGAGCTTTACGGAAAAGGCTGTTAATATACTTATGTACATGTGATTTTTCAGTTTTTTTATTTTTAATAAATTTGCAACAATTAAAAAAGATCTTGTGTGTGTCTCCTTGAAACACAACTCCTCACAACAGATACTTGAAATTGCAATCTTTACAACTAAGGCTCCCTTCCATTATTTGAGGAAAAATCCTACAAAAATATATAACAATAGCACCAAAATTCCAAATAAGAGGCATCAATATGTGAGATCTTGTTTTTATAATAATTGATGGTTAAGTAATACCAAACAAGTGCAGTTTTCCTCAAGTATAAACATGTTTGTTTTAAATGTCATGTTGATTTTATACGAAATTAGGTATACTTCTTATAGATTGTTTTCTGCATCTGCTGTTTTTTGCCAGTGAAAATACTTTCAAATCCCCAGAAGAGCTATTGTGCATCTCCAGTGAACACAGTACTGTTTTGTTACTGAATGATTTAGCATTTTGAGTGAATCATTTTAATGAATGACTCCACAACTCACTTATAAAGAGGACCACTTGCACATCAAAACATTTGACTGAATGACTCAATGCCTGACTCCACATATTTGTGCAGCAGTTGTTTCTTTCCCATTGAATTGCAAAGGCGCCCTCTGGGCAGAATTGATTGTGGTGCAGCAGTTAGACTGATTATGCCTATGCTTTAGGGAAATATAATCTGTGTCCTTAAGCTTGATAATAGCTCATATCTTACTGTAGGTCACCAGATAAGACAGCGAAACACACAGTAGGTGGATAGCCTCACAAATTGCTTCGGCATGTCCAGAAATATTGCTTACCCTTGAACTTAGAGCTCTTGATATAGATAGCACATAATTACAACACAAGATGTATCTGCTACTGTATATTCACTTTCCGTTCATGCAGTTTTAATAAATGAAAATGACTAAAAGCCATTTTCTTTTTTCAAAACAGTCCCTGCATTGCGAGCCATTTCTGATCAGGAGAGTAAAGATGGTTTATACCAGAAATGGCAGATGTTTCTGGCTTACATCATCCATATCCTACCCTTCAGTATTATCAGTGTGTTCATCTTTGCCTCATTCCTGTATTGGTAAGTATGGGTGTGTGTTTGTTTGAGCTATTTGAGTTCATCCAAGCTTGCGTTGGGGTAACTTGGGTTTAGATGTCAGGGCAATGTCCTCTGGATCAAATAAAATTTGTACTTTGTAAATCTTGACCTCATGCGTGTTTGTTTCTGCATTTTAGGACGGTAGGCATGAACCCAGATCCTGTGCGCTTCCTTAGTTTTTCAGCCGTGGTCATGGTGCCTCATATCATTGGTGAACTCTTAACACTGGTCTTGCTGGGTGTCGTTCAAGACCCCAATATGGTCAACAGTGGAGTTGCTCTCCTCAATATAGCAGGAATCATGGTGGGCTCTGGATTTCTGAGGTGAGGAAATGATTTTGGTTTTAAATGTCAAAAAATTGTTTTGATTCAGCAGCATTTTTCAAGAGCTGTGTGCAAAATCACATACTTCAAACAGTATATGAGCCAAGTACTGTAGTATGTCCAAATTCATAGTATTCAAAAAACAGTAGACGAGACGTACCCAGATGACCTACTAGGGGTTTCACACTCAGTTCCTGGAGGGCCGCAACACTTCACAGTTTAGTTCCAACCCTGCTTCAACACTCTGACCTGTAAGTTAAGGTAAGATTAAACATAAACCAATTAAGTTGTCCCCCAAAAATCTCAAGAATTGTGTTGTTTCTACTCATTTTGAATAAGTAGTTTGAACACGCAGCCAAAAAAATTTTTTGAGTGTAAACTGTGCAGAGCTGTGGCCCTTCAGGAACTGAGTTTGACACCAGTGACATACTACTTCCAGTGAGATTCTGTAGTGCCCATCCAATGGACGCTACTCTATTTCAAGTTGCCACGCAAGACAGTTCATGAATGGGAGTAAAACTGATGCATGTAGGTTATGTGATAATGGCAAATGGCAGGGTATCATTTCATTTTGATGGCCTAATTATCATTAGATTATTAGTAGACTGTCTGCTGACACTGCTCCACCAACAAACATTCTTCTGACTATAAGAAGCTTTGCAAGTAAATGTCAATTTACACTAACCCTAATCCGAACCCTAACCTAAATTGACATTGTGGCAAGGGGGTGTGGTCAGACACCTGTGAAAAGGCAGTAATTGATTGGGAGAACAGTGGCTGGTAAGCAGATCAGTTTGGCAAATGACTAACAGCTGTGTCTTTGCAATGATTGGAGGAGAGACATCATAAAACTGTTGCCAGAAAATGCCAAAGGGAGAGAGAGAACTAACAGGGAAGCAGGGATCACAAATGGCCTTGGGCCTATCTGTTTCTCAGTTATAATTTTTTTTTTCTGCGGAAAAACCTTGCTTAGCCCGAATACCTCTCTAACCTATCTTCTTTCTCATCCAACCAACTGTAGCCGTATTACAGATTTATTATACTCTAATGAGAAATAGTTGCCGTGTAATTGCAATGTAACTTAATCAACAAAATGTGTTAAAGGGACCATCAAAATAAAGTGATACCAATGGCGGATGTACACTTTAATTCCATTTATACTACTCACATTCATATATAAGTATGCTATTTAGAATATACTTTTCTAAGAGTAGTGTAGTAAATTCAAATCCAAATGTAATACCTACTCTAGTATTATGCGATTTCGGACACAGCTAATGTCAGTGAATTAAATCTATAGTAACAAATTATGCATCATATTTTAATGGCACAGAGTTTGTTCATGAATGTGTCATGTTTTCTGCTCCTTTCAGGGGTTTCAAACAAATGCCTGTGGTGTTTCAGTGGTTGAGTTATCTAACTTTCCAGAAGTACGGCTGCGAGCTCTTGATTGTCACCGAGTTCTACGGCCTCAACTTTACCTGCAGTAAGAACAAAATATATTTTTTTCAGTCAGATATGAACTTTTCATATTTGTCAGATATGATTTTCAGTCAAAATGGAAGAGCTGGATCAATGTGAATTAACTTTATTCTGTCTATTAAATTAAATTAAATTAAAAACGCATTTGCACATATATATGAACCTGTATATGAAGAATAGAAAATTATATTAAAGGATACAAAATTTTGAAACAACGCTGCAATATTCAATAAAAATAAAATCTCCATTTTTGTGTTTAAAGTCATTTAAATACATCACTGCAGTATAAAAGATATTATTGAACAAAGTTTTTATATCAGTTTTGCCTGAATCATATTTTGACTAACTTTACTTTGGCTTCACTGTTTTTAGCACATATAATGAATAAGTTGTCTTGACTAAGCATTCCTCTCTCTATATCTCAGCCCCTTTAGCTGGTTTGCCAGGAGAATGTCTAGTAGACAGTGGAAATATGATCATAGATCAGGGTTATCCTGGAGCTCTGTCCCGTTACACACAAGACTTTCTGCTGCTCTATGCCTTCCTGCCAGCTCTCGTGATTCTGGGCATCATCAGCTTCAAGATACGAGACCACCTTGTCAGACGCTGAGGCTCCATGTGTGTGCGTGTGCGTGTGTGTGTGTGTGTGTGTGTTATTATTTTTGTGAGCAAATCTGTACAGAATGTTATGTTCTTTATTTTGTTTTTGTTTGTAGATCATATATTGTACATTATATACAGACAACATCACTATGGAAGTTGATGCTTTTCAATTCAATTCAATTCAAGTTTATTTATAGAGCGCTTTTTACAATGTAGATTTACAAAGCAGCTTAACATGTTCTAGTAAAGTCCAGATTTCAGAGTTTAGTTCAGTTTAGTTCAGTTCAGTGTGGTTTAAATGTCACTGCTGAAAGTTCAAATACTGACGAGCAAATCCACCGAAGCGCGGCTCCACAAGTCCCGATCCGAGCAGGCCAGTGGCAACAGTGGCGAGGAAAAAACTTCACCAATTGACGAAGTGAAGGAAAAAAAACCTTGAGAGAAACCAGGCTATGTTGGGCACGATCATTTTTTCTTCTGGCCAAACTTCCTGTGTGGAGCTGCAGTCTAGGCGCCGGGGGCTGGAGAAGCTGGACGTCCATCGTGGAAGCCGCAGGTGTGGGTAGGGCACCAGCGGGAGGTCAGGCTGGCCCACAGGATGAAGCGTAGACTTGTTTGTCACTGTAGCCTTTCAGGAATCAGTCTCATGCACTCCATTCCTCCATGGCCACCACGGTATCAGCTCGGGATACGGCCTGGTCCAGGATACCTTTGATCATCTCTTCACAGGTCTAGGATCGCATCGATGGCGCTGCATAATCTGTAGGGACCTCGGGATGAGTATCCCCAGGTGGAAATAGAAAATAAAGAAAATAATTAGCGTAGCTGCTGTTCATAGTTTATTTAAACCAGAAAGAAAATGGATTGTTATAGATGAAAATAGCAGTTATATAAACAAATATGTAAAGCATATGAGAGTTTCTAACACAATGACTGGTGTATTAAGACAATGAATAGAAGACTTTTCCATGAATATAGATAAAATTTTCTTCATTTAGTTAAGCATTACTGTTTGTGTTGCACTATAATGTGATTTCAAATGTGACTGTTGTGGACTGAATAAATAATATATAATTATAAGACAGTTGCTCTGTCTTTGCTGGTTAGCAGTGCATATTGTTACAGCCAAACTTCTCTATACAGGATGTTAGTATGTTTCATTCTGCTGGCTGTAACATGTAGCCTAATAAACAACTTTGCCTGCTGAGGCTTTATCAATTATGATAATTTTTATGAAGTCAGATTAATTATATTGGAATTAGATAAATAGTTGATTGATACTGGTCATCCTCGAACTGCTTTCTGGTTCAATTACTGATTCAGAATAGCAGTGTAAGCTTCCAGCCTTACACTAAAAACTCTGTTGCATTTAAAAAATATAACTGTATTTTTATTTTGTTTTCAAATGTAATAATAAACTGATTAAACTTAAAATGGCATTTGATAAATAAATGCCATTTAGTGTGTACAGTGCAAAATTAAAATTAAACTTGAAACTGACTTATTATACCACATTTATTTGCACATTTATTTACTTATTTATTTGTAATACATTTTCTATTTTAATTTCATTTGTATTTGTTTGTTTGAATCAGATTTTGCATAATTATTTTTGTGTGTATGTAAAATTTCTTGAATAATTTATTTTCTATTAAATGTCTTTATCACAATTCATTCATTCATTTTCTTTTCAGCTTAGTTATCCATAGCCAACTTATCCAGCATATGTTTTAAGCAGCGGTTGCCCTTCCAGCTGCAGCCCATCACTGGGAAACATCCATCCACACTCATTCACACACATACACTACGGACAATTTAGCTTACCCAGTTTACCTATACCGCTTGTCTTTGGACTTGTGGGGGAAACCGGAGCACCCGGAGGAAACCCACGCCAACAAGGGGAGAACATGCAAACTCCACACAGAAATGCCAACTGACCCAGCCGAGGCTCGAACCAGCAACCTTCTTGCTGTGAAGCGATCGTGCTACCCACTGCGCCACCGTGCAGCCTCCGTCTTTATCACAACAAATCATTTTATTATTTTAGTGCTTAATTTTGTTTTATTAATTAAATTATGTGTATTGATTATTTGTAATTTAGCAGCACAGTGGCGCAGTGGGTAGCACAATCGCCTCACAGCAAGAAGGTCGCTGGTTCAAGCCCCGGCTGGGTCAGTTGGCGTTTCTGTGTGGAGTTTGCATGTTCTCCCCATGTTGGTGTGGGTTTCCTCCGGGCGCTCCGGTTTCCCCCACAAGTCCAAAGACATGCGGTATAGGTGAATTGGGTAAGCTAAAATTGGCCATTGTGTATGAGTGTGTGTGTGTGTGTGTGAATGAGTGAGTGTGTATGGATGTTTCTCAGAGATGGGTTGCGGCTGCAAGGGCATCCGCTGCGTAAAACATATGCTGGATAAGTTGCCGGTTCATTCCGCTGTGGCGACCCCAGATTAATAAAGGGACTAAGCCGAAAAGAAAATGAATGAATGAATATTTGTAATTTATCATAACATGTTTATTAGGCTTTTTCCCATGGTGCTCCTCTGGGTTTGAATCATAGACTGTAAAAAGTCTATGGTTTGAATTAACAAATTAAAAAGGTTAAATAAAAGTTTTGAATTACATCTATCGAGTACTACTACCACTGAAACATTTCAGTGCAAATTTCTGTTTTCACAATAGGTATTAAAATTAGCTATTTTAAAGTAACTAAAATTACACGAAAAGAGAGAAATAAAAATGAACTTGAAAAACATCATTTCCCATAGTGCACCAGCTATCTTACATCATCAAGCAGTGACGTTACCCCTCGCAACGGTAATCAAGCGTCCCCTTCGGCTGACACAACATTAAGCCACTGAAATATAGCTTTTGAAACTACAACCAAATGAAACCTGGGCGTAGAGAACATTAAAAACCGGTAAAATAATGCCGAAAGTAAGGTAAGGTACTAGCTGGGTTATTGTTCACATTGTTTTACTCGTTTAAGTTAGCTTACAAGCTACCGAGTGAATGATAACAGTCGTTTATTAGCAAACACGCAGATGCTGCTATAACACAGACGAATGTATCTCGCAGCTCGGACACATTATGGGATGTTGCTGCGGCGGAAGTGCGCAGCAGGGAGAGCAGGACTGATGAAGAGGATGCTGAAGAAGATGCGCATTTCATATCACAGAGAACAGTCTTCTTCGTGGGCAGTAAAGCAGGAGTATGACTATAATATATCACTCTGAACACTCACTTAACGTTACTGTTTATTGACTGGCAATGACGCTTAAAACTTGTATGCTTATTATAAACTTCTCTTAAGGTAACGTTAAACGTCAGTTTACTGATGTTTGAGTCTAAATGAGAGCACAGTGTAGTTTAGTTAAGTTGAGACATGAATATTTTTCTTCTTCGGTGTTATTGTCATGTTTTCCAGTAAAAGTTGGATCTAAATATCGTTAAGTCAATCATATTTAAAGCTATTGAAAACTAATGTGTGGATTATCAAGTAAAGGTGAAGACAAATTTATTACACCTTCAGTGAAATTTCACAGGATGGCTAAAACGTTTGTGTTCAGCTGTAAGTTGTTTCAGTTTAGTAAATGTCTGAAATATTACAATACATAAATGAAAGATTTCACAGCAAAAATGTAAGATGAAAGAGCGTGTAGAAAATGGTCTTCCTGAGTAAAGTTTTGATCATGCTAATAACTTAGAGGCCTTAGAAATGTATGTATCAAAGATAATACTTCAGGTATTTTAAGGTTAAAATAGTATATCCTCTTTTGTCAAAAACATCACAACAAAAATATTTGACCTTTTATTTCAGGGCAAAACAACAATATTATTGCGGTTTCTTGACAGGTAAGTGTGAGCCATCATGCTGATATAGGAATAAAGGTGACTTGATTTGACTTGTATGTTTGAAGTTTTTAAAACTTTTCCAGTCACCTCATAATTGTGTTTTTTTTCTGTAAACTAGAGATGAGACAGCTAAACCTACTCTTGCACTGGAGTACACTTTTGGAAGACGTGCGAGAGGTCATAATACGGTAAAAGTGACAGTCCTGTCATCAGTTTCTATTTTTATTCTATTAAAAAAATGTTCTTTGAAAATTGATTTCTCATTTAAATGACTATAAAACCATTGTATTGTGTTTAAATGTCTACAATCTTCTTTTCTTCTTTTCTGCAGCCTAAAGACATCGCTCATCTGTGGGAATTGGGAGGAGGAATCTCCTTATCAGATCTTGTTCAGATTCCCATCACGGCTGACAATGTCAGGTTAGATTCACAGACACTGAACACTCATTCAAGTTTTAAAGGAACACTCCTGTTTCACGCCTGTACACTTTTAGCTTACCTTAGCTTAGCATAAGTCATTGAATCGGATTAGACCATTAACTTCTTACTCAAAAAAATTCAAAAAAGAGTTTTGATAATTTTCCTGTTTAATGCTTGACTTTTCTGTAGTAACATTGTGTAGTAAGAATGACGGAAAATGAAAAGTTGCTATTTTCTAGACTTGTCTTAATTTTTACGCCAGAATGAGAGATGTTTAACTTTAGGGGACTTGTCAAATGATTTCCTATTTCCTTCCTATTTCCTATTTTAACTATTTTCCTGGAAGTGAAATACATTCGACATATAAAAGCAAACTGTTTTACACTATTTTTACTATTATTTCTGCAGTTCATTATCAGTTGTGCTTGTTCTGGATCTGTCCAAACCCAATGCTCTGTGGGAGACCATGGAAAGTCTGCTTGGATCAGCTCGAAATCAGGTGGAAAAAGTGTGTGCCTCACTGCAGAAGACAGGAGAATCCAGATCTGGCAAACAACGAGTCCTCCACAAGGAGTATCCGGTATAGAGGATTACACCATTACTGTAAATCAAGTGTGTGTTTGTTTTGCAGAGAATTACATGAAACAGTTTCTCTTCAACAGGACCGAGAGCTCATCAGCCCTTTCCCTGTTCCTTTGCTCATCGTTGGGAGCAAGTTTGACATTTTTCAGGTAAAACTTCACTGCATTAAATTGTTCGTAGTACATTATATACTACATACATTCCAACAAACACATTTATAGAATTTTTTCAAAACAGTTCTAGACATAATAGTTTTATTAACTCATTTCTAATAACTGATTTATTTTATCTTTGCCAGGTTGACAGTACATAATATTTTACTAGATCTTTTTCAAAATACTAGTATTCAGATTAAAGTGTAATTTAAAGGCTTAACTAGCTCAAGTTAGGGTAATTAGGCAAGTCATTGTATAACGATGGTTTGTTCTGTAGACAATCAAAAAAATATTGCTTAAGGCTGCTAATAATTCTGACTCCCACAACATAAGTAGTAATATTTTTTAAATACTGTTTAATATTAAAATTTGTTCATTAATATTGTTCTTTAACTTAACTGTTTTTATAAACTTTGAAAACATTTTTGTTTATTTGTAATCTTATTTGTAATTAATTACACTTACTGCATAGTATCCACTAAAGCTGTGTCTACATTTATATGGACGAATTTCATTTAAAAAATGCTCTCTTGCATTTTCAAATATAAGTTAAACCAGGAGTGTAAATAGTACTCATTAATAAGTTATATTTGTGAAAGTATGGATACTTAGTGAGTGGGTATTTTATGAAAATTAAAAAAAGAAAAAGAAAATTAATTTCTGTTACATTTACTCATCCTCGTGTTGTTCTAAATCATTAAAATGATAGTTCACCCCAAAAAATGACAATTTCCAAACCTTTCACTCATACTCAAATGGTTCAAAGTTTTGGTTAATATCTGTCTTTTTCTAACGTTCTTCAGTATATCTTTCGTTGGGTTCAACAGAAGAAAGAAACTCAAGCAGGTTTAATTCATGCAGAGGATGAGTAATGGTGACAGAATTTACATTTTTGGCTGAACTATCACTTCAAGACTTTTGTTCACCTTTAGAACACAAAGGGAGACGAGATAACTTTTCATTCACCTAAATATCTATTCATTTAAAATGGGTGAATAAACTGTAAATAGATCAAAGAGATGAATATGTCAAAAAGTTTATTCCAGGTCTATTCCATGATTGTTTTGTAAGAGTAACTGCTTTATTTTTGTCTTTAATTCAAATGACAGAATTTAAAAAAATTATCATAAAATATTAACCTCATATATTCATCAGTCATGTTCATGAAAACGGTTTCTATCTAGGACTTTGATTCAGAGAAGAGGAAGGTGATTTGTAAGACTCTACGCTTCTTAGCCCACTTTTATGGAGCATCATTAATCGTAAGACTAAGCTTATACTAAATAATTTACATTTTTATTTAAACAGTGATCATGGATTATCATTTTCAGATTTCTTTTCAGCATAAAACATCAGTTGATCATTTTTTTTTATAAATGCTTTCTGTCTCTTCATAGTTCACCAGCAGCAAGTCAGAAACCACAATGTCTAAAAGCAGGAGTTTTATCAATCAGCTGGCATTTGGGACCGAAAGACTGTACGAACCTTAAATTTTTCTCTTGAACCTCAACTTAAATATCCTTCATTTGTGAAGTTTTATTATTATTTATTTGATATTTATTAACTTTAAGAAAACAGCTTTCTCTTCTTTTTTACTAGAAAATCAATATCTACAGACCCCAGTAAACCTCTGGCCATTCCAGCTGGATCAGACTCCCTCAGTCAAATCGGTAAGATACGTAGGTTTTTGTTAAAGACAAGCTAACTTTTATGCTTTTTAAACTGGTTTGATATATTTTGCATGCTTACCAAGAGTACATTTATCAAAAATTATATCTTATCAAAATTTCAGCAAAAACAGCATATTTGCTAATTCATTTTTCATTACTTCATTAATTATAGCATTATTTACAAACCAGTTATTTAAGAATAGTTGGTGGTTTTTAAGATCATTCAGAATGGGTATATAAATGGACATTTATAGCTTGTTTCATTGTTTTCATCGGGTTATGATATTGTTATATTGTTAAATTATTATATCATTATTGTTTTTACAAAAGTTTATGTGGTATTTTGAAAAAAATATCAACAAACTGAAAATAAAATCATAAAGCATATTAAATGTTTTTAAAGTCAAAAATACAGCATTAATGCTTAACAAATACTGAGGTTATAATAGTGTGGTTATTATAGTGTAATCCAATTTTTGTAATTAATATGTAATTTCATACATGACATGTACAGATTTTTTTCCACATAAAAATGGTCAAAATCTTAAAAAAAATGAAATCTGTCCTTAGTACATACAGTAGCTTGGTTCACATCCATAATCACAATCACATCTTGTAAATATTTCATTGGTTCATCCTCCAGGTCCGCCTGTGACTTCTGAGGTTGATATCGGGACTCTACATGCCAAAAACCCCTTAGACCTCTGGAAGAAGGTTTTTGAAAGAGTTTTCCCACAGGAGGTACTTATTGACATGTAAAAAAAAAAATACTGCCAACTTATCCAGCATATGTTTTACGCAGCAGATGCCCATCTGACCATCCTATTAATTTTTTCAGAGCACAAAGGAGCATAAAGAGCTGAAAGACCCTGTCAAAGACCCTCAGTTCAGTGAGCCACTTATAGACTCTATCAGATCACAGAAAGACCAGGTATGAGACACATTTACAGTCAGTCTTCACGTTATTTGACTTCTAGTAACCTCTAGTCACAAGTGTTTATATTGCCCTTCAGTACAGCTGACTCAGAGTCATAAACTGTACTGATCTTCCAGACTGATACATGCACTGCTTTACTGTATGTGACTGAAAGTTACCCTGATCTCACAGCCAGTGCCCTTCAGTTACCTCTCACCCGCACCAATTTACACTCATAATGCTATAATTGCAATAATCACTCAGTATTAGTGACAGAGGGTCACTATTTTACACTACTGCACTCTTACCATTTTCAAACCCTAAACCACTTGGATAAAATGATTAAATATATAATTATATATATATAAATATGTAATAAAATGAATATTTGTAATTAAGATTTCCTAGTTTTTATCATCATTAACATGCTTTATCTGAAGTTGTGTATAGTAAGTATGCCAAATCTATTGGAATTAAAGATCTACATCTAGTGTTTTTCACTAGATTTACATTCATATTTTGAAGTTTTATTCAGTTTATTATGTACTTCTGTTATTGTTTATATATATTTTATAAGGCTTTATTTTTATTTCAAATGTAGAAATGTCAGTACTTTAACTTAATTTTAATTGCATTCTATTATTTATTGAATTATATTTAATATATCTTTTATTGTTGGTTTAAAATTCGATTTTGAAGTTTTAAGACATTTCTGTAATTTAAAAAAAAAATTCTATAGTTTCTTTTTCAGATTTGGACATTTTATTACTTATGTAAAATTAGAACGTTTGTGCGAAATTAAAAAAATACATCTATATATTTTTGGAGATTTTTAAGATAATGAGAATTAAACTTTTGTAGATTGTGAAGCATTCACTTTATCACATATTGAATGCTTCTGAACTCTCACAATTTGTTTTTAAAATCAGTTGTGATTAAAATATTAAAAATGGCCAACTCATACAATGTTAAAACAATAACTATGATATTATCATACACAATAGATATTACATATTTTTTATTTTAATATTTATATTTTACTGCTACTTAGATTTAATTCAAATAAAGCAATTTGTAATACTTTTTCCTTTAGTATACTCCTGTAAATATATCATCTGATCAGATTTAATGTATTTCATTTAAATCCTAGTTTCAGCTGGTTCAATTCTGACATAGAGCCAGACAAATATATTTAATATCTCCGAAAGAACATTAAATATTTCAGTAAGTAACATTTTCCTCTCTTTTCTCAGGAGCTGGACCAATACAAGAGAGAACAAGCAAAATCCTGGAAAAGTTTGGCTCTGGATCCATAGATTTCACTCAAAAATCTTCAGAACACCAAGTTTGTGCTGTACTTTACAATATTGACTTTAAAGTAATGCTTCTATTTTCTACCATAAGGTTACGTATTATTAGTAATAATTTTGGATAAAATGTGTGTAATAATAAGAATTCATGGCTATCTCAACCTTTTGTAATTCAAATGTCCACAGTTGATTATAATTAAACTGCAATCTATCTCAACACATCAATTTTTTTAGATTCTCCCTAATCAATTTAAACCAAACACAATATAACACAACACTTTTAAAAGTAAACAAAAATTGTTGTTTAATATGTTGCTCCCCCCTTTATTGAGAATATGCTAAATTTTGTAAAAAAAAAAGAAAAAAGTGCCATAATAATTAAATGAATTGAAATAAACAAAAAAAATAAATAAACCATACAATTAAAACAATAAAAAAACAGAGCAAAAACAAACACTGATATGATATACAACGGAAAATTGATGTACCAAGCACTTTATCTGCTGTCCACCTTCTCCTCCAGTGGCAGACTGTCACACAGGTTGTTTTATTCAGAGGGTCGTCCCACTGTAAAGGCATTTTGTAGTGAGTACAGTGGGATAAGTCCTTTTTTGGTGCCCTGAATTATCCATTCATGTCACATTATGCCTTTGATGTGCAAAAGAAAAAACACAAAAAAAACATAGCACAATGAATCCAGTCTTTTCATCCTCAAAGACCGAAAAATAATAATTATAACAAAAATAAAAAATATAAAAAATAAGCAGAGAATACTGGGCACTTAGTGACATTATACATGTATAAAACAGAGAAAAGCCCACTGGATGTAATCTGTCAGGTACCTATCTGCACTATCGTCTAAAGTCTACAGTTACGCTAGAAATGCTCTTCCTACAGAAAGGCCCGGTAAGTGGTTCAGGTTTATGCCAACATCCTCCTAAAAATACAGACAAGCAGCAGAAGGAAAGAAAAGGGTCAACAGTAAACACACACACACATAGAGCTGAAACAGTTACATGAAAAGAAGGCTAGAAGTTGTCATGTAGACACATGACGTCTGTCAATGCAGAACGTTAGTGTACACACACTTAAGGCCCGTTCACACCAAAAAAAGATAACTATAATAATAATAAAGTGTTATCAATGGTTATACAAGTAAAATATTAAAGTCCACACTACGGCTGGTGTGTGGACTAATGTAAGGAATGATTCTGTTGGAATGATAATAAAAAAATAAATAAAAAAAAAACCAGCTGTTGAATGATAAAATCATCGCCAGCCAATCACAATCCAATCTGTTTTAGTGAGCTTGAGCATTTAAAGTGACAGATGACAAAAAATGCAGCACACCCTTATAACAAACAATGTTATTGTGTATGATGTCAATGCTAATACCCTTACATTGTAGCTATAGTTGTTTGCAGTCCGTTCACACCAACAACAATAGGCCTTTTTAGTGCTGATGTCATAATTATGTCATTGAGTTTGTTGGAGGCAAAACAAAGGAAAAAATGAAGACAGAAAATACAAAAACAGCACAAAGTGGGCTGTATAAAATTACACCTTGTTGCATTGTTGGGTGGCAGAATACAGGCTCCAATTTGAAATTTGATCGCATTCATGCTGCCAGAAAAACTGTGATTGACAACTGACAATTGTGATTAATTGCAACAGAATGATTGAACTGGACAGAAACGCTTGCATTTGATGGGCTTGAGCATTTAAAGTAGCAGACAACAAAACTGCAATTAAACAGGTTAAACAAATGGGTTAAGTAGAAGCTAATTCTAGTTATCTTTATAGCTATTATTCCTGGTGGTCTATTCACACCAAGGTTGTTAACGATAAAAACATAGTATGACATATGAACAACTATAATGATAATAACTGACCATAATTTTTGGTTTGAACGGGTCTTTAAGGCTGATTCAGTTGTCAATAGTGCTGATCGAAGGAGCGTAACGGCGAAAAACTACAAACTAGCCCGGGCGCAGTTTTACCAGTCCATTAGTGCATGCCATGCATTAGTCTGCAAGTTCCCTCTTTATGTTCTTATAACGGAAAACTATAAAATTTTGCAAAGAGAAGTTCAATGCATATTCATATATCCAATGATACAAATTCTTCTTTACATTCCAAAAAAATAAAACAAATTCCAAGAACATAATTAAGCTAATTTAGAATAGCTTGAATGCACAAAATTGCAACATTTTCCCCCAAAAATGACAGTTATCTAAATACAAATTTCAAAATACAGTTGCGCATAGTTTTCTGTATTCAGTTTGGTAAACCGTGTTATCGATGCTCAGAGGAGAGCAGACAGGCACTGGAGAGTTGTTTTAGTCCGTTCATGAGGGATTCGTCTAGCAGTTCATTAGGCTTGGTTAGCCACCTGCTTCCTGTCACATGCAGCTGTGTGTGTGTTTTGGTGCAGTTTCGCTGAGCAGTCAGTCCAGATTCACGTGTGATCCTAAAAGTTACACTAACAGGGTAAAACTACAGACAGACCTCATACAGAGTCCTGCAGAAGGGCACGTGACACATTATACATACACATAAAAGTTACAGTATGTAGTTCTATTAGTCCAGTTTACTAAAAGTTTTTTTTTTATTTGCTAGCAATGGCACTCTCCTCTCCGGTGGGGTGTGTGCGGCTGAAGTTGAGTCCTACACTGGGTTTTTCTGGGCTAGGGTTGGTTATGGTTGTTGTTGGTGGTGGTTGTGGGGCTCCGTTACTGGGCAGAGGTGCCCATCCTCTCTGAGATCCAGGGCTGTTTCTGGGTTTGGGGGCGGTTGGACTGGTCAAGCCGAGGCTGGTCAGAGCGTCAAGGGTTCCATCAGGGTCCACCATGACATTTATAACTGCAGGAATGGAGAAGTACATTACGTAATATATTAGGTACCAGAATAATGCCTTGAAATACAACATATGGGTAATGTCTTTAGGTGTGGTAATAATAGTATAAGTGGAATAACTGACAACGTGTCATTGTATTATTGAAGGATTATTATTTAATTCAAATGGTTCACTATATTCTTTATTGTGTAACTCAAACTAATAAGTGGACATGGCAACACTATAACGATGGGTTCACACCAAATGTGACTGGAACACTTGCATTACGTCACTTGCTCTGATTTACTCACAGGATGTTTTTAATTTCAAAAGTTTGTAATTTACTCATATGAATAATTAAATTAGCATTTGGTATGAACCCAGCATAAGAATGTCAACACGAATCAGCCTTCCAAACAAAAATAAAACACGACACCTCTGACAACATTGGTTTTGGCTCATTGGTATAATTATATATAACATTAGTTTAGTGAAAACTAGTCAAGAGCCATATGTATTATTTTTTTATGTGGACTGTATTCATATTTTTTTGACTCTCAAAATACTGGTAGCTAATGACTTGCATTTTATGAAGTACCATGCTGTCATTAAAAGGCAAAGTGCAGTAACTATACTTTTGGTCAAAATAGAGTTAAGGCCTAATAACAAAGTCTCCTCGTTCAACATTGTCCTGTTTCCGAAACTAAACCACTAATCTACCAACAGCAATTGTGCTGCTAATACATTTAATGCAGACATACAATAAAAGGCTGTTCATATTCTTACCTTGAAGTTGTTTTTCTACTCGCTTCAGCTCTGTTAGTATAGATGAAATTTCCTAAACGGTACAAACAGTAATTAGGAAAATGTACAAGTCAGTAATATTTACCGTAAGACATTTATCATTAATGAACTCACCTTGTTTGAAGTTTTGGGAAGGGGAACTTCATTATCCAAACAGAGTTTACTCTCGATATCATCCAAGTTCCTGTCCTTGTCTTTGAACAATATCCTTTAAAAAAGGTGAATTAGAAACTACATCAATAAATGTTACAAAAACACACAGATAAGATTACATTTATTTGATATATTATAGTATTACATATAGTATATATTGCACTTTTGTACTTCTGTAATTTAGCAGTTAGTGTAATTTTTCAATATTATGAACAAATAAATTGTTTAAAACTAATGTTTTGTGAACTGTCATGATCATTTTGCAATACAAACCAAAGTAATTGAACAGGGAAAATATTATAAATATTATTATAAAATATTATAGATCATATTCTGAGGCCCACTCAGAAGTTAAAAACACGATTAGAACATGATTTACAAAATGATCTGTAATCGTATAATTATAAAATGTGCATTTAATTTTTTTATATTATTTGAAAATATATATAATACAATGCAATTTACTGCTTCACTGAACAATTTTCCAGTTCAAAATAAGAACAAGTAGATTGGCAAAACTGTTGGTTACTGTTGTTTAATTTTACAGTTGTTGTGATATAAAACAAATTGTTTAAATGCTTAATGTAGTATGATGGGTATGACTTGATTTCTGTAACATCTGTACTTAATGTAATGTACAGTAGATTGGTTTTATGGGCAGCTCTGAACATATTTAACTCCATTACTAACCTGATTTTGCCAGCAGTTTTATCTACAGACTGTCGGATTTTGGAAGACAGTTGAGAAACCGATGTGAGCAATAAACTGTCCAACACCGCCTGCAACAGAACAACCAGCAAGACTGTGTCAATAAGTTACAAAACAAACAACGTCCAGTCAATAAAACACTGAGGTAATTAAACTTCATATCAGCACTCACACACCAGGATCTACAGAACAACATGTTCCCATCTAATGGTATAAACGCACACTTAACAAACACTCTGAAGTGTGCTGAATCCTGCAGCAAACACTTTCAATAAAATCCCTTTTATTTGCCATATTTATATTCATAAAGATCTGAAAAGTGAAAAATAGGCTCATACCGGTCTCACCTCATCCCGGTTCCAGGTGCGTCTGCGCAGGGCCGCCTGAGGGTCCAGGCTCTCTGGGGCTCGGGGCCGAAGCTCCACTGGCCTGCCATTGATCTCTGAGGGTTTAGTGTGAACTACAGGAGGAATCTTCCGGAAGTTTAGGCTTTCATCAAAAACTCTCTCCACCAGCTAAAGAGAAGGAGAAAAAGTGGCAGATGTACTGAGAACAGGTCAGGGATATTAACGATATCTAAAACTAATGATATCAGAAATATAAATGAACACATGCTTTTAACGGTAACACTTTACAAAAAGGTTGTATTAGTTAATGTCAAATAACAAAATTACTAACATGAACAAATAATGAACAATCCATATATCACGGTATTTTTTCATCTTGTTAACTTAAAAATGTTTAATTAGTTAATGAAAATAAAGACACTTGTTGCTTATTCATGTTAACTCAAAGTGCATTAACTAATGTTAACAAGCATTAATTAGGACTTTCTTAATATATCAGTAAATGTTGAACTATGATTAATAAATGCTGTACAAGTATTGTTCATTATTAGTTCGTGTTAGTAAATCAACATCAACCACAATTCAAATGAATGAATCCTTGTTGTAAAGTGTTACCAATATAACATTGCAAGGATGAATATTATATTATATTATATATAATGTTTGTCAAATAAATATTGAATAAAAAGTTATTTTCATCTAGTTTAACTTATTAACTAAAAAATAATGTAAATCTAAATGAAAATTTAAAAAAAGCTTTTAAGACTGAAGCCTAAGATACAAAACAAAATGGCTTTTATGATGTGTATTATGCAATGAAACATACTGAACATTTAAAATTATGATGTGTGTACATGTGATGTTTTTTTTTTATCTATCAGTCGATGGTATTTAATCACTTGTAAACAACTTTCTAACATGTGTAAAGGGGTCCAAGATTTGCTGCAACAAAGATTTACCAAAACTGAAATACAAAATGTAACTATGATAAGAAAAGGGAAGTATGCATGAGCATTTTGTCCTTTTTATCACATTATGTGACATCATGTCCTGTGTTAAGTTCCTTTATATCTCTGTTTTTTGTTCTATTTATATTCCAGCCACCAGCATCAGAGTTCATTTAGAAAATAAACTAAAACCATTAAGAGTTCATTCTAATCAAACCAAACCTGCCAAGTATAAACACAACCGTAAAAAACACTCCAACAAATACCTTAGAAAGTGAATAGATTTTTTGAAAGTGTGTATTTCTGTACCTCCTCTCTGGTGTCGATGGCGGAGCCCGGTGTGGTGGCGGCGGTGCTCACTGTAGTGCTGGGCGCTGTGCCGGAGGAACTGACCGAGTCGATCTCGCCCGCCACATCATGGATCTCTCGTGCCAGGATGGCCAGGTCCTTCGCCAGGTCCTGACTGATCCTGCGCACACAGGGGAATAACCTGTAAACTTTCAGATGGGTGTCTAGAAACTAGGGGCACACAAATACACACAGCATGCAGATGACACAAACACAAACTCACATTAGGTTGTCCCTACTTCATGCGCATGCACATATATGCAGTATTATATAACATTAATGCATTTTATTAATGACAAACATTAGTTATTGTAACATATTCACTGCTAGTGTTCACTGCTAAAAAGTTTGCGGACCAAAATATTTTATTTAGAAAGAAAACATTTTATGCATTTAATATTTGCATTTAAATTGACCAAATGTGACATTAAAGACAGGAATAAATGGAATAAGAAGTTTCCTTTTATGTTTTTCAATTGTATATACATAGATGTTATTTTAAACTTTCTATTCAGAATGTATAATCTCGAAAAATGTATCACATAATATGAAGCAGCACTGTGGAGTATAAATAATAATGACACTGAAGACTCATAGGAATAAATTAATTGTTTTCATATACTCGCACAGAAGGACATATATATTTTTTATTAACTGTTAAAAGTTTTTCATCAAGTAAATCAAGACTTTGTGAGCATAAGAGACTTTTTTAAAATCATGATAATTATGTAGCAGCAGTAATTATGTTAAACATATAAATAATAGCTATCGAAATAATAATCAGTATTACATCTGAATCACACATCTGTCGTTTATAGGGTTTGATTAAACGTCAATTGTAGTATTCATAAAAACCACACGGTGGCAGTATTACTTCATAAACAGATCTCAAATATTAGTTGAGGCATACTGTACTGGATTTTCAGGATTTATTGGGTATGGATTGGAGTAAAAATAATTGTTTAATCTAACATATTTGTTTTATTCTATATAGGTGTGAAAAACAACATGACTATAAATAGTACATCCATAGAAGGGTTTATATATGAAATAAAGACCCAGTCATATTATTAACAACTATTATTAAATAAAAGTAGCTGAAATAAAGTGCCTTTATTTTGGTAAAGCCACAGTTACTGGACCCAATCCTTCACGAACTGCAAATTTTTCAATTTTTCCAAGGCCTTTTGTTAGGGTAATTTTTTTCCATTTGGGTGTGTGATAAATGAAAGCATGGGTAAATGAGAGATAGTGAATGGGCAGAATAAAAGAGTAAGTTTGTGATCTGCTTGTTCTCCCTGCAGACTGTCTGTCCTGTAGCTGCCCCTGCTGTGACTAATGCTATATGAGGATCACCTGAGACCATATGTCTGTGTGTGTGTCCTCTTGTCACACCAGCACATTTCAATGGTATTGGTTCTCAGTGTCATTTACCCGTTCATTTTCTCTGCAGGGATTCAAACGATTATTCGGTAAAAAGATCTAAACCTTGAACCAAACCAACTAGTTCAGTGATGAATCATTGCCTTTTCTGATTTAAAGCATTTACTTGAAATCAAGGGATCATAAGGATATATATTTTAATGTTTTTTGTTTGTTTATTACAATTAAGGTAAATATATATTTTATTTATGTATTAAAAACAAAGATTTGACACTTAGTTCTATATAGCTTAACATTGCATGAAGGTGGGCTAATGAATCATGATATGTGAATATATGCTATTTTACTTGTAAAAAACAAAATGTGTATTTAAGCTTTAAACATTAATTTGATGTTCACTGACTTAAAATTCAGTTATCTAATTGCCTGTCTGTTTGTCCATATCTATAGACAGACAGATGCATATACTAAATATACATAGACATAGGTTTTATGCATTAAATATAATTACATATTCAGATTACATTTTAATAATTAATTCAAATATGTTGCAGTTCCTTATTTAAAACACCTATTTAAAATCCATAGTACTAATATTGTTCTAAATTATATTACATATTGTCCCATGATTTCATTTCATTTACATGACTTACTTTAGGGCTGCACAATATATCGCTTCATCATCGATATTGCAATGTGATCATTCGCAATAGTCACATCGCAAGATATGCAATGTTGAGTTTGTATTATAACTTATCATTTGCATGTGTTTTTGAGGCCTGTGACAGTATAATGATTTTAAAAGTATTCAGGAATAGGAAATTGTACTGTTTGTAAACTTTAATAATGATTAATTTTATTTTTATTATCCAATTACTGTACCTGAATATTTTTAGACTTGAAAAACATTAAACCACTGTTTATTTCAAATGTATATTTTTCTTTATTGTATGCTTGGAGAGTGTTTATTAGATTTTATGCTGATGCATTCCCACTACAGAATCATCCCAATCAATCGAAAAATATAAATTCTTTACAAATAGAGATATTCAAGTCATCTGTTGAAATTGTATTCATATCGCAATATATGTCGCAAAATGACAAAATATCGCAATGTTTGATTTTTCCAATATCATGCAGCCCTATTTGCAATGCTCTTATGATTAATTCACCAATGAAATAAATCATAAATTGATTTATTTTGAAATTATAAACTAAATGGGTTTCCCAGTGATGGGTTGCAGCTGGAAGGGCATCCGCTGCGTAAAACATATGCTGGATATAAACATAAGTTGGTGGTTCATTCCGCTGTGGTGACCCCAGATTAATAAAGGGACTAAGCCGAAAAGAAAATGAATGAATGAATGAAACTAAATGGACCACACGTCAAACTAGACGAACAGTCAAGCATACATAAAGATGACTACATCATGCCAGTTGAAACCAGTCATAATTGAAACCAGTCATAAGTGTCAATTTTTTCACATTAAAGCTAAATAATAAAGCTTTGCATTATTGTAACTTTGTTGGGATAAGACATTTGATATTTGGCCGAGATGCAATAATTTGAACATCTGAAATCTATTTTTTATGCTTTATTGTTATTTATTTATTGTTGTACAATACAACAATCTGCACAATTAACAAAAGGAATATTCAGCATTAAGCAGCATCAGAGTATGCAAAATAAAAACATATACATCATCAAATCCAGTTTATGTTACTAGATAAAAACAGAAATCAAAGAACAGCACATGAATGGTCAGTGGGATAACAATGGGTATTATATAGACATAGGTCAAAGGGTTCATAAAGGGTCCAAATAATTTTCCAGGTCTCTAAAAAAAAATGTGTGTTTTGTTTTTTAAACTGGAATCGAATTTTTTTTAACTAATCAAAAATTAGGTTTTGATATATTTAATGTAGAAAAACTATATTCATGGTATATGACCGTTACTTAATATTCTAATGATTTTTGGCATTAAAAAAAAGAAAAATTGATCATTTTCACTGATACAATACATTTTTGACTATTGTCAAAAATATACCTGTGCAGACCAATGTCCAATGTCACATTTTTGAGTCCAGTAACTGTGGGCCATTGGAGAAAAGCACTTTTTCCACACACACACACACACACACACACACACACACACACAC
>CAIGQW010000302.1:2805261-2815911 GCA_903798125.1 Danio choprae | reverse complement strand
CCTCAGGAGCTAGGGAGCTGATTGAAATGGACCCCATCTCTCACTTTTTTATTGCAACATGTTCTTCTATTGAACACAAAATAAGATATTTTGAAAAATGCTGATTGCTTCAATACTACATTTTTAAGTAAGTTATCTTTGTCGAACATTCAGTGCATCCCTAATAAAAGGCAAATTGGAATTTATGAATAACTTTACCCATAGTATGGCAAATTTCATATCATGGCACAACATAATAACTGTATTCACCTTTATACTGGTATAGTGCCCACCCTTACTCAAAAAACCCCCAGATCTGATAAACTTTAAACTAACAAAATTATCTAAATTACTCCATAAATCATAAACTGTCATGAACACGCTCAGAACTGTTAGCTGAGGCTCTGGATTTAAGGCAATAATGTTGTTAATAATGTTCATTTTCTTACCCAGAGATCTTAATTTACTTTTATGTTAGAGTATTTATTTTGTTTTCCCTGTATGTTTTTTGACACCCAAAGTGTTAGAAGCCATAAATTTGTATTTTATGAATCAGGTTTCAGCTAATAAAGTTCTTTAATGTCCTATACTGAAAAAAATGTATTAAAGTATGAGTGAATTAATAGCAGATTTTTCACTTTTGATGGAACTATCCCGCCTCACGGTGGCGCAGTGGGTAGCACGTTCGCCTCACAGCAAGAAGGTCGCTGGTTCGAGCCTTGGCTGGGCCAGTTGGCGTTTCTGTGTGGAGTTTGCATGTTCTCCCCGTGTTGGCGTGGGTTTCCTCCGGGTGCTCCGGTTTCCCCCACAAGTCCAAAGACATGCGGTTCAGGTCAATTGGGTAAGCTAAATTGTCCGTAGTGTATGAGTGTGAATGGGTGTGTATGGATGTTTCCCAGAGATGGGTTGCAGCTGGAAGGGCATCCGCTGCGTAAAACATATGCTGGATAAGTTGGCAGTTCATTCCGCTGTGGCGACCCCAGATTAATAAAGGGACTAAGCCGAAATGAAAATGAATGAATGAATGAATGGAACTATCCCCTTAGATACACATGCAGAAGCAAATACTGTATTTGGCATAAATGTGCTCAATGTGGTTGTTGTTGCGGTATCGAAAGAGTATTTTGAGTACACTTGACTTGTCTGTAGTGAACGTGTGACGTCCTGCTGTGGTAAAGCCTCAGTAATCTACAATCCCATTACTCCTATACGGAGCAAGTTAATGGGATTGCAGACCCCTAGATTAAAGCTCACTTCAACATGCCAGCTTCAATCAGAAGTCCAAAGATCAAATTTCATGCTTTTTCTCCTGGATTAAACAGCAAACAATTCAAAGTTTACTATAGACAACTGCCCATCTGGTTTTAGTTATGCTCAAATTGTCTTAGTAAATGCATCACAGTGACGTTCTAATTTAGAAAGTATGTGGGGAAAAAATAACATTCTCTGCCACAAATGGACTAATCATATAAGTAATGAACGTAAAGACAAATAGTTATGCATGCATGGACATATGTGTAATATTTCTGGTAAAATGTTTATATATATACCATATACCATATTTATATAATACAGTGCCTATAGAAAAGCATCATACCCTGTGAAAATCTATACCTTTAACTACATTACACCCTGCTTTCTAAAGACCTTCTGGATAAGGTTGTAGAAAGACACGGGTTAGGAGAAGGCTACCAAAACATTTCAAAGGCTGGAAAAGTGATTTGGAATGTGATTTGATTTCAGGCTATATGACAAATAAAGTCATTATTTCAAAGGGGTATGATGATTTTCTATAGCCACTGTATATGTACCCCTGGGGTATGAATAATTTAGGGCTTGACTGTATATACTTTTTGTCAGCATGGATGAGTCAAGCGATTTGTTTTTAAAAAGAGACTTATACATAAAGTTTTTTCTCTTTGTATGTAAAGGTTCCCCGAAATATCTGTGCAAAACATATACGCAGTTTTCATCATTTATAACAGGAAATGTGTCAGCAGGACGAAATTAGTAAATTAAAATTAGGATCATGCGGCAGGAAGTTGGAGTAAAAGCTGCTGGAAATGTCATGGCAGGAATAAATTACACTTTAAAATTACACTTTTAAATTCTAATTTTTCACAATTCATTTGGAATAAACAAATGAAGCCTTTGTCTTTTAAACATATTGAGAAAAAACACACACACACACACACACACACTCTTTAAACTTTAAAGTAAAAAATTCTTGGTCTTTTTAAGTGACATTTGATAAAATTACAACAACATGAATACAAGATACTAGATTTTGAATAGACTTTGTGAGTGAGTGTTTAAAAGTATTCTATTACCAGCTCCGCTGTTCTCCTGCTTCTTCCCAGATGGTTTATTCTCCTGTTTGAAGGAGTTCTCATCATCTGCATCCCCGTCGCCCCACCAGGACGGCTGTCCATACAGTGGGGTTCCCCTGTGCAAGGCAGCTAAATCACCTGCTATAAAAAAATATAAAAATTAAAGACTTGCTTTGTAGTTCACAAAGGCTAACGTATACAGATTACACAGTCCTCATGTGTTAAATATACATTTTTTGAACGATTTTGCGTTCAAGTGTACTTTTACAATAGAACAGCACAAAGGAGTAAAAGAAAAAGCTAATTTATTTTGGGGAGAAATATCCAGTTAAAGGTGCTATTTGTAAGATCGTTATAGCATTTTAATTGTCAGTGTGTGGACAGCTTGTAAAAATATAAAATATAAAACTGAGAGCATCCTTGACTTCCTAGGTTGCTTTAGGGCACACTCACATAGAACAAGTCTTTGCTTCTAAAAACAAAAAGAAAAGAAAAAGCAGGTTTATGAGAACACAACTACAGAGCGCCTGTAAACAGAAGATTGCAACAGTTGCCCCGCCTCTAAGCTCTTCTGATTGGTCCACTGCTGTGGAACTGACAGTAATGAGCTGCACTGCATGTGAAAGTTGAAGATCTTTTAACTTCACACAGTGTCTAAAAAACGTGTGCTTTAAAAGATGTGAGACCACTGATCATTCTATATTGATCAGTGCATGAGACGCGAGCTTTAACGGTCACACACATCCGTCAATCACGTGTTTACATTGCAAAACAATAGAAAAGAAGCACCTTGGAACTTTTATGTTAGGGACTTCAAATGTTTTTACCTCGCCAATTCAAAAGGATGCAATTTTATGCACTCTCACGAGAGTCTCAATTACTTTTCTATGACAGATTATTGCATATATTGTTCAAGATAATCCCAAAAGAGCAATTCTGTACATTAACGAGGATTCATTCTATTATCACACTAAGACAGATCTATATAGTTAAAAATCACAAATATAATATACTATAATAACAGTGTAATATTAATAATCTCATCTGTCAACATGATGCTGGTGAATTCCAGAAATATCCATACATCTATGATCACGTTTTTGCTGTTCATTCAGTGCTGTTGTGGGTTCGATTCTATACAGAAATCATCAGTTTCTCTATGTGCTGCTCACAGATGCATCATGTAACTTTAACAGCCGGGAGCCAGAGGAATTTTGGACAAGCCTGACAATTAGCAGGATGAAATAACCAGGTGGCAATGAGATAAGAATGTGTGTTAAATGCCACCCGCCCTTGACACGCTGATGGCTGGAAAACAGAGGCATGGGCGTATAGGGCTGATCCTTTCCCTGTTATTAAATACCCAGCACTTAACGACAGGGCCGAACCATAGTTGTAATTACACAGAGTAACACACATGAACTAAATATGAGTTTAGAAGGGTTACAGTCTCAAATGCAGCAATAAACACAGTAGAGCTGTGGTTTACAGGGATTTTAGAACAGCTAATAAGGGGCGATAGATATTATGTTGCATATAACTACATATAGCTGGCAAGTTCTGATACAACAAATGCACAGCAACATTAACACACAGTATTACTGATGTAATAAGGCCACAGTTGGATTCTGAGTAAAAACTACATTCATTTTTAATAAAAAAAATTATATATTTTTAATAATAACTGATAAAAACAGGCCTGTTTTGAAAAGTGCACTAATTATATTTTTAAAATTGTATTTAAACAACGGCGGCGCGGTGGCTCAGTGGTTAGCACTGTCGCCTCACAGCAAGAAGGTCGCTTGTTCAAGCCCTGGCTGGGTCAGTTAGCATTTCTGTGTGGAGTTTGCATGTTCTCCTGTGTTCGCGAGGGTTTCCCCCACAGTCCAAAGACATGCGGTATAGTTGAATTGGATAAGTGTAATTGGCCATAGTGTTTGAGTGTGAATTTGAGATTGTATGGGTGTTTCCCCGTACTGGGTTGTGGCTGGAAGGACATCCGCTGTGTAAAACATATGTTGGATAAGTTGGGGGTTCATCCCGCTGTGGCAACCCTTGATAAATAAAGGGACTAAGTCGAAGGAAAATGAATGAATGAATGAATGAATGAATGAATGAATGAATGAATGAATGAATATTTAAACGACTTTTCTAATTACTATGTCTGAAGTTTTTTTAATTACTCACTAAGACATATAAATAAATTCAATGCTACTCAAAATCAGACCATATAAATGTAACACTTAATAATTTAAATATGGGTCAAACGTGGTATTTTAGCTTTATTAAAAATAATACTTTCTTATTAACAAACATGCTTCTTATTAACAAACATACATAAATATCATATGTATCAAAACATGAATCATTACAAAACAATGACACTTTATTTCAACTCAATTCTGACTTATTTCACACTTCGCAGGCAGTTTGACTCATTTTAATCAAAAACAATTTGTTTAAAGTTCTATCTAGCCAATCATAACACTGATATTCTATGCCCCTGTGCTCTTCTTTTTTTACATTATAAATGTATTTACTTTTACTCTAGAACAATTTATTGTGATGATGAAAAAAAAGTAAATGCATTTTATCGTTCTATATCAGTTTCCCAAAACTGACGACAACAACAACTGACAGCAACAACAATAAATGTTTCTTCCTGAGCAGATAACGAATATTTAAAGGATTATTGAACACTAAAGACTAATCATGCTTAAAATTAGCTTTACACCACAAGAATGTATTTAATTTTAAACTATATTTAATAAAAAAGTTACTTAATATTGCAATAACATTTCACAATTTCAGTTTTGACTGTATTTTTATCAAATAAACGCAGCCTTTGTGAGCAGAATAAGCTTATTATAAAACATTTTTAAAAATCGTATTGATTCCAGATTATTGACTGGCAGTGCATGTTCACTTTGCATGTTTGCAAACAAATAAATGTATTTTTATGCTTTAGAAGAGTCAAAAACGTACATGCAGCACATTTAAGCGGCACTATTTTAGATCTCATTCACATCCATGGCAAAATCCATTCAATTAAATGGAATTCCATTACATACATTTTCCATTTGTGACAAGCTTTTTTTCTATTCTCCATAACAAGAAAATAATGAGAGGCAATCCTCTCACACGTCGCATTGATGTGTGTAGTGCTAATGGTTTTTCTGAATGTCGCCCCTGGTGTTTGACCATCAGATCACTTACACCTGCTACTAGACGGTGCTTTAATAAAAATACACTGTGA
Organism: Danio choprae; assembly: GCA_903798125.1. Taxonomy (NCBI): domain Eukaryota; kingdom Metazoa; phylum Chordata; class Actinopteri; order Cypriniformes; family Danionidae; genus Danio; species Danio choprae. The sequence goes on along the minus strand of CAIGQW010000302.1, from coordinate 2,810,346 downwards.
TCGTTTGTGTCACCTTGCTCAGCTACAAAAGAGACAATGGATGAGTCAGAAGGGGCACAGCATTGCCTAGTCCAGTATTACTCATTTACATTTCATCCTTGTTTTGAATCACCGACAAAGTGTTTCGAAAGAGTCAAGCATTAATATAATTATCTTACACCCTGACATCATCATACTGTTTTTTTTTTTTACCTGGGATCTTGTCATCTCCTTTGTTAGGCTCCGCAGGTTTGACTGCTGCTTCAGCAATGGGCTCTGCAGCTTTGCTTAGTTTGGCTTTGTCTGGGGAAGACTTAGGGGATTTTAAGGGTTCCACGCAGGTGGGCTTCTTGCCCAGCTGAAGTTGGCTGGTGAACTTCTCATGCTGACAGAAAGGAGGGAGAAGAACACAGTGAGTGCCAGAAACCTGTCATCTAACATAGCCTTTGGGAAGATAAATAAACTACAGCAAGCATAGTTCTTGTAATACAAGGGCTACGTGTTTCTAAACTGATGAACTTGGATATTGTTAAAAGCATAGTTTATCCCCCAAAAAAACGTTGGTTACTCTGTTGTTCCAAAACTGTATTTCATTCTTCTGTGAACATAAGAGAATATCATTTGAAGAACTTTGGTAACCAAACTGTTACTTCTATAGCAGCAAAAATAAATACTATGAAAGTCAGTGGCTGAGGTCAGCTATTTGGTTTCCAACATCTTCATAAATATCTTCTTTTGCGTTCAGCAGAAGAAAGTATCATCAATGGGTTCAGAATAAGTGAAGAGCGAGTAAACAATGACAGAATTTTCAATTTTGCACAAACTATTCTTTAACCATATTAACCGATTGTGAGATGTAGTGCTTGTTTTACCTTCAGAGCCTCTTCTGGCACGTGCAGCTCTCCTCGCACCACAGAGAACAAGTTGGTATGTGAGTCAGGTTAAGGAAACAGAAGTATGAAGCATTCTTGATGTCTACACACATTCACACAAAGGACTCAAAAATGTACTTTCTACTTGGTATTAGCTAGGGATACCGCAATACTCTATATAATATTGAACCGTTCTGTTTGACTTTCATGGTTCAGTAGGCGTATGGATATTGCGGTTATGTATTTTGCATGTCATCCATTCCTTTAATTACTCTCTGAACTCGATCTATGCATGTTAGAATGCACGTCCATGTGCTGAAGCAAGAGTAAATATTCCATCAGTGGGCATTAAAATAGGAGACGCTTTCACATGAAATTGAAAATGACATGTGCTGCATGTCATGGGGGTCCAGAAGCCCAGAGCCAGAACTCAACAATTTATTTGATTATATTTTTCAAGTTTATAGAACTGAAAAGTACTGTTAGGTACATGAAAAAACCCTGAAAAGCACTGTTTATTTTAGCATTATATTTACTACATTGTATTAAATTTGTATTGTATTTTGCTTGTAAAGTTTTTTTTTTTGTTCAGAGCATTTAACCATATATTTTAGACCCTGTAAAATCAACCCGATTGAAAGCATTTTCAATTAAAATATTTTAGACCTCATTTATACGTTTATTTAGTATCATCCACTTGTGAGTGGATTGAGCAGGTGTTAAAGGGACCCCATAAACCTCTAGGTACACTTCTTGCTTTGTCATAAATATACAAATGATTGCGACTGGATAAGCTAATTCAACCCCATAAAATTGCAAACAGATAATATCCGATGATCAGTGCATTAAAGGATATCATATCCAAACCTCAGTTTGTCATCAATCTTTAAAGTGATGTACATCTGCTCCTGGATTCTGACATCATTCACAAATGTCTGGAAAACAAAAATGACAAATAAAATTCACTTTTAATGATGCTTGAACTTACACTAGTCTAAACACTAGCATTAAATGAATTTCAAAAATAACAGACACACAAGTTAATGGATGGATATATTTTGCACCAAAAGAACCTTTAAAGAATTAACTTGATTTGAACTTGTATTGATATATTTCCTATATTGAAAAAGTAGGTTTGGACAGAAAATATTATATATCCCTCCCTTTTTTTAAATAGCCAACATGATTTTATATTTACTAGGCATAAGCGATTTGTTTTAGAGTATTTTTATCAATAGTATTTGCATTAGGGAATAATATTTCCATTTATAGAGCACTTAAATGGACAAAAATGAGCTCCTGTATATGTTTTTGCAGTTTTGTAATTTTTAAATTTACTAAAGAAGCAATTATATCAAGGTTAGGAGTCTTTAGCGTCGCTAACACGCATCCTTAAACATATAATCTGAAACAAAGATGCTCTAAATCTAAACAAAAACCATTCATTCATTCATTCATTCATTCATTCATTCATTCATTCATTCATTTTCAACCGCTTATCCGGGGCCGGGTCGCGGGGGCAGCAGTCTTAGGAAAGAACCCCAGACTTCCGTCTCCCCAGACACTTCCTCCAGCTCCTCCGGGGGGATCCCGAGGCATTCCCAGGCCAGCCGAGAGACATAGTCTCTCCAGCGTATCCTGGGTCTTCCCCGAGGCCTCTTCCCGGTGGGACATGCCTGGAACACCTCCCTAGGTAGGCGTCCAGGAGGCATCCGAAACAGATGCCCGAGCCACCTCAGCTGACTTCTCTCGATGTGGAGGAGCAGCGGCTCTACTCCGAGCTCCTCCCGGGTGACAGAGCTCCTCACCCTATCTATAAGGGTGCGCCCTGCCACCCTGCGAAGGAAACTCATTTCGGCCGCCTGTATCCGAGATCTTGTCCTTTCGGTCATGACCCAAAGCTCATGACCATAGGTGAGCGTAGGAACGTAGATTGACCGGTAAATCGAGAGCTTTGCCTTTCGGCTCAGCTCCTTCTTTACCACAACGGACCGGTACATCGACCGCATTACTGCTGCCGCTGCACCAATCCGCCTGTCAATCTGACGTTCCATCCTTCCCTCACTCGTGAACAAAACCCCAAGATACTTGAACTCCTCCACCTGGGGTAAGGACTTTCCTCCAACCTGGAGATGGCAAACCACCTTTTTCCGGTGGAGCACCATGGCCTCGGACTTGGAGGTGCTGATTCTCATCCCAGCCGCGTCACACTCGGCAGCAAACCGCCCCAGTGCATGCTGAAGATCCATGTTCGATAAAGCCAACAGAACCACATCGTCTGCGAATAACAGAGATGAAATCCTGTGGTCCCCGAACCGGACCCCCTCCAGCCCAAGGCTGCGCTTTGCAATTCTGTCCATAAAAATTATGAACAGAATTGGTGACAAAGGGCAGCCCTGCCGGAGTCCAACATGCACTGAAAACAAGTCTGACTTATTGCCGGCAATGTGAACCAAACTCCTACTCTGTTCGTACAGGGACGACACAGCCCTTAACAGAGCGCCTCTGACCCCATACTCCCAGAGCACCCTCCACAGAACACCACGAGGGACATGGTCGAATGCCTTCTCCAAGTCCACAAAACACATGTAGACTGGTTGGGCATACTCCCACGAACCCTCGAGCCCCCATGGTGAGGGTATAGAGCTGGTCCAGTGTACCACGGCCCGGACGAAAACCGCATTGTTCCTCCTGGATCCTAGGTTCAACCATCGGCCGGATCCTCCTTTCCAGTACCCTGGCATAGGCTTTCCCCGGGAGGCTGAGGAGTGTGATCCCCCTATAGTTGGAGCACACCCTCCGGTCCCCCTTCTTAAAAATAGGAACCACCACCCCAGTTGCCCAGTCCAGAGGTACCGTCCCCGACCTCCATGCGATGTTGTAGAGACGTGTCAGCCAAGACAGCCCCACAACATCCAGAGACCTAAGATACACAGGGTGAATCTCATCTACCCCCGCTGCTTTGCCACTGCGGAGTTTACAAACTACCTCAGTGACCTCAGCTTGGGTGATGGGTGAGTCCACCCCTGCATCCCCAGTCTCTACTTCCTCACTGAAAGACATGTCGGTGGGGTTAAGGAGATCCTCAAATCACCTCCACGCACAGCTGGGGCTCTGGAACTCAACTTCTTGAAAAGGGCTGGACTTTCTTCTACTCTAAACAAACCAAAGCAAAATAAAATGTTTTTATTCCAAATAATTAACTGATTAGACAATTAAATTCAATGTCCCTAGACTTAATCCCTTACAAATTGAGTAATAATGACACAGTTATGGTTTAATAATTTCAAATCTCCATCAGATTGTATACACACTCAAAAAAATAATGTTTACTGTTTGTTCAAACGACTTTTATAAAATAAGCTGAAACAACACCATTCTTGAGTTTTTTGGGGGATAACAAATCGATTGTTTGCAACCCAGTATGTTTTACAGTGCATGAGCATCACACGCTGTAAAAAATGCTGGGTTCCCCACAACCAATCTGTGTTAGGACAATATGAAGGAATTAAGTTAACAAATTCAGTTTTACAGATTTGGATTGAGCATGAAACAATTAAGCTGTTGCAAAAAAGAACAAGAATTGTGTTATTTCAGCTTGATTTAAATAAGTTATTTGAACAAACATCAACCATCATCGTTTTGAGTGCAGTATATAAACAATACACCCAATTAGTCTGCCATTCAATAAGTTAGCAAAACGGCTGCATGTTTGACTTTAAAAGTTCAGAGCACATATCAGTGCAGCGAGAACCAGCTCTCAAAGTCTGAAAACCTTCAGGGTGATTATAACGTGTTAGAAAGTCTGCTCTATCTCAAATATCAGATGCTTCCTGGCTGCAAAGACGAGGAGCTAATCGCACTGACAAAGCTCTTTCTTAAGCATTCACGTTTAAAATTTCCCTTGAAAAGCTGAATCAACCTCCCTCTTTGTCCTTCCAACAATATCCAGAGACCATCCTTAAGATATTTCGCTGGAATGCGGGGCCAGAATAGGGGAATAGTTTGGTTTTCAACATTAAGCAAAATACGGTTGTTTCCTACACTGTCTGAGCTTGTTTTGTTGAAAACGGATCCCTGATAAACATGAGGAGTGTAAACAGAACTGAAACTGGAGAAAAGAAAGGTGGATAATATGCTGCACACACTATAATAGTCATTTCCTGGCAAAGCAGGACAGGAAGAGGAATTCTTAAGAGTGACTCAACAGGAAGAGGTTGTAATTTGTGCGAGC
>CAIGQW010000302.1:2771361-2800261 GCA_903798125.1 Danio choprae | reverse complement strand
ACACACACACACACACACACACACACACACACACACACACATATATATATAGTTTGTGTTATTTAAAGTTTTTAAAAAGTGTTTTTGTGTGTGTTTTAAAGGAATAGTTCACCTAAAAATGAAAGTTTACTCAGCATTTACTTGCTCTCACGTGGTTTCAAACCTTTGATTATTTTTTTTCTTCAGAACAGAAATGTTATAGGCAAAACACATCCCTCAAAGAAGATATTTTGGTGAAAGCCATTGACTTACAGTTGAAGTCAAAATTATTAGCCCTCCTGTGAATTTTTCTTTCCTTTCCCAAGTGATGTTTAACAGAGCAAGGAATTTTTCACAGTATTTGCTATAATATTTTTTACTTCTGGAGAAAGCCTTATTTGTTTTATTTTGGCTAGAATAAAAGCAGTTTTAAAAAATTTTTAAGACCATTTTGCAGTCAATATTATTACACCTCTTATGCAATATTTGTTTTTGAGTGTCTACAGAATAAAACCACTGTTATACAATAACATACCTAATAATTACCTTAAGTAACCTAGTTAAGCCTTTAAATGGCACTTTAAGCTGAATACTAGTATTGAAAAATATCTACTAAAATATTATGTACTGTCATCGTAGCAAAGATAAAAGAAATCAGTTTAGAAATTATTATAAAAACTATTATGTTTAGAAACGTGTTGAGAAAATCTGCTTTCCGTTAAACAGAAATTGGGGGAAAAAATATACAGGGGGCCTAATAATTCAACTGTATATCAAATCACTTCAACTGTATATAGGAGAGAAATAAATACTATAAAAATCAATGGTTACCGGTTTCTAACATTCTTCCAAATATCTTTTTATTTTATTTTCATCAAAAGAAAGAATCTCAAACGTTTGTAACGAACAGAGGGCAAGTAAATGACCACAGCATTTTCATTTTTGGGTGAACTATAGCTTCAAGTCTCAAAACAAAGATGGATTAATGAAAATCAGAGTCTCGCTTACACCCAGCCTACAATAACAAACCTCTAAATAACTGCAATTATTGTAGAGAGGACCTATGAGTCTCCTGGAAGACCCTCGCCACTAATATCATAGAGCACGCACAAGCAGCTAAAGCTACATGGCATTGGATATTGTGAAAGCCCTTTTTATTAGAAGATTGCTATGACAACATCTTGACCAATAATGGGTGCTGTTTTGATATATAGGCCCCATATTTGCTGAGAGAGCATTATGATTATGCTGCTGGAGAAGCTGGAACACAATATCCACTCACTGAAATTGAATACAGCCAACCTCCTCTTACAAACTCTAAAGGTCCACTTATGGATGTTAAGTAGATTCAGAGACCAAGATGCATGAAATTTTGTTCGAGTAATATGATACTTTTCATTTAATGATCTATTATGGTTTCAAAATAAAAATAATAATAATTATAATAAATATTATGGTTAGGGTTATATTTTGTGGGCTCTTCAATTAAATTTAATTAAGTTTTAGTTTTATATTTTTAGAATTTTGACAAATATGAAATTGTCCTAATATACATATGTTATACCATTTTAATATATTGCATCATAATTTTATAACGATACATTTTGCACACAAATCAGGGGTGTGACAATGCACAAAAGTGAAGATACAGTATGTACCTTTGTGTTGAAGTGCTAGGACATTAGGGAAAACTAAAGTTAACATTGATTTTTTTACTTGTCTTTAAATAAATTACAATTAAAACAATGTTACAGGTAAGCATACAAATCTAAGCTGTAATTAGATGAAAATTATTCAAATTCAATGTATTTTTAGATCTAATAATCAGCACTCAAATATAAGCCTGTTAAAAACAAAACTAGTAAAATACAATACATGTAAATTGCATTACATAAGGCAGTTTTCTCAATTATGTTTCTACCTAATAATTGAAACACTGGCTCAGTGAAAAGGAAGGAAACTGACAAAACTGAGAAAATGACATTCACTGTTTAATTTCCTGACAAAATGGACAAAATCTCTCTCTTTTTTTAATTTAAAGTACAAAACACAGAGCTTCTTGTGATTATTTGACAGAACTTATACAATTTAATGTCTCGTATTATTCGCAAAAGAGGCACGATATTTGCAAAACTAAACATAATGTAGTGTTTCATTAGAAAAAAAACCCAAATCCATTACTGCATACACACAAAAAAATTACTGCTTGTTCATTCATTCATTCATTTTCTTAGTCCCTTTATTAATCTGGGGTCGCCACAGCGGAATGAACCGCCAACTTATCCAGCATATGTTTTACGCAGCGGATGCCCTTCCAGCCACAACCCATCACTGGGAAACATCCATACACACTCATTCACACTCATACACTACGGACAATTTAGCTTACCCAATTCACCTATACCGCATGCCTTTGGACTTGTGGGGGAAACCGGAGCACCCGGAGGAAACCCACGCCAACACAGTGAGAAATACTGCTTGTTCAAAATACTTATTGATTATGAGTTGAAGCAACACAATTCTTAAGGTTTTTGGGGACAACTTAATTGTTTTATGCTCAATCCACATTGAGGACAACATAAAGGAATTGCGTGTTCCAGCATTTTTTACAGTGTAATTTTAATAGAAAAAAACCTTTGAGTGCTTTTATTCCAAAAAACTCTTTTTCGATATTAGACCGTAGGTTTGGGACAATGTGTCTGGCATTAATAAGTTCACAACCTCGATAGATTATATTATGGGAGCAGCTTGTGTGGAGTTGTTGAATGCTAGCAGCTGGCTTTGCTCTTTTTTGGAGCACAAGCATTAGTCGAGCAACCACAGGAAAGCCTTTATACCCATCAACTACCCACGGAATTCAGCAATAAGCACAACGTGGCAGAGGAGCCCTGATGTGGTGTGATATATATATATTTTTTTTAAGTTCTGGAAGCTGGAGAATGTTGGGGCGTCAGTACCTTCTGATGAACATGTGCCTTTCTGACAGACTTCAATTTTCAATCCCTGCACGACTGCCGAGACGATCTTGAGGACAGAAATATTTAAAGACTTCATTTAAAAGCTTAAAGCGAGAATAAAAATCTGCCGACTTTACTCTTAGACTGAGCTTCACCCTCTTGACACAAGCATGCTTAAGATAACACGAGTCACCAATTAGTAACGTTTTTATCTGAAGCAGTTCTGCGGCTCCAAAAGCCTGCCTCTTCTTCCAAACAGAGCGACATATGTTGTTTTTAGTGGGTGAAAGGGTGGCTTCAGCATACTGGCTGTGAGTGCATCCTCCCGCCACAGTGTGTCTGAAAAGATGGATTGTTTTGGGGTTGACTGAGCGTGTTTGGAGGGAACAGGAAGTGTGGCTAATGCTTCCTTCTGCTTCCCCCGGCTCTTCTCTGAGTCTCCGTTATCTTAGTCATTTCTAGGAGGAATAAGACACTGATTCACTCAGCATTCAAAGATAACAAGTAAAGCTGGAAAAAACTCTCTTTTATTTTAAACAGATTCAGACTTAAAGGAATAGTTCACCCAAAAATTAAAGTTACTCCATAATTTACTCAACCTTAAGTCATCCTCTGTCTATATGACATTTTCCGTAAGAGGAACGCAGTTAGAGTCATTTAATCCTGCACTGCAAAAAATGCCTTAATTCTAGTCAAAATATCCTAAACATTGGGTGTCGTGGACGGTGGAAGGGGGGACGGTGTCGTGGATGACCCTGACTAAGATGCTGGTTGTGGTGTGGGGTTGGGTGTCGTGGACTAAAAGAAAAAGGGGGGAGGGGGTGACGGGGGGGCCGCCTTGTCTATTCTGCCGCCTAGGTTGCCTCTATGTATGAGCCGGCACTGACTATTCCTTTAAGGGCAGAATAAACTTCAAGCAAAAGCAAAGACTTTGAATAAAACAAACAAAACTTGTTTGGTGTTGATTTTGGGAGATTGAAACTTTCCAGAAAGCGTACTGCAAAAGTTCTGGTAAACGCCTTACAACCACTATTGGTCAGTGGTGATTGTGACATAGGTGGGTGTGGCTCCGGGGCTCCGCCCTCTTTATTGTGGAAATCTTCTCCACTTAATTTCTCATGATGAAAGAGCAGCAGAAATTAAAGGTGTAATTTTAAAAAGCGACACTGATACTGGGCCTTTTTTTCTCATTAAATTATAATGCATTTCAGCACAAATTTTTTTTTTTTGTGGTAAATATTGATTTGTTTGTGATAATATTCATTCATAGATTTTACACACAAATTTGTGCCTATGCATGCTTATTGAATGACAATTGTTTTTTCATAATTAATACCATAAAACTTCTTGCTTATTTAAAGTAGTATATTAATAAACATGAGGTGACTTGATTTGATTTATATTCTTAATTGAAGAGCTTGTGCAAATTCATTCATGTCACTATAATCAGATCATCTGCTGTTTTCACACTGATGTCCTTTTCGTTATGTTTTTTTTAAATATTGAGAGGAAAGTGTGCAAATCATGTTAGCCTGTTCACCTAAATGCCAATCAGTAGCATGCAGAATTATGTTTCTTACTTCTAAGCGAATAATGAAGACAACTTTGCTTTAAGAATAAAGAGCCCTTTAATGCCATTTTGCAATATGAATAAATAAAACCAATAAAATAGTAGATTTGTTGTTCAACATACAAAGGAACATGTTGTTTATAGAGTGTAGCTCTTGCTTAACTTTCAGAATGAGGTCTACACCCATCTAATGAGATCTCCAGCCAGATGATGACACAACCATGTAAGCGTCCTCCCTAATCCCCATGACCTCATATGCTGACCCATGAGTACTAGCCTGACCCATCTCTGCTGTCAGTCTAGTAAACAGACATTAGTGGGAAAAAAAAAAATCATCTCAATATTAAAATGTATCCCTTTGTCGGCACCCATACCATTCCAAATATGTGTGGATTCCAAACAACTTTATTTGCTGGAAATTATTGTTTCCATCTACTGTATTTACATATATTGAAAATGGTAAATATAAGATGTCTTGTGACATATTGGTTTACTTTGCTTGGAAATGTATTCTTGTAAAGTGGATTAATGAAGAACCCCCCAGTTTAAATCAATGGCTGCTTGCAATCTGTAGTATTATCCCACTTGAAGAACAAACCTTTCCCATTTTATCAGACCTGGGATCCTTTCTTTGATTATCTGGGAATCTCTAAGTCTCTAAGACGAAAAGCATGTCTGTTAGACTCTGCCTGCATGGACAAACTAAATGTAATCTGCCTTTTTGTAAGATCATTATGTATTTTCATCCATTCATTCATTTTCCTTCGACTTAGTCTCTGATTTATCAGGGGTCGCCTGATAGTCGCCTGATAATGGAATAAATCACCAACTTGTTTATTTAATTACAATTTTTATTTAATTTTATTATATTTTTTCATGTGGGGGTCAGGATTTGAATGATATGAATGATGGATATTATTTTATTGCTCAATGCAAATTTCTGATATGTTTTTGCACTAAAAGCGTTCAATAAAAAAATATATAAAAAAAGATGACTTGTGAAAAATATATCAAACATATACAAATTAATTTACCCTACATTTCATTACGTTGCTTACATAAAACTACTGTACGGCTTCAGAAAATGTCTTCAGAAAATATAGTTTCTGGAATCTTATCAAGAACAAGATCTCAACAGCAGTTTATATATCCCACATTTAAGCTGAGCTTTAATGTATAATGTATTTGATTTGTGCGGTGTCTCTCTCTCTCTCTCTCTCTATATCATCTCTCTCTATATATATATTTGTGTGTGTGTGTGTGTGTGTGTGTGTGTGTGTGTGTGTGTGTGTGTGTGTAAAACAGAATTTTATTCATGCATTTTTATTCACGTTAAAAACACCAAAAATTCTGAATGTTTAAACATTGTTTTTAACTGTTGTTCACTACCAAATGACCTGTTGTTCAGTTAGTAGTTCCGTTTTTGTGTTTTGCTGTAGTACCAAGAACTGTGTATTGGCATTGGTACCGAATACTCCAATTTTGATAAGGTGACAACCCTAATAGAAAGAAGGTCACACATGTTTGGAGTAAATGATGACAGATGTTTCATTTTGGGGTGAACTAACCTTTTTACTGTGTGAGATTAACACTTCATAACAGACACGATTAGCTACATCAGATGCAATGTAATATGAATGGCCTTCTTTCACAAATGTAAGCCCTCAGCTCTGTGAATGGCAAGTGAAAACTGCAAGTCCTTAAAAGTAAAACGATGTTGTGAGGCAAATACAACTGCAGTATAAATTATCAACACAGTGAGTTAAAAAGGCTCAACTATCAGTATCTCTCTTTTAAGAGGTGAAGTCACTGAAGCGTCCCAAACCGTTAAATAATCAGTCTTGGCTCATTGATTTCATCTAACGCCTCGGTATGAAACCTCACTCAGAAATTAAATCTTCATCATTCAGTTCCCCTCACAGAGGGCTTTGTTAGCGTTATCAAAAAATTGATTGTTGCTTCCAGAAACAGATGCCACAACAATAAGCCGGAGGGCATCTGAGCCGTCTGTCTCAAACCTCGGAAGGCATCTGACTACACTTCTGACTAGTCACCAGACAGTATCCGCTAATCTATTTTAAGCGCATCTCTGTATGCTAATGCTGGGAGAGAAATTGATCCACAGACCACCTCAATGCTTAAGAAAAGAGTGGGCTTGACAGAATGAACAGTGGCTGGAAGTACATTCAGATAATTCAAGTTGATGTTTGCTCTGGAAGGGAATAGATTTAGTGTCTTGTGTGTGAAGAATGTACGGATGTGCCATTCACCTCAGTCCCTGCACTCTCTTCACAGAGCATATCTTTTCAGAAGTTGATAAATGAGACTCAGTGCAAAGCAAAGATGCCGTCAACATGAGTATGCGACTATGTCTTTCACAAAAAAAAAAAAATGCTTCAAAGACGGTGATTTCGCTTATGCTTTTTTTCAAGAAGATTTAACTGTGGTAAGTGTCTAAATGTGCAGTCACGCTAGCAACATTTCTGCAGAGTTTTTCTGTAGAAAATAGGTCCATTGTCTATTTCTGATACACTGAAATTGAAAATTATTCATTGGATTAACTCATTTTATCAATGTAAGTGGTTGCAAACAATTTATTTGGGCTGAATTGAAATAAACAATTTAATTTGTTTGTTTAAATTCAGCCCATATAAATTGTTTGCAACCACTTACCTTAAAAAAAAAAAGGAGTAAATCCAATGAATATTTTTTTTCAATGTAGTGTGAAAGACAGCTCATACAGAACAACTGGTGGTTACTGCTGCAAATTGTCACGCAGGCACTATATTGCTGAGCAATGACTAATAATAAAAGCGATAGTTCAAAAGTTTTACAGAATTAGCAGTATTTTCCATGTTTTCAGGAGTGAGATAATAGCTTTGGGTGTAGGGCTGGGCGATTAATTAAAATGTAAATCGCAAAAATGTGATTAAGCAAAGCTGCGATTGTCATGCACATCTTGTTAAGGAAGCACAGAAGGCCATAGGGCGCCATCATGCAAAACTCTCAATACACACGAAGAAGAAACCTAGGAAATCCCCATAGCGGTTGCTGAATAAACAGAAGATCTAACTGCTTTATTGATTCAATGTGACTAATGATCACACAAATACCAAATAAAACTTCTAATACAATGTGGTATAGATTGTCTGTGAATTACGACTCTGTGTAGTAAATGCTGCTCCATCTGAAAAGCACATGATGCCGATTTACTACAACCAGCTATACTGATAAAATGTGAATGAAAATGTATTCACCCAGCACTAGTTTGGCAAAAAAAACAACCTGAAATGCAATTTATTATTTAACAAAAACCCTGACCTTGACCGTTAGTCACAACTGCGATATAATGAAACTCCATTAACACCAAAACATCAAAACACTCACAATGTGAAAAATCAAGAAATGAAATAAAAATGGTGACACATAATACAATCCATGTCTTATTCTCTGAGTTAAAAATAATTGTCACAACAGAAAGTTATCACGTTTATCTGTCAACTGTCATTCGGGAGTGTATTTCCCAAAGAATGAGCAGCTGTAATGCATTGCTGAAAAAGCTAACCTCAGTTTTACAACTTTCATCAAAATATATTCTTTTGTGTTCAACAGAAAACCCCCCCAGACAGGCTAGTAACCACTTGAGCGTGAGTAAATAGTGGGTAAATTTTCATTTTTGGGTGAACTATCCCTTTAACATTGCCAATACAGACAACAATTTTTTTTATTTCTCCTTTCGCAAGCAACATTGGAATAACATAAGTGTGAGTAATCAATGACTTTTCTGTGAACGATAACTAAATATTCATTCATTCATTCATTCATTCATTTTCTTTTCAGGTTAGTCCCTTTATTAATCTGGGGTCGCCACAGCTGAATGAACCGCCAACTTATCATATACATATGTTTTATGCAGTGGACGCCCTTCCAGCTGCAACCCATCACTGGGAAACATCCATACTCATTCACACACATACACTACAGACAATTTGGCTTACCCAATTTACCTATAGCGCATGTTTTTGGACTTGTGGGGGAAACCGGAGCACCCGGAGGAAACCTACGTGAACACGGGGAGAACATGCAAACTCCACACAGAAATGCCAACTGACCCAGCCGGAGCTCGAACCAGCGACCTTCTTGATGTGAGGCAATTGTGCTGCGTCACCGTGCTGCCCTATAGCTAAATAATACGATTAAAATAATCAAAACTAAAAAAAACAGCTCAGCTTAATCAAACAGTCAGATGTTGGACTAATTTGATGGTGCATACTTTAACAATGACATCATTTCAACATTACTTCCATGCTGTTTTTATGAATCTGCTAAATTACTACATATATGGCCACATCCAGAAAAGGCGGCCAATGCAGTAAAACGCGCTGAGAGAGCAAATTTGGGGATGTTGTGCAAGTAGCATATGGCCATGAGAAGCAGACATCTCATTTACATCATCCGCATGTGGCAGCGGGAAGAAAGATCCATCATTAATCCAAACGTAATACACTTGTGACTAGACCTTATCAGAAACAACAAAATGTGCCCGCTGGGTGGTAATAAACATGCCTAATGACATACTTGACCCAACAGACCTGCTTATGCAAATCAACAAACATTAAATGTTTTTAACCAAAGGGAATTTCTGCTGCATATTTACTGAGATGATGGTAATTTCCAAAGACAGACCCATTCGGAATTACACTGAGCGATTTATTGTTTGAATTACGCTGCCAGTTTAACGTTTGGGGGCGGCAAGATTGTAAAGATTTTTTTCTTGTTTTTGAAAGAAGTGTCTCATGCTCAACAAGGCTGTGTTAATGTGATCAGAAATAGAGTTAAAACGTGCTTAGAATTTTAAATAAAAGTATAGCTGAATTTCTCTTTAGACTTTAGTGTCTCATGAGGCTTTAGAAATCCTTCTAATATGCAGATTTGAAACACAACAAACATTTCTAATATTTTTTTATCAATGTGCAGCAGCTGCTTAACATTTTTGAGCAAATACGTTTTATTTTGTGCATAACATACCTTTCTTTTTCAGGATTCTCGAACACTCAAAAAAATTACATTTGCTGTTTGTTCAAACTACTTATTTAACCCTCGTGCACTGTTCAAATGTACTACCCTTTAGTTATGTTCAGGATGAAAACATCCACTGAATTAAACTGCTGTAAAAATGCATCAGATAAATGTTTTTAATTTTTTTTTTGCATAAATCTGTTAATCAACCTCAGTCCTGATCAAAACTACTAAATTGTTTAGAAATTACAGGGTTTTAACTCTTTAATTGCCAAGTTCACAAATGATGTCACTGATTTGGTGGAAAACAAACAAACAAAAAAAAAAAACGCAAAATGACGTATTTTCAATGTAAAAAGTAGTTGTGGACTGTTTTTTCCTCCCTTTTTATCACAGTCTTGGACATGTGAACGATTAGTAACAACATTGGCTTTGATGCATTGTTAGATTTTCATTTTTTCTCCCTAATTTAGTGTTGGTGGCTGTTTTTGCCCCATTGACTTCCATTATAACTACATTTGATGGTGCATAAATACAGTCTTTGTTTTAATTTACTTATATGCATAAAGGTCACTCTCACACACACATAAACACCCTTTAATTTGCTCTTAAACTCCATATAAAATACAGAAACAATGCTTTTTTTTGCACAGGCCTATCTAAAGGGTTAATGGTGTCAACTAATGATCAACATTAAAAATGACAGATTTTACCTCTTCCCAACAGGGAAAACCACCAACAATTAAAAATCCATGATTATATGGTGTTATGGTTTTGCAATCAAAAAATGTGGTTATATAACTTAATTCCTTCATGTTGTCCCAATACAAAACAATTGTGTGGAACCCAACATTTTTTACAGTGAAGTTCACATCAGGCCTTTTCTTTAGAAATACTAATTGGTTTTTTTTTTTGTTTTTTTAGAACATTTGATCTTTACTGTCACTTTTGATCAAATTAATGCTTCCATGTTAAATAATGAACTTATTTCAAAGATTACTCTAAATGAGTAATGCCCTGTATGTATTTATAACTGAAATGTCTTCTGATTTTAAGCATTTTCTTGACTGTATTTGGTGTAAAACAACAGTGGATCGATGAAAAAGCATGAAACGAGAACGGTGTGTTTGTGCAGTATATGATCAATAAGTGTTTACTCTGCCATTATATACCTTTAAACATCTACTGCATTTCAATTACCGGTTGCGATCAGCAGACATGATATAAACTGTGGACAAATATTGGATTGCAAAATATAGGTCAGAACTAAAGACTAGGATTAAGCTAGCCAGTGGGCATACAGAGTCCAGAGTGGCCTGAAGATGACCTGATATTCTGATTATCACACACAGACCGCCATGTATATGCATTTGCAATGCAGTGTGTTGAATAAAGGAAGCCCAAAAAAATTTAATAAACTTAAAATATTAAACATCAACAAAAAATACATCTGTATGATCTTCATTAGTGTTTATTAATGGTTAAAAATGGTCACTCATGAATTAATTCTCAAATAATACTGTTTTTGTGAGTAATGAATTGTGAACATGTGGCTTCTTTGTAAATCCACATTCACTCTGCACTTCCGTTTAACAACAGGAAGCTCACTGGATTGGTCAGTCAACAGGATCCAACTGAGGATGTGATGCTGACTTATAAATAATTAATGATTTGAGGCCCAGGGCTCACAAAAGACTGATTTTTTTCTTGTGAAAGCCCCAGACTGCGAGTGGGATATGTTTTGGTCTGGGTCTCAGATAGTTGCTGCATTGTCTCTCTCTACATTTCTCTGGATTTATGTTTGGGATCAGACATATCCTGATGTTTCATAACAGAAATCCAAAGAATATTACATTAATTCCATTCAATATAAATCTGTTTTTCTTTGTTGTTGTTTTATTCACGAGAAGAAACTACTTTAAACAAGCTCTACTATTGTTGTTGTGTGACTACAGTGACTATTTGGGGTTATGGCCAAGGATAATGCAAGGATAATGCCCAAAATAATGCATTAAAAACAGGATCTGGACCACGACATGTATAAACAAACAGCTGGTTCATATCTTGGATTGAAAAGGATCCTATCTGAAGGAAAAGTACATATTAGTCAATCAAAATACACTAGAGTAAAATGTGAAAATAAAAAACACTTGCACTCCAAAAAGTCATAATGAGTATAAGTAAACACACTCTGCCCAAATGTTATAAAATATGGGTATATAAATGAATTAATAAACAGTTGCAGCAGTTTAGAGAAATGTATCAAAATAAATGATGATTATTTTTTTGTTTCTTTACCAGAGATGCCTAAACTAGGGCCAAAGTTGGCCCATGGTAAGCTTTGATTTGGCCCGCCATCCCATCTGAGAAGAGAGTGAGAATGATGGGAATCCTTTTGAGATTGTCCATTCAAATTTAAATGTAACCCTTTGTTTATTTGCTTTATTGTTAAAAGCTAACTGAAATTAAATGTTTAAATTAAATGGTCTAAATGAATCAGATTCAGTTTAAATGTACTGTCACCTGACACTGCAGAGACTTTGGTGAGCAAATCAAGATAAAGGCAGATGTTATCAATGTGATTGTTTATGTTTTTATTGCCATAAGTTATCTATTAAAACGTTATACTGCATTAGTTAATTCAATTTAAAGTAATGTTTTCTATTTTTTTTATTTCTATTTTTATTTTGACATGTTATTAAATAAATTACAAAATTACCCATGGCAACTTTAATGTAATATAGTTTGGTTTATTCACCTCCGGCCCACAGCTCTCAATGATATTTGACTTTGGGCCCTTCATCAGAAAAAGTTTGGGCACCCCTGTTCTATACTGACTTTGAAATATTAAAAAACATACAAAGCAGGGCCAAACTGAAAACATACTCCAGACTTGCAGAAAGTGGTGAAGACTAGAATAACATTCATTTAAAAGCATAGTTCAGCCAAAAGAAAAATGCTGTTAATTTATTCACACTCAGGCCACCCAAGATGTTTTCAGCTGAAATTGATGTCCTTGGTGATTCATAAAATGATCAGTCTGTGCATGAAAAATACAACACAGCATTGCTACCTTCAATCAATAGCCTCAAATTTTTTATTCAATCAATTAGCCTCATACAGGATAAGCACAAGTGCCATTCTGATGAACAATAAAACACATGTGTCCTCCCTCTACATTATAAACAAACAATATCAACTCATTTGTGACTTTGCACCCAAACACCCCCTCGAAAAATCTGTCTTTTGTGTATTCATGTGAAAGGAAGCTTGTATTTCAGACTGTTGTATAGGCAGACTTAGGGTTAATATTAAATGAGGCTTAGGGTTAATATTAAATGCATTTTTGATGTATATTATATTCAGTTTCTTACACAGAATGATCAATTTGCACTATCAGGAGCCACGAGTATAAATGTAGCTTTGTCTACAGACCACAGTTTCAGCTTAAAAGATTTTAACATTTTACTGAAGATTAAATAAAGTAGATGGCCTAAGGCTGGGTAAATTAAAAAGCACATTTAAATTCATTTCTGCTTAACTATCATTTTAACCCGCTCTTCGATAAAGTTTAAAAACACACTGCTCACTGAATATGTCAATGTGCCAAAATAGCTTTTAAGACAGTCTCTATATGCAGTTTTAAGATTCTAGTGTCAATAACCTATTATAAATAATCTCCCAAAAATTAACAATAAGACTAAAACCTGTGTTCAACTATTATTCTACACTTAAACAACCACATTAGACTGTCAATAAGATTACCTATTTTGATAACTATACCGTTTTCATACAAAAAAAAACTGATGCAGAAAACATTTAATAGTAACTTAGCACGTATAAACATTTTGCACAGCTGAAAAGGGTTAACGTTATTATTATTAATATTACAATCAAAACAAACGTAGGCCAGATGTACCAGAACAAAACAAGAGCCTTTGTCAAAACAAAGGATTCTGCGCAGTGCCCTTCACAGTGTGCACACCAGTTCCCGGCAAATCATCCACATCTTTTACCCATCCGGCATACGCTATTGAAATAGGCTACTGTTGTTTTCGGTGCTTCGCTTAGATCGAGAGCAAATATTACAATAGTAAGCAAGATGCCACGCGTTTAGCGCAGCCATAATCAAACTCGATATCAAAGCATACATTAAAACCTCAGTGTTGAAAAAAAATAAATCAATGAAGTATCGCGGACACTGAAATGCACAATGTTGATGCAAAACCACAAATAAAGGCAGACAGTGTTCATTCAATAGGGTCGAACCGGCTAGCAGTGTCCTGCTGTTACATCAACGGTATCCTGAACACACGATCAGATCAGATCATGGGAAAAGCAGGAATTCTGTACACCACAGCATTGAGCGAAAAATACGTTTAACACGACCAAACGCATCAGTACATTAGCCTAATGATAAATGCTTCATCGTTGCATGCACGAAATATAAGAATGGCTCTTTTTATTATCAGATCGGTCACTCACCCTTGTTCTTCTTTTCGCTGTCAGTTTTATCCCGGGCTTCAATGCAGCAGCTAAACGGTTTTCGTAGCCCAGCCCAGTGTGTATCCCCACGTCTCCTATTTGCCTCAGTTGCTCAGCAGCAATAACGTTATTCCTAACAAATAGCGGCGACATACGGCAGCCTGGAATCAGGCAAGTAGGACAGCGTTTGCAGTTCCAACACAGTCCGGTGGGCGTGTCCTCATACAATGAATTCCGCATCATTGTTTTATAGACATTTATTTTTTTATGATTGACTGTTAATGAATTTTAGCTGTAAATATTTTGTTTACAACAATAAGCATGCTTCTATAATAAACAAAACTCTCTACAAGCACGTCGTGCTTAGCGGAAATTATCGTCTTGTAGTTTTTACAATACTCTAGCCAAGCCAATTTGATATCTTAAAAACTACAAGTTCCAGTCGCCTATGGGCGGTTTACGGAAGCGCTCGTCTGCCATGCAACCGTTGACGTCTTTTAGGACGCCGTTCATTGATAACAAAATAGTGCAACTCTTGGAGTAACGAGTCTGAGAAATTGTGCTGTATGTTTTAAACAATATTGGGTGTTTTATGCAACAATGAAACCGTCCCTGGAGTCAGACGAGGAAGAGGAATTGGGAGCACTGCAGAAGACGCTGAGAGGTGATGTTTTGATGCTGCTTTTTCGGCCCCTGGTGTTGCTCTTCAAAAACGACAATACAGTGTGCAACATTACGAGTTTCTAAACACTTAAAATATGCTTCTGACGGGGAATGTTATTCATTGCAACGTCAATATTTCTTTTGTGCGAAACTGTACTAAACCCTAGACATTAGCACAGTTAGCTGAAATGTTTACTTATTACCAATTTAATGTATAAAAGCAGGCGTTTTCAATCTATAGAGATGCCCCTAAACCAAGATACTATCATCCTCATATATAGGATGATAGTATACTGTAATAGGATGATTATACTGTAATTAATTTCTATCATAAATGGTTAAAAAATATTATTCAGAAGATATTACAAATATTTTTATTTTGGGTTACATAATTGAGTGAAGATATGTTTATTTGCACACGTGTTTCAATCATTGAGGTAAAGTTGGTTTTATATTCACCCATTATGACTTTGTCCTTAATTATATAATTTCAGAAAAGTATTCTTTGCAAATTCTAAATAGTGAAATCATATTTGCAGCCAATGACTATCAAGGTACAACATTGTTCACAGTCAAATTAATAGTCCTAATGTTGTTTTTAAGTCATGCTTGCATGTGATTTCAGACAGAATATCCAAAGTACCATGGTAAACAATATAGGGAGCCTGGTACACATTTTCACTGAATGAATGTGCAAATTAAAAAAACAACTTTACATCATTGTTTTAATCAAACATTGAATTTTTGTTTAAATCTATTTTCAATGTGTTCGTATATATTTTGTGTTTGTATATATATTTATTTATGCCATGCTTTTTTCCTCCAAACATTTTCATAGCCCCCTTGGAGTCTTTGGACCCAAGTTTGAAAACACATGCATTATTCCTTATTCAAGCCATACATAAGCTCCTATTTTGCACAATAAAACCAATCTATTCAATTGCATTCTATTTTGTTTAAGAGCGAGCCAACCGTAGTATCCAGCATCTGTCCAGCATGTTGGCTGGCCACAGCTCTGACTCCGAGACTTCAGAACCAAAGCAACAGGAGTTGCTCAGTTCTGTGCAACAAAACCCCTGTTCGCCAGTTCAGCAGAGTGAAGCAGGTACAGATCATGTTGGAAGAATGTCTTAGAATTTTCTAATAAATTACCATTATGAAGAACTTGGTGGCATCCTTCTGATTTTACTTTGTATTATAAACCAGCTTATATAGATATTTAAATGTTTGTGTGCACCTTGCTTATTAATTTCAGTAGTGGAACGAGTACTGAAAATCATACTCATGTAAAAGTACCATTATTTGCCAAAAAAAGTAGAGTAAATACTAATCAAAGTATGAGCAAAAAGTAGCCCTTCTAAAGTTACTCAGTATTACACTGAAAATGATTCCACCTTATAATAAAAAATTAATATAATACATGCAATTTGTGGCTGTATTTGAAAATGTAACATTCTGTAGTGCATTTGTTTATTATTTAAGGCCTTTGGTGTTTTCAGTTATTGTACAGTAGGCATCCATTCATCTTCTCATTGGTGACATGCAGTCTCTTGATGTTGCGTCTCTTGGACAATTTTTAATGCTTCCACACTGTACATGTTTGCTACATTGATAAAGTATTTGTGTCTTGAGGTCAGTCTGTCTGATGTAATTGTTCTGTGCATGATTTGATTAGACGGGAATCACAGGACTGGTTATTTTACTTAGCCAATCATTGTAGGCAAAATACCATAGAAAACACCATAGAAAAATAAAGTAGTCACTGCATGTTAAAGTTTAATAGTGCAGTAAAAGTACAGATTCAACACTAAAATGTACTAAAGGAAAAGTGAACATTTTTAAACTACTTAGAAAAGTACAATTCCTGAGGAAAAACTACTCAACTGCAGTAATTTGAGTATTTGTAATTTGTTACTTCACAGATCATTTTATGTTTTATATTTTTCAGTCAATCAGCTGCGTTCCTTGCTTCAAAAGAAGACCAAAGATGCCAATATTCAATCACCATCCCCTTCCAGGAGAAAATTGGCAGCAAAGGTACACTTTGTTAATTGCTTATCCTTTTAACTACCACCCCCATTTTTTTTAGCATAGACTTGAAAATGTGCTCATGGTTGTATTTTTTTCTTTAATCATTGAAGTACAGAACTAAGGTAGTATCTTTGTAAAGAAGACAACGAGTCAAGAAAGACACAACAATTTTAAGTTGTGAAATTAAAGTTTCATGTAAAAAAAAAATAATTATCTGCTAAATTTTAGTTAATTCTAGATTATGTTACCAAGTTATGTTCTGATTCTGAAATCGATATCACAAACATTTAGGTTAATTTGAGATTTTATGCACTATATGAAATATAGCCATGGGGTAACATCCAAATACTTCACTTTTTTATGTACATTTTCCATTAACAAACAATCAATCTCTGTCATCTGATCACTTTCATCACCGAACAGACAGCAAATTAAACTTTAAGATATTTTTAACAATTTGTGATTTTTGGTTTATCAACTTTTATCAAGATTTCGATATAAAATATTATATAAAAACTTAGTGATATGAAAAAGGTTATATAAACTTAAAGTGATATGAAGTGAAATGCCCAATAGAGGGAGAAGTCAGCTAAAATTAAATTAGATGAAAAAAAAAATCTATGTAAATCAATTAGTAAATTATTGAAACATTATTTTAGAATCTCAATACTTAATATGCAAGTTCTAAAAACGTTTAGAAATCCCTGGCTTAATTAATTGACCACTGATTTGGTTAAATGTGCATGTTGTTTTTACACCCTCTGTTTCTAGTAAACATGTTATTTAAAAAAATATATACAAATTTAATCTAATATGTTCTAAGTGTAATCATCGTTTGTGGATTTTGAAGAAAGTGTAACCAGGGTAATCATCTTTTGCTGATTTTAAAGGAAGTGTAGCCAGGGTAATCATCTTTTGTTAATTTAGTTTTATTGTTTTTAATTATAGTTTGCCCAGTATTCATTTAAAAAAAAATCCTGTGTAAACATCAAATATATTGACCTGATTTGATTGTGCTGTCTAGCAGAGAGTCACAGATGACGGCAGTAGCAGTCAGCCTGGTGTTCATAACTTGGTTCCTATCATAAACAACAAGTCTGACTACATTCAGCATCTGGAGGCTGAGGTCAAGTTCTGCAAGGTCAGCCCTGTTAATTAGTATGAGATATTATCAATGACTTTTAAAGTAATTCATGGAGTCTGATAATGGGGGTTTCCTCAGATAAAGTAAGTGTTATTCAGTTGGTCATCTGGTGATTTTTTTTTTAATTTTTTTATCTTTTTTTGTTTTTTAAATAAACTTTTTTTTTTTTCATAGTTATAAATCTTAGTTTTTTTCAATGTTATTTTTGTTTTTTTTCTTAAGGAGGAACTCCTGGAAATGAAGCAGAGAGTGAGAGTGGTCATCGTGGAGAATGAGAAACTACACGAGGAGCTGAAAGCAAAGACGATTGAAGACACGCTTAAAGAATACACATTTGTTGATAGCACAGTATGTATCATAGAGGCTTTTAGTAATGAAATTGAAGATGTGAAAATGCATGAGATGATGAAAATGCATGAGATTAAAATCTGCAGACTGTAAATGCATACTATATATACAGTGGTTTCAAAATTTGTTTGCCCCCTTATTTCTTTTTTTTTTTTTTTTCATGTTTGTCACACTTTAATATTTCGGATCATCAAACAAATTTAAATATTAGTCAAAAATAACACAAGTAAACACATAATACAGTTTTGAAATGAAGGTTTTTACTATTAAGGAAAAATAAAATACCAAACTAAATAGCCTTGTGTGAAAAAGTGTGTGCCTCAACTTCTGGTTGCCAGTTCCAGTTCACTGAACAGTGTAAAGATCTGTATCTGTATAAAGTGGAGCGGTGTCGAAGAGGGCATGCATGCACAGCTGTTGTTTATATTGCTGTGAGTTGTTGATGGGAGAAATTAAGCTTTCCAAAGCTTCAAATCAGTGCAAAAAAGTAAAGTAAATAAATAATAATAATATTCCTCACATCAGACCAAAAAGGTATAAAATGTATCCTTTATCCACAAAATGGGCAAAGCAGTCCCTTGATGCTGAAAACACGAATATAATGACATGATCAACCCAGAGTCCTGAACTTAACCTGATTGAAAATCGCTGGTAAAACTTTAGTGACAATGTTATGGCTAATAAACTTACTACATTCAGTGAACTGTGAAAGAAAGGGATGATGAGCTGACCTCAAGATAACAGCAGAACATTGTGAGAGACTAACGATTACTTGTGACTGCAGATGAGTCAATGTAAATGCCTCTACAAATACAGTATTGTTAATATTTGACTTGTGTTAATATTTGACCTTGAGAAAATTTAGTTGAAATCTTTTTGTGGCCTGCAAATACCAATTTTCTTTATGTTGGATCACTGTGTTTTCCACAAAAGGGTTCTACCAGCATATTTTTGAGTTTTTTAACTGTGCTCTGTTTGAATATTTTCAGTTAAACATGGAACACACACCAGAAAACACTTTAAAGCAAATACTTGGATCTGTTAATCAAGCTGAGGACCACAAGTGGAAGAAAGAAATGGTATTTGTGATTAAACATTTGTGCAGCTGCAAATGTGCCTTGAATAATTCAATTCAGAATGCATTAAAGTTTTTTTTTTTTTTTTTGCTTTTTGTCTCAGGAGCAACTCAAGTGTCTCTATCAAGCACAAACTGAGACTCTGGAGGCTCAAGTGGTCTCCCTGAAGTAAGTGCGCCTCAATGTCGAAACGTTTTCTCTCACTGAATCCAATCATAGTAAATACACTCTAACATCTGGGTGGTTGCTGATTGAATTACAAATTGTATTCATTTGCATTGCTGAAATGAACCAAAATGAGACATGAAATATTATTTTATCTTGCGTTCTTCTGCATGCTTATGGTGTAAGAGAATGATTTTCAATTCCTACCGCTGAAAACAATTGATTGCTGGAGTGTAGGCCAATGTGATTTATAGTGCTTCTTTAGCATTTAACAACAATCAGCATCTGAAGTATTTGCCCTGTGATGCTGTCTACCATTAGAATCAGTCATCATACTGTATATACATACAGTAACAGTGCCTTTTTTGCATGTGTCTGTGTAGGAAAGACTTGACCAGCATTCAGAAGGAATATGAGGAAAGTAAAGAACGACTGAGGCACAAAGAAGCAATGGCTGTGGCGGCGGGCACTGGTCAGCGTGTGGGTGGTCTGTGTCTGAAGTGTGCCCAACATGAAGCGGTTCTAGCAGAGACACACACCAATGTTCATGTACAGAGCATTGAAAGACTCACTAAGTAAGTGTGTGTGTGTGTGTGTGTGTGTGTGTGTGTGTGTGTGTGTGTGTGTGTGTGTGTGTGTGTGTGTGTGTTTTTCTTGCATTATTTAAATATTTGATGTGAGAGATGAGCTGCTAAAAATGGTGTTGTTGTTAAATATTTTCAATCTTTGATATTTTTGAATTTGATTAAATATCTGGTTCTGTAATTACAAAAATTTTAAAATATTATTATATATTAAAATGACAAAAACTGTTTAAAATTTTTTAATAATTTATCCTGGTATTAGAGCAGAATTTTCAGCAGCCATTATTCTAGTATTCAGAAATATTTTGATGAATAGGTAGAGATTGCAATTATTATAAATAATATAATTAATATATTATTTGTTAAATATATATGTTTAATGTCGTCTGTACGGTCAGTTGTGGTTGCTTTACTACATTTGTGCTAAATAAAAGTACAATTATTATTATTTATAATTTGTAAAAAATATTGCACAAATTCTATTTAGAAGTGCTAGTTTTCGTAGCTGTTTAGAGTGACATCTGCCGCCTGATACTGACGAATATGATTTTGCTTTTAAATGAATAAATATTTATTCCACAATTGTCAAGTCTATAAACAAAATATTCACTCCATTACAGCAAGCTGTTTTAGAGTAACTGGTTTTAGTCAAAAACAAAAAAACGCGTTACTCAAATTCTTAACGGATTAACTTTATTCTTAGGAATTCTTAAAATTTGAGCGTTATTATTTCAAATTGAAAGTTAAAATTGACTGTACCCCACTTTAATGTGTCATTTTTCTTGTCAGTCTTTTAATGTTAGATTAAATCAGATTAGTTGTGTTCAAATATTAGTTCACAAAATTTAGGTAGTGCATTGGTTACAAACAGCAGATTTGTCATCAATCCACATCACTTAATTTTACACGAGACATTTTTTTTACATGCATAGATTTTATCCTCTTGCATTTTGTTTTTCGGTTCCCAACCTGCTTTGATCATTAGGATATAATCACTTTTATTGGACCATACCAATTATTGACCAGTACATTGGTGCATCTCTAATAAATTGTCAAAATATGTGTCTGTTTTCAGTCCAATATTTTTATAAGACTCATTCACATTAACTGTACATTTAGATTTTCAAACTCATGCTAAATAACTTCACATACAATGCATTGATGTAGCGAGTGCCTTGGGGCCCATCATCTGGGTTAATTAACACCGGTAGCCTCCTTTGTCTACTTGAATTGATCTCTGTGTTAATTCTGTCAATTATAGATCCTTACAGCAAGGTTGAAAGGAGTCTTGACTGGCCATAAAGCCAAACAGCTGCTGTCCTGATTATGTGTCAGATCAATGGCTGTTTTCGGAAACCCGATGAGATTCTTGTGTTTGTGTGTTGGTTAGAGAGCGAGATGAGCTGATGACCGTTCTCTGCTCTCTGAGGGCCAGTCAGACTGAGGCCCAGCAGAGAGAATGGGCAGCCTATCAGCAGGTCAAACAGGCGGTGGAGATGGCAGAAGAGGCGAACCTGGAGAAGACAAGAGTACGTGTTGTTAACATTATTTGAATAGGCATTTTACTGTTTTGCATGATCCTAAATGCATATGGTGGACAGTGTAGATATACTACATGTAGAGTTACTCATTGATCTGTCTCATTGAAGTGTCATGAAATCCCCATTACAGTAGTATTTTCTCACACCTCAGGTTTGGAAAAGGGGTGTTTCCTGTTGTGATGACGTGGGAGGGTAGAGTGTGGAAAGTGGGAAGAAATTGCATAAAGATGGCTAATTTGCAAACACACCAGCAATGCACACACACACAGACACTCTCTCTGTTGAGATGGAGAGAGATGCAGCAGAGTACAGCATTTTTTTTTTCAGAATAAAGAGAATCAAATGTTCTCTATCACATTTAAGATGCATGACTTTATATTAATAATGGATTAATTTTACTGTAAATTATACGATTGTTGTATATCATTTCAGTTAAAGAAAATGCAAACACATACTATCTATCAAGGTTCCCATGGGTCATGGAAATTCTAAAATATCATGTAATTTTAAAATGTCTATTCCAGACTTTGGAAGTCAGGGAATTTTATTATCAAAGTCATGAAATATCAGGGATTTTTGTTTGTCACTTTAAATTTTAGTTTCTGTTTATCAAATTGTAATGTTTTTATAAAATTTTACACGTTTTGACTTGTTATGGTTAGGCAATTTTTCTGCACCATTTTATTTCTTTGCTAAACTGTCACTTGTTAACTGACTGTACCTGTTAACTAAGGCAAACATGCAAGGAAAAGGTTAATTTCAAGAGCTTTGACCTCAAAATAGTGCTGCGTAATGTATCGTTTTAGCATCGATATCACAATGTGCCAATCCGCAATAGTCACAGCGCCGAATCTGTGATGTCAGTTTGGTTAGTTTATTCATCCATTAGGAAGTTTGAGTGGGGATTATAGTTGACCAGGAACCACATTGCATTTACTTGTTTGCTTTGTTTTGAAAGCCTATGACTGTAAGATTTCAAGTGTAATAATAATTAATTCGTTCATTCATTTCGGCTTAGTCCCTTTATTAATCTTGGGTCGCCACAGCGGAATGAACCGCCAACTTATCCAGCATATGTTTTACGCAGCGGATGCCCTTCCAGCTGCAACCCATCTCTGGGAAACATCCATACACACCCATTCACACTCATACACTACAGACAATTTAGCTTACCCAATTCACCTATACCGCATGTCTTTGGACTTGTGGGGGAAACTGGAGCACCCGGAGGAAACCCACGCAAACACGGGGAGAACATGCAAACTCGACACAGAAACGCCAACTGACCCAGCCGAGGCTCGAACCAGCGACCTTCTTGCTGTTAGGCGAACGTGCTATCCACTGCGCCACCGTGAGGCCAGAAATGATAATGTTTTAACTAATATTTTCTTATACAATGAACACTATGCACTGTAATTTATTTACATTTGATTACTTAATTTTTGTACCTGAAACTTGTTCCAGAAAACCGTAAAATGCTGTCTGTTTGATTTATGCATTTTACCTGTCTTACAAAATCATCCCAGTCAATATAGAATTATGAATTCTTTCCAAATTGAGCTGTTCAAATCATCAGGTGAAGTGCTATTCATATCACAATGTATATCACAGAAAAACAAAACCTTGCAATGTCAGTTTTTTCCATTAATCTGCAGCCCTACTTCAAAATGAAAACTTCAGTGACTGTCTGTTAGACTGGGTGCTCTTGTTTCTTTTAATAAAAAATAAATAAAAAAATCTGTGATATGCATGTTATCCATTTTTGCTCTCATAATAGCTATCAAATTAATGAAAATACTATTGCTAATGCTCAAACAAAATGTTATGCAAATTATGGCATGCCATGGAAATTCAGCTTTTTAGTCAATGAAAGTCAGGTAAAAGTCAGGTTATTTGAGTGGGAACCCTAATATATACTGTACATATCTGATAACATCTCACAAATGTGTTTTAGGTCTTCATGTGTCTTTAACTTGTGCTCTGTTGTTGTGCACCTGCAGGCACTGGTGCAGTGTGAGCACTTCCACAGTGAGCTGAATAGACAGAGAGAGAGACTGGAGAGAGAGCTGGCATCTGAACAGGACAAAATCTCCCAGGCCAGGGAGGCAGCGCGTTCAGAGAGCAAGAAAGAGAAGGAAGCGCTCGCGCAAACCGTTAGTAATTTACAACA
Source organism: Danio choprae (assembly GCA_903798125.1). Classification (NCBI taxonomy): domain Eukaryota; kingdom Metazoa; phylum Chordata; class Actinopteri; order Cypriniformes; family Danionidae; genus Danio; species Danio choprae. The sequence continues at coordinate 2,776,529 of CAIGQW010000302.1, read as the reverse complement.
ATACTATATGCTGTTGTACTCATTCATATGTGTACTGTTATGTTTTACATAACTAAAGTTTTTCACTGTATTTGTACAGAGGGATTGGGTGATTCAACAAATTTGTTTTATGCTGCCCTCTAGCGTGAGTTTTATTATAGTACACCTCCAATTTTGACATGACAAGTGCAGACAGATCATGTTTTGCGTGGCTGCTTTACTAATTATGCAATTAAAGTCTGTTGCATTTTAGGCTATGTGAGATCTGATTTGCAGAAGGTAAATTCATTTAAAATGATATGGTTCTGCTATAGAAGAAACAAAAAATGTATAAAGGTGGAAACACCAAAGCTCCAAAAATATAAATTTATTAACTTAAAAAAGCTCTCACGTTTCGAGCACACGGCTCAGAAATATGCATTTTTTCATCTGCTACAGAAGTAATCCATCATTTTACAAGTGAACTAAATATTTCTTCATGTTCGATTTTCAGACATCAGAAAAATAGTGTAACGCATGGCATTTTAATGTGACATGGTATATCAAGAATAGTTGCTGATGCTTTTTTTAACAAATATGTAAATACACAAATAATCTGTATCTCTTTTCAAGTTTGTTTTTACACTGATGCTTTAAAATGCAATTGTCTCACTTTTAATCTCTGTTAACAGTGTTTACTTAGATGATTGTTAAACAGTTGAATAAAATATTTGATATCTTCTAAAAGGAAGAAATCAGTTTGAAATACTCACTCAGTGTTCCAGCTATTTAACATGTCTGGAAATAATCAAACTTTCATGGCTATTCTTGGTTTGTTGAAAGTCATTTGTTAATTCTTTTACACTTTTAAAATTTGGTGCATAGGAAAAAATGGGGATTAAGATACCATGAACAGTTCTTCTGTTTTGCATTCTTATGTTTATATTTGTTCATTATAGTAATAATTATAATAATAATGATAGTAATTAGACTCTTTTTGTATCCAAAGTGACCATCAAATGAGGAATAAAACAAGCCAGCTTTTCCTTATTTCATAATTGAATCATTTATTACATATAAAGTATATTAAGTACTAAAACCTGAATGAAAACAAGATTTTAGAAAGTATTGATATTGGTTTGTGACTTTTCTTTAATGACTGCAGCACTTGAGTTGCATGAAGTTTAGAGGTATAAAACCTGAAAATATTCCATATGCCTTATTTTACATTCTAAATTATTTGCACATTTTTTTGTTTTTATTTGCACATTATTTGCAAAAGTTTACTTAATCCATTGATATAATATCATGTTGTTTCTCATTTTCAGGTGAGCAGTCTGTCTCAGAGAGTGGCTGAATTGCAGGGTCTGCTGGATAGAGGAGAGAGAGATCGAAACTCACTCAACAGTCAGCTGGAGGAAGCTTATAAGAAGCTCACCGCACAAGAAACAGAGAGCAGCAAGGTAAAGCCCACTGTAAAACATTCAAAGACTGTTGAAGTTTGACTCCTTCTCAATGCTTTTGAACTTTGCAAAATAATATGAGCCGATGTTGAACTGTAGATGAATTTCAATTGATTTAGTGTTGATCATGTTGTTCAGGGAAGTGCCAATTTTACATATTTTTTAACAATTCAAGAAGAAACATTGTGCAAATATGACAATGTCCAAAAATTCTGAAATAAAATGTCAAAATTTGCAAAATGCAGAAAAAAAAATATCTTATTCAACTCACATCAAATACAAGCCAACGGAAGTGTAAACAATAAAAAAATGTATTGCATAAATCAACTGGCTTTTTATAGCTTATTAATTAGTGCTTCACAGCCCTAATTAATATAATATAACATAATTTAATATAATATATTCTAATATAATATATGAAATATGAACTTTGATTGTCTTTGTAAATTACAGCATTTTTTTCTTTATTAGCATAAGAAATTTACAAATAACTGTGTTTTAGGTCAAATAACAATGATTAATTGTGACTAATCTACTGACACTTGGACTTTGGCTTTTAAAGTGATTCTTCAGAATATCTTTGTGTTCAATAGAAAAATAATGAAACAGGTGGCGGGTCAGTAAATGATGACAGATTTTTAAACCTTTTTGGTAGACCTATCCCTGTAAGTTCAACACTGATTAATTTGATTAATGTTTTATTTTTACATAGCAACCATAAACGATAGATTCAGTCATTTTTGTATGGAAAATGTGTGGGCACTAGATGGCAGTAGAACTATATTATCAGCTAATCTGGTAGAGTTGATGCAGTAACTGCGCTAGTAGAAGTTTTCGGAGCTGATAAAAAGACGCAGCAAAGATGTCCTCAATGAATCTGAGTAGATTATATGAATTAACATTTTTCTCCTAAATGGCAGACAGGACTATTGAAACTTTGCTTTAACTGGTATGTATGCTTGTGTCAGGTGTGTGCGGAGCTGCGCTTTCTGTTGAGCCAGGCCCAGCTAAAGAAAGACGAGGCAGAGAGAGATGTCAGGGACATCAGCTCCAAACTGGGCTGCCAACTAGAACTGGCAGAGCAGGTATGTGTTTATTTGTTAAAAAGCAGTTTTTCAGTAAACAGTTTGGCAACGTACCATGTTACGTGCGTATGTTGATTTTAATTTAATTTTGTACATATATATTTTTTAAAAATCAGTTAAAAATATAGATTTGAATGCAAAAGTGAGCAATTGTTTGGTCTCTTTCTATCCTCTCATGGGGTTCAGGAAGTACAGAAGTTGGGTGTGGAGCTGAGCGGTTACCGGCAGCGTTTGGAGGAGGCCCAGAGGGCAGAGGGCCGAGCCCGGGCGGAGGCAGCAGGCCTGGCTGAGGGGCTAAGCCGCGCCCAGCGCCAACTGCACCTCACCAGGTAACCCCCTTAATCCTATTACATGCCACAACACTGCGCCCATCCACTGGCCACGATACCGTGCCAGCTGACCGGCAGGAGGGCACCCGCACTTTATTAAATCGCCACTAGCCACCGGCTGCCACCGCCACAGTCCACCACGCACCAGGAATACAGGGCCGGAGAGACGGGCACATACTCTCTCGCTCTCTCTCCATAACATCATTCAGTTTAGCTGGGAATAAAGTTGAATTCATTTTTTTCTCTCCTAAGAACTTTATTTTTAATCTGACTCATGCTATTTGTGTAAATCAGTATGGAGGTAATCGTGCATATGCGGCGTCTCATACATTTATACATTTTCCACATATGTGCCCATTTCACTCGTATTCGAATCCATGATAATGAGCTGGCATTAAACACAAATATAAATATATTTTGGTCGTCAAATTAAATTCACACCATTTAATTAAATCTAAAGCAGACCTTGTAGATAGAGCTGTCACCTTTTTTTTATTCGATGGATATTACAGCAAAGATGTTGTCTTATGAATCAACAGGGCCTTTTGTGTTGAATGGTTGTCTTATGTGAAACCCTTGAAAGAACATAAAATATCTAGAAACAAGTGGTGGATGAGTATATGATGACAGAATTTTCGTTTTTGGGTGAACCATCTATTTAAACTTTGCTTTAAAATTTGATTTGCTTCTTGCAAAAATCTCCTCAAACATTGATGAAAATCAGAGCAGAATAGGCTACAAACAGCGAATAAGCAGTGTTTTTCAGTAACATTTGTCCAACTAATCCCAGCTTATTAGAAAGCAAATAGATTATAGCTCTAGATTAGGAAGAATAGATCAGATTTAACACCTCCCACCGTTATTATTATATACGAGAGAGAAAGTTTTTGGCTTGCTAAGGCACTTACATTGCTGGTAAGTGCAATTTAGCAGTTTATTACTATAAATTAAAGCTACTGCCAGCTAGCCACATAGGAACATTATGGTGCATGAATCATAGTTTTTCTATTGCCATATATAATGGCCCTAAAAAGCATTTAGCTTTTTTTTTTTTTTTTTTTTTTTAAAGGTATAGTTCTGCCGAAAATAAAAAAATAGCTGTTAATTTACTCACTTTCAGGCCATCCTGATTGTACTGCATGTAACTTTATATATTTTTTCCTGTTGAAATTGTAGCTGAAACTTTGGTTTAGCTAAAAAGTCATCAGCTGCTGGCACTTTGGGATAAAAAAAAAAACATAAAAGTGAAACTGTATGTGTTCGTACCCATGCATACATTATTAGGCGACAGAAAGCTCATTTGCCAATAGGCCTGTCATGATATCTATTTGTTGTTGTACAATATATTGCATCAAAATATATTGCAATAAATTATATTATTGTCATTTTTAAGACCATTTTATGCCACTCATATAATGCCAGAATGACAATATAATATCATCACAATTCAAGTACACTCTTCCTCAGAACAAAAATTTTAATATTTAATTTTTATGAATATTTAATTTTATTATAGTCATTTTAACAATTTAATAATTAGGCATTGGAATCAGAATGTGAAAATATATATCCTAAATAAATAGCAATAAATGTTTACAAAAAGTGCAAGGTAAAAAGTAACAGAGGGTGTAGACACCCATACTGTCTACATAGTGTTTTTTTAACCATACTGACACTGTCACCTCCAATAGAGATAGAGATGTTGCACAATCAGCTAAAATATTGCTAGAATTGGTTTTTATGTATGGGCGATATATTTTGCATCACCAAAAATTATTGAGGTCTTGTCCATGTGTTGTGCGATAAGTCCATGTATTGATTATTGTGACCTATTTGCCAAGGCTTTGAGGTAATAGTTTTGTAGATAATGTTCATTTGTATGCACAGACCAATTGTTTTGCTTCATCTGTCCCGTGGCTCCTATTGACACATTTAGATCATAATTTTGTTTTGCTTGTATATAAAAAAATATAAAAAATCTCAGTCCATGAATCTAAAAAAATAAATAAATGTTATCCATTGAGGTTATAATGGATTATATTTTAAGGAGAACTTTAAATATGCAAAATAAACAGTTATGCATGCATCAGTACATTAGGAAAACTTGATTTACTGTTGTTACAATTATTTATCAGATGGTACAACATAGTGTAAGGCAGTTTATAAAGGATTACTTGCATATACTTTCTTATTATACTTGTTATTACTTATACTGTATTTGCATCTTAATGTTCATGTTTAGTTCTATGCACAGACCAATTGTTTTGCTTCATAACATTCATGACTCCTAATTACACATTTGTCTTTATATATATATATATATATATATATAT
>CAIGQW010000302.1:2728463-2770961 GCA_903798125.1 Danio choprae | reverse complement strand
TATATATTTCTCAAGTCATTAATCACCTAGGAGTTCACAATTTCAAAAAGTTTGTTTATTGTTCTACAGTAAAGTGAATGAGTAAATAAACCACAAAATTCTTTGAGATCTTGTGTTATCTGCGAACAAATGACAATTTATGCTGTTTTCAGAACTGTCTTTTAGCTGTTTTTTTAGTCACTCCTAATTAGCTGGTCTCAATAAGATGCTTTTGCAAATAAATGAATTGTCCTGGCGGAGGCAAATACTTTTGTCTTTATTCTTCTAAACTGCATATCTTAAAACAATTTTTTGTTAAATGTTTTTCTTTCCCCAAACAAAACAGAACAAAAACTTTTAAATGACAACATATAAACAAAGACATACCATATAGGTACCATGGTCACCAGATACAATCTTAATTACATTGATAAGTATTTATAACAGATCCTGCCATACAAAGTTCTGTTTCATATCTCACCCATTAGGAATCGAAACTTTCTTGTGTGGAGGGTTCCAGATACATATGAATAAAAGCAACACAATTAAATCACCTTCCCCCTGAAGAACGTTTATAGGATTGTTGTCTTTAGGAAAGGGTCAGTACTTCCATATCATATACCTTCTTTACAATATCATGCCATTCACCTACAGATGGAGTAGCTTGGCTTTTTAAACTTTTCAGGTGTGACTTAGATGTCTAAACACTTTGTGGGGCCACCACATTCAATCATTTTATGTTGTCGTTTACTCCTTTGAATCCTGAAATTTAGTTAACTCACAGGACCAATTTCCTAAATTTAAAGGACATTTGCATTATGCTGCTATACACTTAGTTGTTAATCTTAGTTGTTCCGTTTTCATTGAGCTTTTTTCTCTGATGATTGTTTTTTGACATGATGTGCAGTAATTGACATCTGCCTGTCAGATAGTCTCTGTCTGTAGTCTCTGTACTATTGTTCTTCGGGTCTTGTGCTCAGGTGGTGCTGTCAGGTTGGAATTAAAACAGGTTTTCTTGTCACTTTTTTGCTTATAAGTCAAATTATGCTGAAAATAAATGCATGTAGTATACAGTAACTATGCATTATGTCCAGAGACTGTATGGTACTCAACTGATAAATATATAACTGCTCTATAGAATTTGCGGGCATTATTTCAAAGAAACAATAGACAACACTCTCTATGAAGCCTGTATTTCTAATGCCTTAAAAAGGTATTCTTAATATATTATGATGCATAATGTCTTATAAACAATATTATATTCTCTCATGAATCTTATGAATAATCATAACAGCAGTAATAATGCCAAGTAACCATTGGCAACCGTTTAATAGTAATACGTTTTGAATAGCATCTTACAAACACTCAGAATAAAGTGGACTAATGTGTAAATATCTTTATTAAAAAAAAACGCTCAATGTGTCTCTGAGAAGCTGAAAATAATAAGTCCATAATTCCCCAGTGCTAAAGTGGATCTAGAGAAGCCGAGCACAGATTCAGGGAGTGGTATCAAATAAATAAACAAGCTATCCGTAAATTACCACGGTATCGATGAGCTACAACTAGAAAATATTTCTATATATGATTTTCTTCTATACATGTGGTGTGAGCGCTTAAAGTTTATTGCATATCAGTGTATGTATGATACATTAACTCTATAAAGATCAATGGGATCCAGGCTTCTGTGTCTCAAGTTTCCAGAATGCACTTTTTTTTTTACAGATATTAAAACATTATTCAACAAAAACAAAATACAACAATACCAATGTCTCCAGAGCTCTGATTCATAGCTTGTAGTACTAACCTCTGTATGTGATGAACTCACAATAATCTCACTGTTGGAAGCATTAATTTATAAGACTTCTTGACAGTGCTTTAAATGTAATAACTCTTGCGCTCACAAACATTTCGCTTGCACTATGCCATCTAAGTCTCCATCATTATAGGCAACTTGGAGCTACTCTAGGCTAGATGCTCTATACTTAGAAGTGAGCAGTGTAAAGTGTTATAAAGTATATACATCATATGGCTTTGCCTTTCAATAGCATCATCGTTGTTCTTGTGATCTGAGATACTTTGCTTGCTCATACACAGTAAGACTCTTATTAGACCATACTTCAGTCTTTAGTGTCACATGATCCATTAAATTCCATTAAATCATTCTAATTTGTTGATTTGCTGCTCAAGAATCATTTTATATAATTACCATATAGTCTTTGTAAAAATAATTCAATAACGTAAGTCTGTATTAAAGTCACAAACATAATTTCTTGTGCCCGAATGTTTAAACTCTTTTGAAATGCTCACAGGCAAAGGCTTTAAAGTCAGATGATAAACTTTCAGTAAAATATGGTTAAACTTGCCAGTGACTCCACAAATCCCATGTATTTTGAACTGTGGAGCTGATCAACTCCTGCGTTGTGACTATTGTGTATTTGCAGATTGTGATATCGATTCTGAACCGATTATATTGCGCAGCCCTATTAGGAATCATTGCTTGCTTGGTCTTGATGACATTTCGTTGACCATCGAATGATGGCCCACTATGAAGCCATCCATTTCCACGTCTCTGTGGATGTTTCCTACCCCAGCAGTAAGCGTAGGCAGTGCTGAAGCCTCAGTGGGTTTGAATGGCACCAGGGTCTCCTCTGGAGGAAGTGGAGATTTTACAGCATCTGCCACCAAGCTGCACAGCTGCAGAGGAGGGACAGCATCTGTTCGCAAGGGAATTCAGTACTTAAGTATTAAGACTCGGTCATGTATTGTTTATAAATTACCATAAAGACGCATGCTGTTCCAGAAATATTAGCGAATAATTTGAGTCATTTGTTTACATTTGGAAAAGTACCACTGTGCATGAAAACGATCCAGATGGTTTTTGTGGAGTATAGATTATTTGCAACAGCAGGTCTAGACAAACTTTTTTCTGATGGTATTTTGCAGCAATTCAGTCATGTGTTGTTAGTTTAGTAAACTCGTTAATGTGCCTTTACTGTCGTGTATACATTACATTTGTGTGCTGTATGCCATCACGTCATTGGGCAATATTTGTATCTGGATCTATCTGTTAGTATCTGTAATACTATCTGCAGTTTCTGAGTTAAATAGTTTTTTTTAATGTATAAATAAAAAAATGTCAAGATAAAACCTTGCTAAGCTCATAATGACATTATGAAGTAGATTAGCATAATTTATATGTATTTTATGTGGCCAATTTAGTTAATCCAATTCACCTATACCGCATGTCTTTGGACTGTGGGGGAAACCGGAGGAAGCCCATGCGAACACAAGGAAAACATGCAAACTCCACACAGAAATGCCAACTGGCCCAGCCAGGACTCGAACCTTCTTGCTGTGAGGCGACAGTGCTAACCACTGAGCCACCGTGCTGCTATCCTAGCAGTTTATAAATAAAAATTTATTCTTCTTGTGGCATAATTTTGTAGCCAGAGACATCTTTTTTGTTTATACATATGACGCATGTAGTATAAGAGTACCTGTAGTGGTGCATGTACTCTTATACTCCACAGCAGAGATTGACAGATCTGAAATCATCCCAATGCAAACGCTTATTATAGGCTCATCTTAGTGTTTCTGGATGACACAAACACAGTTTGGAAGATGGATTCAAGATTAATTAGATAAACTTTGTAAATTAAAAAAAATGTACTTAAATGTACTTAAAAAATGTGCTATGTACTGCCTCTTTAAATAGACCTGTAAATTTAAAAAAGTCAGTTTGCTGTCAAGTAACAAGAACATTTTGTCATTTTTGACTTATGGCTTGCATCATGGAGTGTATTTATTTATTTTTTTTATTATTTTTTTTTTTTTTTTTTGCATACCGACCACTGATTTCTTGTCATTTCTTTATATAAGTGATGTAAACTGATGCAAATCCACTAAGATAAAGCAATGCCACAGATGTTGCTTTAATTTGATCATTTATAGTAATGTTGTAATTAATAAACCAAACAAATAATAATTTTTTACAAGAATATACATTTAAAAAGGTTTATGTAAAACTCTATCTATATTGAGGATTGTTTGCATATTAAAGCAAAGATGGCAAATGTAAGTTGATTGCTAATCTAAAGCAGGTTTGGCTAATCTAAACGCGTTTGATTGTCCGTTGTGTTCATGAGTTCAAAAGGACTGTGTGTTTATTGGTTATATTTATTGGCGCTACACAAAAGAAAAAAATCTGAACCAGTGTGTGTACATCTGAAGCCCCATTTACACTGTCAGGTCTTGATGCCCAATTCCGATTTGTTGCCTATATCTGATTTTTTTGCCTGTCCGATTACACATCCTTTTAATTGTGACCCATATCCGATTCATGTGTTTACACTTGCCATACAATTTACGATGTCGTGCATGCGTAAAGGCAGGTTCTAGCATCTGAGCCACACTAGCCATGATGGAAGAAATTGTGTTGCTTTTAGCTCTGCGAAATGTGTAAAGTTCGCCAAACTTTAAAATAATTTTGAGGAGGAGGGAAAGGGCCGTCATTGCAGCTTACGCCTATGATTTATATATGGTGTCCTCCACCATTCAGAGGAATTTGTGGGTATGAGAGAGATCTCAGGTCTGGTGGGAGCAAATTGTGGCGACTGACCACTTTCCTCCTCCATGTTTTCTCTGTTGTTGTTGTTTACCGTGTCGGCATCTCCACACATGCTCTTCCTTCTACGTCATTAAACCGTGGAGAAGTACCACATTGTCACAAGTTTAATGACGTACAAAACGGAATTCCTCAATAAATCCGATCTGCCTGTTTACATGATAGTTGCACTGTCACATATCCGATTTATATCCGATTTATTACCACATATGAAGGAGGCCTGAAAGTGACCTCTGAATATCCGAATGCATGCATTTTTTTTCGTGTTTACACAGTCATAGAACAGATCCGATCTGTGACACATATGAGCAAAAAATCGGAATTGGGTCACATGTAACTGGCAGTGTAAACAGGGCCTAAATGAGATGCCTCGAATTGGCTTGGTTGATTAAATTTCAATCTTCTGTCAATTTTATTTCTGGTGTAATCAGTGGTTTAGTTGGCTTTGCCAACTTTTTGGTCAAGAACAATTTTAAATGGCTGAACAATTACAAAGGGTGCAGTTTTTTGATAAGGGCATTATTGATACTTAAAAGATTTTGCAGTCATTAAATGAGCCTGAATTAGCATTAATTAGCTTGGGCAGGGGGCTGGCCTTTAAATGCTCTCTGCTTCCTCTGGATGAAGCAACAAAATGGCCTGCTGAAGATCAGAGTGGTTAAGCCGCTGACAGGCCCTGCTTTTGGCAGCAGAGAGTCTTTTAGCCGCTGTATGCATGGTGTGGACATGGACTGCCAGGGCAGGTTCTTAGGGCCAGGCGTAGTGCACAGATGCAGCAGACATCTGTGCATTCTTTCTCTCTTCCTTGAGGCTAATCCATTGCTTTCCCATCTCTCTCTCTGTTGTCTTTACTCTCCTACATCACCTATAAATGTACATAAATGCATATGCACCGACCTGCGAAGTACTCTGTAACTGAGCATCCTAAGGGACGATCATGCAGAGACCCTTTCTGTGTCACTTTTACTTTGGTGGGTGCTCATACAATCAGGCCTTCTGTAGCCAGACTTTGACTCTTTTCGTTCTCATCTCACAGCTTGGATGATCATAGCTCCCACCAAACGGATGGGCAAAGCAGTTGTCTTTTGCTTTTTCATTTTTTTTTTCCTCTCGCTCTGGCCCCCAGGCCCCCCGTGCACATGCTGGGGAGGGCCGGCGGCTCCAGTATTGGATCATCAGCCAGCTGTGCGCTGGGCAGCAGAGGATCTATCATAATCCTGCCGCTCTGTTCTCTGCCTTCTGACGGCTTTGAGCCCAGGCTTTATTCGGTTTGTTTGTTTGCTTTTGTGCGCTCGTGCCTTTTTGTCATCCCTCCCCCACTCCTTCCTTTTCTTGCACCCACCCTCCCACCTCTCCCAACATTCGACAGACCCCATAGGGTGTGAAAATAAAGAGAGAAAAATGTGCGATGATATAAAAAAACAACAAAAAAAAACAAGTTGCGTTGTTTTGCCGTGCTGGTTTACCAGCCACAACAGATTTTCCCCTTTGCCTCTCTGTGCTTGCTGGAGTTCACTGTGGTTTGGAACGGGACACAGGGGGTCGCTTTGTTCCAAATTCCCTCTCTTCTTCAGCAACATAAAATTTTGCAGGCAAGCGACGGCGCTGGCAGCAGGGTTTGAAGTTTTGATCCAACAAGAACCATGTTGAGGTTTGTAAAGGAGAACCTTCAGGCATAAGTATGGATCTGAAAGTAGGAAATATTCGCAACTTCTCTGTCAAGAGCTTAGCAGAGAACCTGGCCCTCTGCGCACAGTAAAAATCCTCATACTCTAAGCTTCCTCCACCATATTGGCTACCGATTGGTTAATCAGTGCTGTTGTGAGGGACGGAGCATTACAAGAAAAAAAGCCTGCTGGAAGTTTGTGGGGATATGAACTGATCAGCTTCATCTCTCTTTGGCTTCTTTTTTGTGAAGTGGAATTATTGGAGAAAAAGTCTCTCATTCATGAAAGGCTTGATGTCGCCTAATTGTCCACATCAGTAAGGCTTCATTGTGAGCTGTGAGAGAATCTGGCTTACACTGACATCTGTGCTGTTGCTGAACATGTTAAACATGTTAGCGCAGAAGAAGACTGGACATATTCAGAGTCGGGCCGTTTTTTAAAAGCCTTATTTTGTTTACTTTTGCCCTATTAATTATTTCTAAAAAAATCAACAACAACAACTTGAATGCATGTCTTTTGTGAATTAACTTGTTTTTATGTAAACGTGTGATTTCTGAATTAAAATTAATTTATGGAGTTTTGGGGGGCTATAAAATTAAAAATATGAGGTTGATTCTACTTTCCTATAAGCCTTATTATAAAATTGTAAAATGTAAACATAACTTAAATCATATTATTTATTTAGTTCAGGTCGTAAAAAGCAGAGGAGTGTGGTTCTTCAATAATATAATTACATGTATGAATTAATTTTATTTTATTAAATGAATTGAATTAAAGTTTTAAAAGAATACATTTCTAAGAAAATGTTCTGCACCAAATTTTATAAACTTTGGTCAATTTTGTATGTTACTGACCCAAAAAATACAACTTAATATTACTTATCTATTTGTTGGGCATGTCATTGACTCGTCCTCTCACTAAGTTCTTGTACAAACTGGCCAACGAGAACCGTGAGACCAACTGCAGAGTTGGCATTAAAAAAGTTGCTCATTCCACCCCAGAATTCCATTAAACTTTGCACGCCTCTCTGCTTTTCCTCGGTCGCTTGTGTGAGCGTGGAGGATGACAATCCCCTGAAAGGTGGAGAATCGGAAAATGAATAAAAGAGTGAGCAGATGCAGCCCCACGCCAGAGGGAGGCTGCCGCGGTGAGCAAAGTCTGCCGCGCCACCAAACTGCTGCAAACCAAGTCGGCGGGAAGCGCATGTACCATCCGACAGCAAATAAAAGAGCGTAGCCCTCCGCCCCTTGTCAGAAGTAGTAGTGAATGAAAAGGGGGCCGCCGCCAGCCACAAGAAGCCGTGTTAGCGCTTTGGGGTGAGTGCGGGCACGGGCACTGGCAGGTAGCGGGGCGGTGTGCACGGTGCTGGGCGGCAGCCATCTTGTTGGGGGAGCAGATGGCGATGGGGCATGGAGGGGAGGGGCTGCTTAGCAGAACTAATCAGACAGTAACGGATGGGGCAGCTGGGACCGCTGCCGGCCAGGCGGGAGAGTGCCGGCGAGCCGCCCAGTGAGTGTCATGATGTTGACAGTGGTGTGCCCGTTGGCCTGGGATGAGACCTTGCCACGTCTTCACGCCTCGCCGGCAGGGCTGCTGGCCTCCGGCTCCTCCTCCACTTCACACGGCGGAGGGCAAGAAGAGTGCTTTTGTCTTCTGTTATTTTGGACGTATTAAAGATGACATTGGAGTAGTAGACTTGGTTAACCCAGGTCAGATGCTACAGCAATGCAACAAGCCTAATTATTCCGAAAGTTGGTCCAACAAGTCATACTTTTGCTAAAAACCACATCGTCTTTGTAGTGGGCAAATAAAATAACTATTTTTGTTGACTTTTTCAGTTCCAAAAAAAACATTGCTTTATCTATGGTATCAAATTTGACTACATTTACAATATTACAAAAAAATATTTATAAAGCACAACCGAAGTTGACCAAAGTGGTGTACATGGAGTACTAAAGACAGAAAATAAAATGTAAAAGGAAACAATTAATAACTGAAAGCAATAAAAAACATTACAATCAGTTATTATTTTTTTCATAAACAAGTTAAACATTGCATATTCACTTTTGAATAGAAGAAAAAGAGTTCTGCATAATCAATGAGCATATAGAATATGAACAATCAAACAGTGTGTAATGTTTGCATTGATCAGCAGTGATTTATTTTTTTGTTCCCCCCTCCTCTTTTTCTTGTCTATGTATTATGTTTCTCCACTGGCCTATAAGACCAGATGCAATGCCAGAGGCTATGCCCCTCAACCAAGCAAGCCCTGAACTCATTGCCAGCAGTTTGCTCCATTATTTAACAGTGTAACCAAGTTCAAGGCAATTACATATGTGTCATTTATTTACAGGCCCCTAAGAGGACAATGTAGTGTACACAAGAGAACACACTCTTGTTCTGAACACTGCCACTACAGCTAGCAGTGTTTGCCAACAGAATGCATATGTTTGAAACATTGTGCAATTTGCACAGAGGGGAAAATATGTCCAAACATGGCACATACTTTCTTTTTGACAATGAGCTTCGACAGTTAAAATGACTGTAATAGTCACTGAAATAAAGAATTTGTTGTATTTAGTGGAAACATTTTTAATAGAAAATGGTAAGCATATTTGGACCATCATTACTTCTAATATTATTTGCTTTATGCTAATTTATCTGATTATGAAAATATAATGTGATTTCTTTGATTCTTCTATGATAATACCCATGGCATTATTAATATTTAGATATAAAATTTACTGCCATGTATTTTTTAAGTAACATTTTATGCCTTAGGCACATTTAAAAAAAAAACAAAAAAACAAAACAAAACAAAAAAACACTGTATTATGAAAAGCCTTAGCACTATTCTATATACCAAGCTAAACATTTTGGTAACATTAAGTGTAAAATATATTCTTCCAACATTAAAAAAAGGTAAACTTCGCTCACTAAAATTGTATTCGTTGAATCTAAATGCAGTTAAAAAAATGTAATGATTAACATTCAGAATAAACATTTCTATGTTAATATATTTTAACAAAAACACCTTTTTTCTCCTTTCGAGGCTGAAATAGCACCGTTATTACTCCAGTTTTTCCTCTTTCAGAAATCATTTTAATTACTTGCCACTCTATCATGATCAATTACTTTTGTTAAAAAGCAGCATTTATTTGAAAGTTATTTTAACTTGTGGGAATATATTATATTATTGCTTTTTAACTTCTTTAATAAACATTAAAATATTTTTATTGACCCCCAATTTTTGAAGTGGAGTTCTAGAAGTTTCAGTCCACAATTAAGAAAGATTTATTGAAACTTTTCAAATTTTAACTCCCTATTAAAACTATATGTCAGTGTCTCTTGAGAAATGCTCCAGTGCCGTGGCCCAGCTCTGTGTCATTATGGTACAGGACAGAATGTTGCCAGTCCCCAGGCAAAGTGGGAGCAAATCTGTCGGGTGCAACTGTTCTCACTTGGGCCAACTCTGCCCAGAGAAAGTGCCCTACTTACTGTTTCTGGAAGCTGGGTTATTCTTCTTCTTCTTTTCAAAGTCTCCATGTCAGTTTTTTTTTGGTGACCACAAGTGCAATTTCAATAATAGACTTTCATCTATTATTATTTGAATAGGTTCTGTATCAGCAGCAGCTGGAGGAAGAGTGCTGATTTTTGATTAATGGTGCCCTTGTGCTTCTGGAGGTGTATTTTAGTGTGCTTGGCTCAATTGCTCAGATGTATCTGATTTTCTTCTACTTCAGGAGTAGGTTAAGCCTTTGCTCTGTAACTCATAATACATATTTTGTGTAAACCATTTGTTAGGTCCAACTCAAAATCCATTAGTAGTACATGCATGCTATATAAAGACCTACATAATTAGAGTCTCGCCTTTCTTTTCTCTCCCCATCTACTCCACTCTCCAGATGGCATAAAGAGTGTATCACAAAGCGGGCATCCTCCCACATAAACTTGCCATGAAACAGGAGTGGAAGAGCTGGGCACAACCCTAAGACCCGACAGCCCGACACCCTGATGGGTTAAAAGCGCTGTTTGTTATGCTCCATGCCGGCCATGCGCTTTTTGTGGCAGGTTTGATTTCTAAGCATGGGCACATTAGACTTTTGGAAAGCATGTTTGGTGTGTGATGGAGGGATGATGAAGGCAGCACGGTTTAGTTGGACGTCCTGTGTGAGGTAACACGAGTAGGGGGTCTGGCACGAGCCCCTCCAGGTCAGCCCGAGCTGTGGAAATGCGTCACACGCTCAGAGCGTGAGCCTCAACAGTGCTGTCACAGGCTGTTTCACCCAGGGATAGGGCTCTGTCTTGTTCTCTTCCTCCTTCTCATCTTTAGCCTTTAATTTCTGGCCAGTTTGTGCGTTTTGTCCCAGAATGCACATCACAGAAGCTTCTTGAATATTTGTATAGATAGTCCCTGTCACCATTTACTCATCTGTGGCATTGATTATTTCTTTTTAAAAATAATCCTTCTTAACAGCTTTGGTCACCATTCACTTTGATTGTGTGGAATAGAGCAGCTTGAGCATTTTGCTAAATTTCACCTTTTGAGTTCCATGTGAGAAATCTTGACGTTAGAGAAGACAATATATTTGAGAATACATGAAGGTCAATAATTTGAGTATATTTTGAATTAACTTTATAAGCAGAGTCGTTACTCACATGATTCCAATATTCGTTGACATAGTTCTGTTGAAATGGAAATCCATTTTTTATGTTTAACACAAATCAAAACTCTATGATTTCATGGCCTAATCTGAAAACGTGGATATTTATTCAGCATACGTGAGCACATCTCGCCTTCCTCTGTGTGCATGTTTAAATCACAACAGATTCTCTACGGATACATAAGAAAAAAATGATTATCGTGATTAGATGGTTTGTTGATAGGGGTGTCTTATAGAAAGGGAGGGGGTTGTTTGTAAATTGGTGGCGTCTGCAATTCGTTTTGCCTCTGACCTTGAGGGGGTTTTGCGCTTCTTGAAGAAGAAAGCAGAAGCTGGCGGTAAACAAAGTTCACTTCTGACAGATGGATTGAATGACAGAGAGGTTGCGAGTGCCAGAATAGCCCTGGCATCCGAGGAAATGTTCAATGCGGTCCAACAGGAGAGGAGGTGTGAACAGGTGCGGGGCTGCTGAAGGAAAGGGGACCAGATGGAGGGAGCCAGAGCCAGTTTAGTTAAAGGAAAAAGGGTGGGAGGGAGCAGCGAAGAGAGGGGGGCTTTAAACGAAGGGTGGGGGGGGATACAGGGCGAGCGATGTAGAGGCTGACGTGAACGCTAATAGAAGCGGTTTGGATGTCGAGTAAATATAGGGCGTGTAAGTACTGAAGACGAAACTCGGGCACCTCAGGTTGGACCATTTTGTTCACTCTTTGAGGGATGGGGGCGTGTGTGGCCGCGGGAGACAGGAAATAAGATTACGATTGACACTGACTGAGTGCAGCTGAATAAATCTTATAAAACATCTGAGGTTTATGAGCGTGAACACTTCACAGTACTTCCTGTGTTAGCATGCCAAGCAAGTTTTCTTCAATATCTCGATAGATATGTTTTTTAAATAAAGTACTTGTGCATAACTTCACATACTTTTTAAATCAAATCATCATGCTCTTTCTATTGCTCATGAGAAGTGAGTTGATCATACTGAAGTCTGTATCACAAAACTGGGATGAATGTTAGAATGTCAGATTTAACGCCTTCTGTCCGTTTCCGCTTACCCCGCAGCGCAACCTGTACTTTTTTGGTAACTTTTGAAAGTTTCCCTCTCACATATATTAACATACAAACGGTGGCAAGTGTCCTTGTGTACTGTTGAGTGCTCATGAAGCCAAACGGCTGACTCCAATTTGCGCACATTTTAGGAACGGTAGCATTTGGTCATTTTTGGCGTGGGATCACGGAGCACCACAGGGTGCTGCAAACTCTGCGCTCGAGCGGTCTGTGGTAGTCCAAATCAAATGGGCAACAGCTTGAATAGTACCCACTTAGGCAGCCTTCGGCCCTCGCGCTCCACCAGCACCCAGCTACGGAAACTGCTTTCCGCGGCTCAACGCTGCTCCCTACCAGGCAGACCGCGCAACCCGGCTATGGCTCCTGACCGGAGGACATTAGGCCTCGCTCACATCATTACCGTCAGTGAGCAAACACACACTGACCTGCCATTGTGGAGTGGCCGAAGAGGGTGCGAGGTGAGTCAGAGCTGTCTGCCCAGGCTTCATAACTGTTCTTCCCAGTGAAAACACTTCAAACGGTTGACATTTTAGATGTTAATTTAGCACTGTTGAAGAAAAGTGAATACGTTCATAATATATTCCGATATGGCTGCACGACATATCGTTTCAGCATTGCCGTTGTGTGAATCCTCAGCGGTCATATCGCAGGATGTGCGAAGTCAAGCTGGGATCATAGCTGACCAGGCACCACAGTTCGAATTTGTGATTTGTGGATTAATTGCAAAGTTTAACTGTAATTGAGTGAAAGTTTGCAGATCATTTGCACTTGCTCTTAAGGCCTGTTATAGTGTAAACATTCTAAGTGAGATTTAAGCATTCAGGCACAAGAAGCAATAACATTTTGTAGTTTTAGCCAAGATTACTTGTTTAATTTCTACATTGTATACTATGCAGTGTTATTTTACACAGATTTTTTGGCATTCAATTGTGCTTGCTACATTGCATTTATCTTCTTTTGAAATTAGTTTATTACATTTTTATGCAGATGCTCCGTCTTCTAATTTTTTATTATTATTTATTTTTTAACCATTCTGAAGCCCTAAATCCAGATGTTTACTACCAGTGTCACCTTTATTCATAAAATAGTTAATATAAAACTGCAATACAATTACTCAATGTTTAAATTAATGAACTGTATTGATGCCAATCATAAGTAAAGTTTCTACAATAGATCACTAGAGCTGTTTTGGACATTCGTCAAAATATCTTTAGAGGAGAAAAGGTCCAAGTTTTGGGTAAACTTGACATGCTCAAACCAATTTAGGAGCTTAGGTTTAACCAGACTAATTGAAATCAATAACTCATGAATCATTTTGAATGATTCATTTAAGGAATCGGTTCAGAACAGTCACTTGTTTGTGTATCAAAATGCACTATTTACGACATTTGTTATTGTCAACAGTATCTCATCACCTTTTATTAAGCCAGTTTAGGTGAAGGAATTATTTGATAAAACTTATGTATATATAAAATCAGCATCAAATAATATTAGTTGTCAGCCATCAATTCATGCTAATACTATGCTGTCCACAAACTCCTTTAAATATTCTTTGCCTTTAGATACAGAAAGTTTTGATCTTGTCAGTGTCCACAGTCCTCTCGCTCGAAGGCCTCTCGCTCAGCCAACTTTTTCCCTAAAGTGCTCTCGGTAACTTTCTGGCGGTCTCTCTCATGCTAATTGGTCGACAAACACCCGACCCCCCCCCTCACTCCATCCACACCCCCGCACCCCAGTGAGTGGCTGGGCCCCCTGGAAAGCCACAGTAACAAATGGCTGGCTGTGAGGCCTTTGTGAGCCCCTGCTGAGCGCTGGTGTGGATGGTGTTTTAGGCCGCTGTTCAAGCACAGCGGGGGCCGAGCGCTCTCCCCCTGCTCGCTCTCTCTCACACAGCTCTCGCAGGCGGAGCGCCTTCACACTCCAGACGACAGCAGGCCTGCAGAGACGGTCACTTCTCCAGCTACATTCCAAACCCAGTGTGCGAGAAAAGTTTTCAGGCTTCACTGTTAATTAACACACTTTGACTTGAGTTTTGTGGGTGTTTTTTTTTTCTCGTTTTACTTTCTTTGGCCTGCGTTATGTCTGATCTTTTGGACTGTAGACTAGTTGTTTTATTCATGCTGGATTATTGATGTTGATGCGGTCGAGTAAAGTGTGTGTTTTTTATTTCCACCTTTTTAATTTAGATCAGCGTCTTATCTAATTGTAGAACTCATTGTTTTGTATGTTGTACTTTTGATTCAAAAGCTTTATTTGCATAGCAGAATAGATTGCATTGTTGGCAGGTGTAATTGCGCAGCACAGGTGAATGAATGTGCAGTAAATGAAGTGATACATGGGGTGTGAATTTTGTTGAGTGACAATATGGTGGAGTGACAAGATGTAGTGTGATGAGAAAGATTTGTTGTAACTATAATGTTTGGGTTTTATATTAAAACTTGTTGTGCAGGCAAACACAACCCATTCTCACTTCATTATTTGTCAGAACACATTGTAGTCTCAATTTACTGCACTAAATGCCTCTTTGGCATAATTTTTCAATTTGCAGGGCACGGCATTGCTATTAATTGTTTGACTTATGTGTCAGATCTAGAAGCATTTGATTCTTTGTGACAACTGGGAATGAGAATGTGTTGGGCAGTCCTAATAGAATTTACTAGCCTTAAATGTTTATTTCCTAGCCCTCAACTATATTTTGTGATGTGTCAATAAGAATGGTTGACCCTCTAACGCTTCATATTCTGTTTCCCTTTTGTTTACTTTTACATACATAAAGAAAAAGTTTTCATCTGTAAGATTTCATCTAAAAGTCAGATTCACCTGTACTTTTAATAAATTTAAATGTAAATATATTTATCAGTCTCTATGTGAAATACCGCATATGGAAAAATATAATTTTTTCAGTTTTGCATTTTAATTTAAAAAATGTAATTGGCATTTTCCCCCTTCCTTTAATTACTCTGAACTGACTCTGTGCATGTTTGAATGTGTATCCATGCGCTGAAACACAGCTTACCGAGTGACCGCAAGTATACTGTATAACCCATCAGTGAGCACTAAAGTTGTGTGAGCATGTAGTGCATGTGGGACCAAAAGCCCATGTTTATATTCCTGTTTAAACTAAATTTGTAATCTTATTGTGCCTGTTATCCCTCAGAATGTAAACATTGCAGAAATTGTGCTGTCTATAATGTTATTGTTGTGCTGCATCTGTGGACTGTCTTAAAGTGTAAGCATCTTATTCCTGCTGTCAAAAAAAACCCAAAAAAACTGCTGTCTTGGTTTTTAATATTAATCAGACTACAAAAGAAAATCATTCAATCTGCTCTTAACTGAAAAGCTATATAGCTTAATTATGACCTTTATTTAATTTACACAGTGATGTTATATTTTATTATATTATTCGTTTTTTATTTTTACTGAACATATCATACCGAACCGTACCGAAATCGTGACCCTAAAACCAAAAACAAAACCGAACCGAACTGTGAGAAGTCTGTTTTGTTGCAACCCTAGTTTCATTTATGCGGAATGATTTTGGGAGTATCATAGCGAAAAACTTAATATATGAAATAAAAAATAATACCTTTTTAACTTATTAGTTAAACAATGCAAGTCTCTCTTATAATATATCTACTAAAAGACAGAAAATATTAATTTACTAACTGTATTGTAAATAAGTCTTATGAACATTTTCATATTAGGCAATAATATTACTGAAATTAATGTAAAAACTGAATAAATATAAATTTAACACATTTACACAAGTAAATTAATAGACTCAATGATGGGCTAAAAATCTGCAGAATTCGTGTGGACCTAGTCACTCATTAAATCATATAAACCTTTTTTTTAGTTAAATAATTTCATTGTACGAACAAGATATGAACAAGATTCTCAAAATATGTCACAGAAGGAATTCCATACTTTTTAGATGATAATTAAACATGGGCATTTTTTTGCTGTTATTTCTGTACCGTATTGCTTACATTTCACTGATGTAAGTTTCAGCTCCTGAAAATCCTGAAAAGATTGATTTCCCCTGCAAAGCTATAAACACTCTGACTCTTTACTCATAACATTGTTCGGTTTGTATGAGCATCCCGGTGCAATCCAGCACAGCAGCTGTTTTTTTCTTTTTCTGACCAATGTCAGAAGGGAGTGACCAGGAAACCTGTTTGAAAACATAAATTTTGCAGTACCATTTGGTGACGCTAGTGGCGCAGAAATCCAAATATCTCTCTTTAAGCAGCTCTTCATGTGCATGACTGATCTACATGTGTTTGACTCTCTCTCTCTCTCTCTCTCTCTCTCTCTCTCTCTCTCTCTCTCTCTCTCTGCAGGCAGGAGAAGGAGGCATCAGAGCGCTGCTGTGGCGAGGACATGGCCGCTCTGACCTTCCAGGCACAGCGGCGCGAACGTGAGCTGACACAGACGCTCCAGCAAATGGAGGCGCAGCACGAGAAGAGTGGTGGGTGTTCGCCGGTGCTCTGCCCCTTTGCCAGAACAAGCGCCTCTCCCGCCCTTCCGCCTGCCTCACCCCCGCATGCTCCGAGCGCGAGCCACACTGTGCGGGACGGCATCAGGAACACCTGTAACCTTTGGCTGGCCAAAGGGAGCAGATGCTTGGCGCTCCAGAGCTTCGGCGCTACGTATTAGTTAGCGTTTAAAAATGGGAGGGAGGCGGGCTAACGCTGCCCACTGTCTGCTGATTTCAGAGTGCTGCTCTCACATCTGTTGCACCATCTGGATGGGCGAGTTTAGTTTATTTACCTGTGTTTCCAGAAACTTGAGGCATGCTGATTGCCAGAACAAAGCGCGGAGAAAACAAAGGGCTTCTTTCTGGCGCGGCTGCACGGCACACATGTTGTCTAAAGAGAAATGGCATCAGAGGCTCAGCAGGAAGCTCTCCGGGCTTATGGAATTAGTCCTTTAATACTGCGGACCACTTCTCTCTCTAAGCATATAATGGCCACTCTCGATAGCTAATTATTTTTGTCCTGCTCCCCTCTCCCCCCCTTCCCTGTCTGTCTAAACTCTAAACGGATTGATTTTAGTAGTTAAGACAGAATCGCCTCTAGATGATTCCACTTTTCTTTTTTTTTTTTTTGACTCTGCCCTGTTTGTTTAGAGTCCAGTTTGTTTCTTTTATCCCGGTTTGTGTGTGGTGTTTTCTCTGTGGCCTGCACATGCCCAGTTTGTTTCAAAGCACAGAAACCCAGTAGGATCCTTTTGGTGAACTTTCAACAGCTTCTGCACTTTTTGAACTTGATGAAAACTAAATTTAATGAACACCGGCATCCATGTTTTCACTGCTTCCCTGCTTTCTGTCTGTCTTCCTTCTCACATTCTCATTGTGTTGCCTTTATAAAGTTTTACATTAACCTTTCAGAATCTGGAAAATTCTTGTAATTTTATTAAAATAAGAGGAATTCTATTAGGAATTTGTTTAGCACTTTCTTGAATAAGCTTTTTCACATAACATGATAATACATTCAACTCAATTCAACTCAATTCAAGTTTATTTATATAGCGCTTTTTACAATGGAAATTGTGTCAAAGCAGCTTAACATGTTCTAGTAAGTCCAGATTTCAGAGTTGAAGTTCAGTTCAGTGTGGTTTACATAATAAAACTTTATGTAAATCACAAAATAAATACACAGTATACCACGATAAATAATAGTAGGGTTATATTTTCATAATAAGGATAATTTATTTAGGGGCTCAAATACAACTATTGCAAAAGGTGTTTTTTTTCACGAACAAAACAATGCATTACGATGGATTGATGTTTTACAGATGCCAAAAAAAAGTGTATTTTAAGCTGTTCACTTGATTCTAATTTAAAAGTTAATGCCTTTGGTGTAAAAGATTGTTTTTTTTACAGAAATTTATACAGTCATTGCATTGAAAGGGTTCAAACATGGAAAAAATCTAAGAAAAATGAAGGAATGTGCAGGACTTTAAGGGTTTTTCTGAACAGTGCATAGTTTAACTGCTCAAGAACGCCTACCACAAAGCATAAAATAGGGATCATCCAATTTTTTTTTTTAATTCTGTTGCTATTTTGTCTTGTCGCGAAAACATTTATTATGTGATCTAGATTATTTAGGTGTGTGTGTGTGTGTGTGTGTGTGCGCGCGCGTGCGTGCGTGCGTGCGTGCGTGTGTTATTTATTATTATTATTATTATTGTTTTTTTATTTTATTTAGACACGCGCAACTAGAACTTTACACAAAATGTACTTTGAGGCACCTGACCAAAGCTGTAACCTATACAATTCTGAATTTTTACAAATTTCCAAGGTCGTTTGTCAAACAAGTTAATTTGTGACAGTAGTCATGTGATCATGTCTGGTGTTTATCCATTAATACCGCAAGATGCACTTTAAATCATCTCAAATAATTCTGGATGCATGATCAGGTTTTATAATTCTTATTAAAGCAGAAGACACAAAATATCAAGATACAAATCTAAAATCCATATCATGATTGAATAAATGACATAAAAATAACCACATCATCTTAAAACCTGGCGTCTTTAAATTCATCAGTCTGATTAAAATTATTTAATAAGATTAACTATATATGACTTAATATAACAAATATATAATAGTTGTACATTAAACATTTAAATACAATATTCAATTAATTCAATTACAAAAATAAATTATACAATTTGATTAGTTTTTAAACAAAATGAACCTCATAATTATTAAAAACGAAGGGATCCTTAGTTAAAAGCTAATGCCCTTTTTTGAAGAAAAAAAAGACTTTTTATGATCCAGATTATAAATATATAATCAGTTAGTTATAACTCATCCATGACAGTTGTTGACCAGGCTGCATAAGAGTAAGTTTTACTGTAAGGTTTCTGAGTTTGGCATATGACTTTGGACCCTTTTATGCCTAAGAAGAACATCAATGTTTTTGTGTTGCTGTACCTGTGTTATATAAACCATGTATTTTAGCACATCTGTGTTTGCTGTGTTAATGAGTCAATACTTGATCTGTTCACAGTCAGAGAAACAGATGCTCTGCTGAGTGCTCAGAACAACCTGATCAGGAAACTGAAGGAGGAATGTCACACACTCGGGGCAAAGCTGGAGGAACTGGCTCAGAGCAGCAGGTATGTTGCACTTTCATTTAAGATCATGTATACCACTGTAACAAGGTTAAGGAATAGAGGAGATGGAAATTGGAAAATTATGTATTCAAGCTTTAATCATCAAAAAAATAAGTAACACAATGAAAGTTGCACCCCAGACTTTTGTAGAACTTCAATGTGGCACACAGGTTTATGCTTTAATGGCTTTCTGCCCTGCACCACACAAAACAACCCTATTTAAATTCAATACAAACTCAAATTCAATGCAAAACCCAGAGTCATGGTCACACAAGACTTTTCATTCCATTGACTTTTATGCATACTTATACAAATGCGTCAGACTAGAAATTGAGGTCCATGCGCAGATATTTTACTGCGTAGCAAAGTTTAAGTTTAGTTAATTCTGACCTGTGAATTTCCATCATGTGAATGTGTGAGACCCAGTGGAACATCAAAACATGAGCCCTCAGTACAGAAATGTAAAACTTGGAGCAAACAATTGCTTATTGTGGCAGTGACGCATTCTCCTGTTTTATTCCACCCCTTTTTACACTATACAGTCCAAATAAATGTGAGTCTAGTGTGACCGCAACTTTATAAAGTATGTTACATATGGTTAAATAAAGATTCTAAATGACGGTTTTGCCTAACCATCTTTGCTTCTCCAACGAGCCATTTAGGCAATAGTTCTTAAAAGTTCTTCAACTGAGAGTCAAACAAATAGATTACATACATAGGCAAAACGAATGATTAATTACTCAATTATTAATGAATTATTAATCTCCTGATGGTACACTTAGCATTTAATTGATTAAACTTTGGATTACAGGTAATGCTGTTATAAATTGTTTCCTTTAGCTTTATTCTGATAGCCATCGACTTGCATTTTATTATTCACCAAAAATCTGCTGATTTATTATTGTACTGAAGAAATAAGTCAACTCAGATGATCTCTGGGTGAGTAAAATAGCAGCACATTTTTATTCAAGTGGCCATCAGAAGTGAATAAGTGGAGATTTATTGGTCACATCTAGCATATTTACAGCCGAACTAAACATAGTGCTGACTGAAACTGTGCTATTCCTAGCAGCGAGATCAGTGAAAATCAGTTTCCATGTTTGAAATGCAGATTGCCTGACATCGTCTTCTCAACTGTTTGATCTTGTTGACGCTTTGTGATTTGTGTATCTTCGCGAAGTCGGACATTCAGCGCAGAGCCACTCGCGGTGTGTTATCCAGAGCGTGGCATCCTTTCCGTGCCATACTGCTCTAGTCTGTGCCCCAGTAAGGGAGCTGTCACTGTACCCTGGCACACGCCAGCCTGTCCTCCATGCAGGCTTTGCTCTCTGCCCATCACATGTGCCTCTCACCTCAGGCCTCTGGGGTAGTCAGCTGTTAAAACAGTGTAAAGCGCATTACTCACATCGCAGCTTGCAATCTGCCATGGTCAGTCAGCCCAGCTTGGGAAGGTACAGGCCACTGCTGCTCGCCCTCCCCCTTCCGCCCGCACGCTGAACTCAAGAAGACCTCTGAAGAAGATGGATGCGCCACGTATTCCTGACCGTACGCAATTTACAGCATTTTTAGTGGGAGTTGATAAACGTCGGGCAGTGAGAGGTGTTTTACTTTTCTCATACTTTTAGACTTAATCATAGAGTTAGGGTCAAAATTATTAGTGAAATTTAAATACTTTAAAAAAATGTTTCCCAAGTGTTGTTTAACAGAGAGAAGTCTTTTCAATGCATTATTAAACATAATAGTTTTATTAACTAGTTTATTTTGTTTTTGACATGACGACATTGCATAATATTTGACTAGTTATTTTGCAAGATACTAGTATTAAGCTGAGTGACATTTAAAGACTTGATTTGGTTATTGTGTTAATTAGGCAAGTTGGGATAATTAGGCTAAAGTTATTGAAAAACAGTGGGTTGTTCTGTGGCCAATCAAGAAAAGAAATCCTAAAGGTGCTAATGATACTGCTTTTATTCAAGCCAAATAAAAAAATATGACTTTCTCCAGAAGAATAAATATTAGAAAATGTCCTTGCTCTTTTAACATCATTTTAGAATACAAAATGCATATAATAATTTTGACTTCAACTGTACATGCAGATTTTATGGCTTTACTTGTACAGATGAAATGTATATATAATTTATCTTGCATTGATGTGTTTGTGAAGAAGCGCAAAATGTTGAGTTCTGCAAACAAGGTGAATGAAAGTAGTAGGATAAAACAAACCGCTTGAATGGATGGTTGACCTAAAATGTTTGCATTGGCTCAGGGTCCTACTCATTCTGTACTCATTCTCATTCCTACTCATTTAGCATCTATTTATCATCACATTTATTATGCGTTATAAAATAATCCACAAAATTGATACTTCTGTTGTGCTCATTAAATGCAGAATTGGTGAAAATACTGCATGCACCATCTTCATTTATAATAAATATAACTGTAAACAGTTGAAGTCAGAATTATTAGCCCCTCCCCAAACCGTATATTTTTTTCTCTCCCAATTTCTCTGTAACTGAAATATTTTTTTTCAACACATTTCTAAACATAATATTTTAAATAACTAATTCCTTTTACCTTTGCCATGATGACAGTACACAATATTTTACTAGATATTTTTTCAAGATTCATCTTAAAGTGCAATTTAAAGGCTTAATTAGGTTAAATAGGCAAGTTAGGGTAATTAGGCAAGTCATTGTATAATGATGGTTTGTTTTGTAGATACAAAATATTGCTTAAGGTGGTTAATAATATTGAGCTTAAAATGGTATTAAAAACTTTAAAAACTCTCCAGAAGAAAAATATTATAGGAAATACTGTGAAAAATTCCTTGCTCTGTTGAACATCATTTAGGAAATATTTGAAAAAGTGTATAATTTTGACTTCAGCTGTATATATGTTGCATTTCCCTTGTGTTGAGTGTTGACACTCATTTTAGTGAGTAGAAATGTTTTTGCTAACAATAACACCACTGTGACAGATCTTCAAAACAGAGTCATGTAAACACTCATGAGTTCACACGAGCAGTACATGGACTGTAAATACATTCTGTTGATGTATTTCTCTCTACTGATCTCCCTGTCCTGTTGTTTTATATCCGGTGACAGTGTGGCCTTCTGTTCAGTGTTGTGTTTTAAACCAATAGGCAGATGAGCACGCAGCACGCTGGCCACAAGGTTCATTCTACTCAAGACTCACGTGAAGCTTGCTCTCGTGTCTTGGTGCAGCAGAGATGTGCTTGTACTTGTATTTATAACAGTCTGATCAAACACGACCCATTACCATGTCTGCTGTTGAATTAAATTTGGACACGTTTACACATTCAATCAAAGATCCGTTTTTTGGGAACTGATGTCTTCCGTGTAGGCACTTTAAGTTTGGAGAGCCGGGTGTTTACAGTGCTAATGGAGTTGACTTGGCAGGGCTGTACCTGATGGCAGAGAGTTCAGGTGTTTCTGCTGCAGAGTGATTGAGGTCTTGTTAAGGAAAGAGCCACACATTCGTTTCTGCCTAACTAACTGCTACTGGAGCTGTGGCTTATTGCCTAATCCAAGTTCAAATCTGGTTGTGACCCATAGAGTGAGCTTAAATCTATTACCCTACTCATTGTTTTAGTCTCATTTGACTAAAAATGGAAACACAAACACAAAATGCTTCTCGACTACTTCCTGGTAAACTGTTATACTTGCTGTATTTAAAGTGTACCCTTTATGCTTTTTCCAATATTACCTTTCTTGTGTTGTGTTAAATACCTGCTTATAATGGCAAATGCAAAGTTAAATTTTTTTATTGTCTACATTTTATTTAATATATATTTATTTATATAAAAAAAATTCAAGTCATTTTTAGGCTTATTTTAGGCATATAACAAATTTGTATAATGCCAGTCTATGGTGTTTCTCTCCATCTTTGATACAGTTGATGAAGAGTTTGATTTGTTAAGTTGACACCAAAAAGACACATTTTTCACTGTGTTGTGGAACCAAATACACTTTGCATGTACTTTAAAAGGATAAAGACTTAGACTCTAATGATGTGTACTTGGAGTATTTACCCGTGTTCTTGGCTGTGTAAAAACATTTGCACAAATGTTGCATTTGCTCAAAGCGTTTCTCTTTGTGAGAAAACGCCACATACTGATAAGCAAGAACAAGATCTGTTGTATGTACATTGGTGGTTTGGTTGCACACGCAAAAGTTGTTGGTTGCTACTTAATGGCATTAACCATACAGATCAAGTTACATCAGTCAGTAATTTCCATAATGCACCACACTGATTAAGTGATGTTGATTGCTATACCCGAACAGTATGATCTGGTACTATTGGTACTTGACAGCAGAATTGCAAGCCATTTTAGTGTTTACCGAGATTAATTGTACCATACTGCACTGGATCATATCAATTGTTGGTAACTAACCAATTGTTGGCTTAACTGATATGGTAAAAACAAAATCATTACTGTGTTTACTAGCACTTTCAGAGCTGAAGTTCAATTATGAAAATGGCCATTTAGTTTTTGACACACGCAAGCAGTAGACCAATCACTACAGACTGGGTCGTTTGACAAATCAGAGCAGAGTAGGATTTTTAAAAGGAGAGGTTTGAAGTGATCTGATTTTTGAATAAACTTTTTCAGACATTGCGAAAAAACAGCTGATGATACAAAGTATATTATAGTTCAATACAAAGTGTTAATTCTTTGTTTTGTTTTTTAATCTTGGATGGGTGTAATCCTACTTTAGGAAAGCACCAAAATAAGGAAACTTAAATGTATTAATTGGGACGCTTTTACTATTTTTACGACTTCAGATTTTAATCTAAGAATGGATGAGGTGACATTGACATTGTGATACAGTTGTTTTGTGATGACGAGACGATACGTAAGACTAACTACTGCCAAAGAAAAAGGATTTATCAAAATAAGGTGCAAAAACAGAGAAGCAAATTATTTACAGAAATCCAAACAAACCAAAATAAATATCCAAGGGAAAAAGCACATGAGTGGAGTTCATTCATTCATTCATTCATTTTCATTTCGGCTTAGTCCCTTTATTAATCTGGGGTCGCCACAGCGGAATGAACCGCCAACTTATCCAGCATATGTTTTACGCAGCGGATGCCCTTCCAGCTGCAACCCATCTCTAGGAAAATGAGTGGAGTTAAAGAAAAGAAAATGTTAAAACAAAGCCAATCATCTCAACTCACTGGGAAAACATATAAAGTAAGAGATTAAAAAAAACATTATAACTGTACAGCAAAAACAATAACAACATTTTGACGTATACTTAGTGTTTAGCTTAGTGTGTTTAAGCGTCAGTCTCTGTGTGCTCTTTTGATGTCATGTGACCTCTTACTAGTCATTAGCCATCATTTAAAAAAAAGTAAAAAAAAAAATGAATACAAATATTTCAATATCGATATACTAAATGCATCTGTTTTTAGCAAAATATGCCGTTTTGTTTGTTCTGTAAATTGCAGTTTTACTAATTTATTGGTCTGAATAATCCAATACTAGATCAAGCATTATTCGAGTTCAGCATCCTTATTTAACAGTATTGAAGAGTGGAATTTTGCAGTTTGAGCATGTGTTTGTGTGTGTGTGTGTGTGTGTGTGTGTAGGGCAGAGATGGAGCAGTTGTCTCTAGAGAGAGAGCACCTGCAGGAGAGCGCTGAGAAGCTGAGAGGTCGCTGTGAGGAGATGGAGGAGCAGTGTGTGCAGCATGGGAGGATGCATCAGCGCATGAAGCAGAGGTATACACACACCTGCAGCACTGACCTTCAGTCCTGCATCACATACACACTCCCTGGAGGACCTGCTTTGGTGTATCACGCCATGACAGTACTGCATTTGCATAATGAGGGATGCAACTATAACCAACAGCACTTAGTGGTGTGAATCTTTGGGGTGGCAGTGAAATCAATTGCACTCATAAGTCACTGGTTTTTAATTGTGGTTCCATTTAGAAATACTCTAAAAGGCATTTATAGAATTCTTGTTCATTGTTCATACTGCAGTTGTTATTTTGGTGATACCTAGACCATTTCATTTGGTTTGTAAATTTACAGATTATGAAAATAAACAACTAAACCAGTTATTTCTCGGGGGAAAATTAAAATTTTATTATTTTTGAAGGATTTTCTTTAATGAATTTTAGGTATGAAAAAGAACAACAATTAAGAGCTATTCACAAAACTAAAATGCAATGGTGTTGAAAAGTTTGGGGTTTGTAAAATGCTGGTATTGTTTTGGAAAGAAGTCTTTTATGCTGGACTTATTTGATCTAAAATATGGTAAAACAGTAATATTATAAAATATTGTTACAGTTTTGTAAAATCAATTAATCACAACTGTTTTCTAACTCAGTGGTTCCCAAAGTTGGGGGGTTGCAGGACAATGTGTGGGGGTCGCTTTGTGATTTCCAAAAATCAAATAAATGTTATTAAACCATTATAATTATCATATTTTATCCATAACCTACAGAACATAACAATATTTTAATATTACTTTTGATTTATTTATTACATTCTTGCTAGGTAATTAATTTACTAAATAAAATAAAAAATTACTTGCCACAAACTTTTCAACAGTATGTTGAACATGAACATGAACATGTATGTTCTAGAACATATAGATGTATATGTTATTCTAGAACAAATAATGTATCTAGAACAACATTCAAATTCAAATAAGAGTTTTAAATTCAATAAATGATTGATTAGGTATACAGAAGTTGTCAAAAATGATGCCTGGCCATGAACAATTCATACGTTGTCCATTTTTAAAAACTTATTATTATTATTATTATTATTATTATTATTATTATTATTATTATTATTATTATTATTATTATTTCATAAGCATATATAAGCAACGTTGTGCTTAATGAGTCAAAAACTGCATGTGCTTTGCTCTGTGATTTTTCGTTGTTTCATTTGTGATAACATGTGGAACATGCTTATTGAGAAATGTATGTAACAGAGAAATAATAAAATCGAATACCTAATTATGCTATCATTATTTAATTTAGTTTTTCTATGCATTTGTTGCATATACTGTATTTTTTTCTTTTTTACTTTTTAAAATATATCTTCTTGCCAGCATATCATGTTTCTTGTATATTAAGAGTGTAATTCGACTTCAGGATCAATAAAGGATCATATAAAGCACATATTGTTCAAAATCCTATTCAGACATTATTTTGGCAGCTACTCTACAAACTGCAGCTTTATAACCTCCCAATATGTCTATAATATTAGCAGGAAATATATACTGGCTTTTTATATATTTAATAAGTGTACTCGCACCACTTCAGACTTTTGTGTGCATGTGTGTGCGTGTTTCAGGCAGGGGCACATGTGGCCACTGAGTGTAGGGTTGAGGGGCGTCTGGCACACGGCCCGAGCCAGCATGTGGGCGAGTGAGTGAGTGTGGGTGTATCCACAGTACCTCCAGCCTGAACTGAGCTTCTGCTGGGAGCACAACATCCTTCTGTTTCCTCCACAACTTTACATATTAGCCAATATCCACCTCCTCGAACCATAGACAAAAAGATACAAAGAAAAAAAAAAGTTACGTTACCGCTGCTGCCCCGCATTGAAAAGGATGTCGTTTTTAGATAGTTGTGCAGTGTGGGCATGTAAGTGAGCTTTCCTCACATAACTGGAGCTGTTAAAATGGTTCGTCACCTTTGCAATTACGCAACATTTCTCACAAGAGCTCACAGACCGAGCTCAGAGGTGAGATGGAGCGATTAGAGAGAATCTATATGTGTGAAATATTTATAGTTACGTTTGCCATAGGAGATGTATGAATATGGGATTTTTATTTGACGTACAAACAAGCTAGAGATTAGATTTTTCACTGGCTATTTTATGAATGCATTTAAAGGGATTGTTCACCCCAAAATTACCTCACTATTTATTCTAAAATTACCCTCTACCACTGTTTCTTCTGTTGAACACAAAAGAAGATATTTTAAAGAATGCTGGTTGCTGGCACCCATTGAGTAGGAAAAATAATTGGTAACACTTTAGTATAGGAACCTATTCTCACTAATAACTAGTGACTTATTGTTAAGTAGTGCCTATTGGCTGCTTATTAGTACTTAAGTACATATGATCTTATTCTACATCCTTAATCCCATATTTAAACCCTAAACTACTACCTTAATAACTATAAATAAGCGGCAAATAAGGAGTTTATTTAGCTAAAACTCATAGTTAATGATTTGTTAATAGCACGAATTGTACCAAAATATAGTTTTTAGCATCTAGCATTGTTCAGAATATCTTCTTTTGTGTTTAACAACAACAACAACAAAAAACTCAAATAGGATTTGAATTTTGGGGTGAACTAACCCTTTAATATATTCCATTATTCTATTAAATTTCATTTGAAGAATTGAAAATGAAGAAAAAGTTTGAATGTGAACGAGGGCGAATAAAACTATTTCAAGTGCTGGCCAGAAAAATCAATTTGTGAGAGTTTACCGCATCGCACCGTTCCTCTCTCTCGCGGTCTGCATGCTTTGTTTATTGCGACGCTGACACACACATTTCTCCTGCTGTTGGTATGTAAGACAGAAGGTGCCAGTGCCAAACTTCAGCCCTCGGCTCTTGAGTAAGAGACTGAGAGGTCTGGTCCCCCCACGTCTTCATTGCCCCGGGTGTCTCTGCTCTGTAGGGCACTTCACCCCACCGCCCGTGGGTTAAGGTGTACGTGTTAATAAGTTGGTGCAAATGGCTCCGGCATACATGCAAATAGCCGGGGCCCCACCTCAGATATTCTTGATCGGGCGCACAATCTGTGCTGCGAAGAGCTGCAACAGCGTGGCACGCATGAAACATTTGGAAAATCAGCTTGATTTATTTTTACCATTCGAGCCAACGCCAAGCAACACAGGGGTTTTCAGCACACAATGTTTCACTCCTTCAAGTTATTTATTTATTTTCCACGTGGTATTCGCATATTTTCTGCCTGGAGATTAGGGCCTGTGATATATGAAAGGCTCGAGTGTTGGCCAACGATTGTGCGTAATAGCCTGGGCTTTATTGAGAACATCAATAATACATATGCGTATCAATCCTATTTTTATTTCATAAATGCATTCTGGGCATTACTTCATAGCTGTGTAAGATGGTTGATCTTAGTGTTCTAGAAGCCACATTAGAATGTTGTAAGCAGATTTTTTTATTTATATATACACCAATGTCTTTTTTATTCATATTGGCTGTGTTGTTGTTTTTTTACATACAGTTCGGGGTGTGATGATAACCGCATCACTGCATTACCGCCGTAATGAGACAGCAACTGTGGTGATGTAGTTATTTCCGTCACCACCGCTCCACGGAAAATAAGCATTTTTAATGCACTACTGTAATTTCTATATCACAAACCTCTATCAATATTTTTAATATAAGTCATTATTTTAAATATTATGACTTGAGAATCTGATTTTACCTCAGCATTGCACTTTCATTTTCCATCTCACTCTCGGGGAGTTCAGGTGATTGAGTGTTTTGAATTAGTTCAACTATTCTTAGTTTAGTGTAGCCTGTGTCAAACCATCACAGAAATATCACTATATCAATATAGGCTTTGCTAAAAAGCTGGTCAAATTTAGGTCTTTTTTAAAACATTTTTTTACAGAAGCTATAAACAGACGTGCATGCTGCGGCTGCGGGGATGAGAGACATATAATAGCATATATGTTGATTTATTTAAAGCAGGCTATAGCATATAATCATTTTGTATAAATACATTTCTACAAAATGTAGCCAATATACATCACAGAGATTTGTGATGCAACAGTTACAGTAACTCCAAAAGGTAAAGTAAACAGCAAACACTTGATTATTACTTTAATTTATAAAGTTGTGGATGCGTGTCTCACAGTGTAAAGCATAACATATCCTTTAAATGTCCATTAATCGGTCATTGATAAGGTCTATCGATTGAAAGGGTTGCGGACAATCAGTTGATTGAGTAATGTTAACATCTCTAATTATATAGGCCTATGGAAGTATGTGTATATATTTATTCATGCAGACTGCATGGTTTGTTAGTATTGTAATTTATTAGTAGTGCATAACTGTCTCACTATTGAAAGCTGACGAATTTCTGGGTGACAGATTCATTTATTTTTTTAATAACCCAACTTGTTATTTTAAGGAATTTTGTTTTGATTCATTGATTTGTTTGATTTTAGTTATTGTATGAGCATAGAAATCATGAAGCTAGAATATGCTCTTATGTACAGGTAAAACTACCATAGTGATCCCCATTTTCTAAGTGAATTGTTATTAAGTATAAAAATATTATTATAAAAACTATTATAAAATATTATATTTAAGTTTCAAATTAGTCGATTCAAATTAGATTTTTAATCTTAATCCTGGAAAGGTTTCGGAAAAAAAGTTATAGAAACTCTTGTAACTGAATAATGAAATAACTTCATTCATTAAAGGAATAGTTCACCTAAAAATGAAAATATTGCCATCATTTGCTCACCCTTCACTTATTTAAAACCAATTTAAAATTAGCCTTTTTTTTAATTATTATGGAAGTCGATGGGTCCAAGCATTCTTCAAAATATCTTCTTTTGAGTTCAACAGAAGAAAAAAACCACATGAGGGAGAATAAATGATTTTGTAATGACAGTAATTTACATTCTTGTGTGAACTATCTCTTTAATATGTATTTGACAAAAAAAGCTTTTAGGAAGATGTGAAATGCTTTTATGACCTTATGTGGATTAAGGGACAACTACTTTTTTGTGTGTGTGAACATTCACATTATGGGACTTAAGAACTTGTAAAGGTCAAGATATCTGAAGAATTCTTTTTTTAAAAGCCTAGTAACAGCACGTAAAGTTCATTTGTATAGCGCTTTTCGTAATAATTATCACTTCGAAGCAGCTTTACAAAATGTGCACATTATTACATCACAACCCAAATCAGACAGTGTTAAGGTGTTGAGTATACAGTGAACAGCATGCATAGTTAAACTGCAGTTATACAGTATATAGTGTACTTAGTGTACTTATAGTGTAAAAAAAAAAGAAGTGGTATCAATGTATATAATAATAATTTAAATAAGTGATCTGATCAACAAAATAATTAAGAACAGCTTGTGTATTGCTTAAGACTTTGTGCTGTTTTCTAAGTCCTCCTAGGGTTGGCATCATCTCTCCAAATCCTTGTATTGTTGGCATGGTAAAGTTGTCAGTACAAAAGATATACTTATCTCTGGTTATCTACTCCAATAGAGAATAGTTTTGGACCATCTATAAGCAAATCCCAGCTCGATATCTGATCATTTGTCCAAAATTTCACCTGCTCCAAGTCTTCGCTCGCACATGCTCCTCGAACATTCACTCGTCTCTGCTCAGCTCAAACACACACACACACACACACACACACACACACACACACACACACACACACACACACACACACACATCTGCCAGCGAGCGTCTTTACTAATTATCACTCGCTCTCACCAACACGCACAGAAGCAAACGCACTCCTGTTCCTTCAAGGAGTGTTGTAGCGTATACGCAGATGTGTGCCTAAATCTACAGGCTTCTGTCAGCCATATGGCGGCATAAAGAAAGATGGTAGTAGCGTGTGGATGTGCGCGGAGGGGAGCGTGGATGGAGAGCCATGTGTAGCGGTGGCTGGAGCGCTGCTGAAAAGGCTGGAGGAGATGGTGCAATGGAACAAATGTCCGCCTGCGCCGGGGCCGAGAACAGCCGCGCTGCTGCCGGGAAGATGGCTGGGCCTCGGGCGAGGGCTGCTTCATCTGGTTCCCTGCCACCCACCCCCGCTACACACCCCATCATTCTCTTACACACACACCAACGCGCTTTTAAGACTCTGTGTGTGTGTTTGTGAGGGGGAAAAAAGGGATGCCACTTCTCCCAAAGCAAGAAAGCTTAGTAAACTTTTCACTTGCAAATGAAGTTGGCACGGAGTAAAGGAGATGGCATGGGTGATCTGCATGATGCCTGTTTCTTTAGCATCCGTGTGCTGATCGTTGTCTTTTTTGGGGAGGTCAGATGTACCTTTAGCAGTTTTGAAACAAAAGACTTTTTGGACCAAAAGGTAATTTGGTCTGTTCAAATCAACTGAAATCAAACAAGAGTCCATAATACTGCTGTGCAATGGCAAAAGGCAGTCATTTTTTAGGTGTTTTAAAACAAGTTATTGGTATTTTGGGGACATTCAGGGTCTCGCTATCATGTGGACAAGTATCTTAAGTCATTTTTCTTTTTTTTCTAATTGGCAGATTTCCAGCATCCTGGCAGGACAATGTTTTCTTATTTACACACTCTAGTCAGTTTTTGCAGACAATCTAGTATTTCTTCTGGCATTATTTAATATAAGTAATCACAACATATTACAAGGTTAAATATGGACTTCACATTCTGACTTTTATATTTTGATCATATTATATACAGTACTGGTCAAAAGATTGTAAATCTTAACATTTGTTAACATTTTTGCAATAAGTCTGTTCTGTTCAAAGATGATGCATTTATTTGACCAAAGATACAATAAAAACAGTAACGTTGTGAAATATCATTTCAGAACAATTTACAATATTGGACAGGTAGTTAATGTATTCAGTAACAGGAACAAGCCACGAACAACACTTACAGTATTTATTCATCTTTGTTTATGGTAGGTGAAAATGAAAATACAGTTGTTCATTATTAGTTTATATTAACTCACAATGCATTAATTGGGTTTTAATAATACTAAATGTCGAAGTATGATGAATAAATGCTGCACAAGAATTGTTTATTGTTTGTTCATGTTAGTAAACACACTAACATTAATGTGCCTTGTATTGTAAAGTGCTACCCTGTTTTATATGCATTTTAATATTTAAAATGCTAATGTTACATTTTCAGAAGCTTTACTCTAGTCTCCAGTGTCATATGATCTTTCCGAAATTATTCTAATAGGCTGATTTGATGCTCTATTATGATCAGTTGTAATTGGTATAATAAGTAATTATATATAAATGGTTAGGAATCGTTCTTATTATTAAATAATAACAATGGTTCTTACCATCATATTTACATGTACGCAGCATGCCACTTTTTCCTAAAGGAGGAAAGCTTAGTAAACATTTCACTTGCAACTGAAGTTGGCAAGGAGTAAAGGACATGGCATGGGTGATGTGCAAGATGCCAGTCACTGTTTCTGATCATTGTCTTTTCTGTACTTTAATTATTATTAAATTATTAAATTGTCATTTGATGCTCTATTATTATGAAGTATTATTGGTGCCCACTAATTAATAATGGTTCATATTGTTATCAATGCAACATTTCTTTTTCCTTTTCAAGGTTCTTTGAATAGACTGTTGAGCTGTAACATGATTATTTTTTAATAATTGTTTAATGATGTAATGTAACGGTTGTTCCATATAATGTCTTCTTGATGAATTGAAGTATTTTGATTCAACAAGGAATAAAAAAATTATTTATAGAAAAAAACTAAGTAATTATTATTTCACTTTTGAATGGTAATATGTCATTTTGTTAATAAATTAAGTTGTTTTCATAATTTGGATTTCTGTTAGATCATGTGACACTGAAGATATATAATCATGTCAAAATTCAGCTTCAAAGCAATAAATTACATTTGAAATGATGTTCACATAGATCTTAATGTTTCAAAACATACATCAATTTAGCTGCCACTTTTATTTGAAGCAACATACAAACATGGAACACAACAAGCAACTGATTATAAAGAGGCACATAAACATAAAAATTATATAAATAAGCTGTATAATCTAAAATGGAAGTGAGAAAAATGTATATTTTTCAAAAACTTGAACATATCACTAAAATGCACTGCTACAGACACAAATGAAAATGAAGTGTCAAGTGGTTCTTGTTGAGGAGAGGAACTATAACAATGCTACACATGAGACCATTGCAAACATAAGTTTTGCTTCACTGTTTGAGAGATGTCAAAGCATTAAATCCATTACTGGATTTGCATTTAGTTATTGTGAAAGCACAGCTCACATCTCTTCAGAAAATCTAAAAAATAAAATAGTTTTACTTTTATAAAAAGAAAAGTTTTTTTGTGTTTTTTCGTGATTAGGTGATCAGGTCAGAAAACTTTCAAGATTTATTTATATTTTTTAAATTTCAAGAAGTTTTTTTTTTTTGGTCACATTTATGTATTTGATATACTTAAATTTGAAGGCAAATTCATAAGCCCTCTTGTGAAATTAATTCTTTTTTAAATATTTCAAAATAAAATGTTGTTTAATGGAGATAAGGTTTTTAAATGATGACAGAATTAATATTTTTGGGTGAACTATCCTTTTAACTAGAATATTTTGTTAACTAGGCAAATTAGCAAAGTCATAGGACAGTGGTTTGATCTGTAGCTAATCGAACAAAAATTGTAAGTGGCACTTTGTATTTGAAAAATAAATAAAAATAAAACAGCTTTTTATTCCAGCCGAGCTAAAATAAATAAGAATAATCTTTTTTTAAAAGACATGACACAGGAATTGAAACATCAAGTGTGTCAGGTGAGGATATTATTTAATAATGTTTATCTTGTCACAATTCGAAAAAATTTGATGTTCTTACGATTTTGTTAAAAGTATTTATTTTTCTTATTAAGATATCTATTTAGTCACTGACTCTTAACATCCAGTTAAGTTGTATCAAATGATTCTCTATATAAAAAAAAAAAAATCACACTCACTCCAGCTCTATAGGTTTTAGCAGCTAGGGGGCAGCAGGGAGCCTCTCCACCCTAATTTCGCTCTTTCCTGTCCCCGTCCTGAGCCAGCTGGCCCACACTGCCAGGGGCGAGAGCTCTGTGGCCTGCTGACAGAGCCTTGTGGAGCAGTGCTCTGCTGCTCCTGCGCGCCGGTGCTGGGCACATCCCAAGGCATGCAAACTGTAAAACACTGCGCCGTGCATCCAAGCGATTCCCTATCCGGTGCTGAGACCTCATTTATTACATCAGAAAGTGCTCACTTAGCTCCTTTCACAGCCTCCCTGTGTCACTTTTGATGGTGATGAACAAGCTTTATGGTGTTTATAGCAAATGTACATCACATATGTTGTGTAGCTGAGTGTAAATGTTTGCAGATTCTTGATTGTTGCATGTAGCCTATTAGATTCTTAACTTTTTTTGCTGTTAAAGCGGTAATTAATTTTATAAGTTTAGTGTTGTTATTATTTTATTCACACATTAAAAATATTATCACATTTTACAATAAGGTTACATTAGTTAATGTTAGTTCATGTATTTACTAAATCGAACTAATAATGAACAATACTTGTACAGCATTTATGAATCATACTTCAACATTCACTGATGCATTATTAAAATCCAAATTGATGCTTGTTAGCATTAGTTAATGCACTCTAGGGTTAACATGAACTAACATTAACATCAGTACTGTAATAATGTATTTTTAATTGTTTGTTTGTTCTTGTTAATAAATGCATGAACTAATATTAACAAATGCAACCTTCTTTGTAAAGTGTTACCAAAAAAGTTTAGCTCAAACTGTGGTCCTTGGTGATTAATAAAATTCAAGCTTAGCGGTATTTTAACAGTAATAAATAAAAAAAAAAAATAGGCCATACAAAATCAATACCCATCACTCCTGACCAGACATTGAGGTTTTATGGAGTGAAACGAACAGTTTGTGCAAAGAGTTGAATTTTATTTACAACATTATCTTTAATTCACTTGTAAAGTCTTTACAAATAGTGAGCATAAATAATGATCTTTTTTATTATTATTAATATCATTCAGTGTCACACTACAAATGATCCTTTAAACTTTTGCTTTAAAACCTATTTACTTCTAATAACAGAGAAGGACTTTTTTGCTTAAAGTGTCAAAAAAGAATCAGAACCACAATCCTTAAAAATACTGAAAGTACAATAGTCATGCATGCTGTTCTTGAGAGATAGATTTAACTGTATACAGATTTAATTTGTTTAGTTAAAATAATAATAATAATAATAATAATAATATAAGATGTAAACTAGACAAAATGATTTCAAGTTTTAAAGAAAATGTATTAAAATAATAGTTTAAAAAATTGTGATTTGTGATTGACAATGTCATTGTTTTACTGTATATAATTATCTGAATATTCATTAGATATTTTATTGTTTTGCACATTTAGATTTAAAACGAGCACATGATTCAAACTCACAGACAGATGAATGAGAGATCATGATAGTCACTGGTTAGTTTAACAGGTTAGTTGTGTGATTTGCAAGGCCTGCGGTCAGTGTAGTTTGTGTGTGTGTGTGTGTTTCTGGCACAGCAGAAGGGTTTAGAGAAGAGTGAGTGAGGGACTGAACTGACTGCGTCTTCAATGCCAGGCAAGCCAAGACAGATTGCATATATTCTATACTGCTTATCCTTCCTCCAAGCCTCGCACACCCCTCCTAGCCACTATCCCCAGCATGCTGCTGATGGGAGCCTTGTAAATTCACTGGATTTAGTGATTTGTCGTTCCATTTGTTGAGATCTTTCTCCTATTGGTTTGTTTGTGCATTGAAGGAACTAAACCTGCCTCATTTGTTCTGATATGCTGGACTAAGTAAGCGTTATTGTTGCTGTTTTTTGGGAGCTATGCTCTAATTAGAATATCCTAAAAGAGATAAATGGTTTTATTTGTGTAGCTGCACTGTTTGGAAAGCATTTTCACATACAATTTGCAAAACAAATAGCTGCCAGGGTTTTTTCTTGGATTTTAAATGGTATTAATTCACATTTATTTATTTATTTGTTTTTGTTGTCCAATTTTGCGTCTGCATCTTAATTTAAATTAAATAGTTTTAAATAACTTTTGGGAAAATTAATAAATATATCCCAAAAATATATGGATGAAATAATCGCTGTAATTGAGTTGAACATGTTTTCAGTTGAAGAAATTTAAATTCTTTTTCAAATATTTCCCAGGTGCTGTTTTTTTTTTAAACATAATAGTATAAATAACTAATTTCTAATAACTAATTTCTTTTAATCTTTGCCATGATTAAAGTACGTTATATTTTAATAGTGGTTTTATTGAGATTAAATTGCAGTGTAAAGATTAAAGGTCAACTAGGCAAGTTTGGTTAAATAGGCAAGTCATTGGGATACAGAACATTGGTTTGTTCTGTACCCAGTCAGAAAAATAATCTAAGGGGGATAATAATATTAATCCTAACATTTAAAAAATATTTTTTTTTTGCCAAACTTTCTCCAGAAGGACAATATAATAGGAAAAACTATGAAAAATTCCATTGCTCTGTTAAGCATCACTTACATCAACTGTTTATGCAAAAATACAGAGCTATTTTGACTTATTCTGTACTTGTTAAAATAAAAGAATATGTGATTTATATGCTAAATTTATAAGTTAGCGTTTTAAGTGTTTTAAACCTCTTGCTGAGAAATGGGAGAAACTGTGATCCTTAAATATAGTCTTTTTATATGTCATC
Source organism: Danio choprae (assembly GCA_903798125.1). Classification (NCBI taxonomy): domain Eukaryota; kingdom Metazoa; phylum Chordata; class Actinopteri; order Cypriniformes; family Danionidae; genus Danio; species Danio choprae. Next base: position 2,734,339 of record CAIGQW010000302.1, on the reverse strand, counting down.
TAATGATTCTTGCTCTAAATATGCCTGATTTTTTAGCTATTGACCATATTCTTCACGTACGAGAGGGCGCAGCCATTTAAATCTTTTTGGCTCGACCCTCATTCATCTTGATTTCTAGATGTTAAAATCAGCTCGTTACGCTGCTTTAGGTTGCAAACTGATATTTTCTTATTGTGTTATTTACTTTTTATGAATATTACAGGGGAAAAAACAACAGCTTTTGTTTTTTTTGTGGTTTAGATTGATCAAATTTGTCGATTTTAGTCTGAACTGAGAGTGTATTATTCTGAGCTTTTTGCCAATTCATATGGGCAACGCTAAACAGATGCTAAGCACTGAACATCGCTCTGAAAACTCACACACCCTGAGGCCACAGCAGGCCAGACGAGCAGAGGAACTTCAGTCCAGTCCATCAGCATCGAGACTCGCTGTACAGGTGGCAGCACTGCAGGCCACTCACACTGTTTATTATACCAACACACAGAGCGCATCGTCACCCGCAGACCATTCCAGAACAGCTACCATATATATAATCATTTATTAGGTATGGGTTTGAGTAAAATGTTAATATCTGTTTTATTCAATAACTCTCTGACAACCTTTCTACCAAATTTTAAATAAAAATTGCCATTTAATGTTTCTTTTAGAAAATGACAACTGTTCAGAATAGCAAGTTTTCTCATTTGTTGATTGAAAATCAAGGTTATTTTAGCGAATATTGATTTCTTAGCTCTTCTGAATTCAATTCAAGTTTATTTCTATAGCTCTTTTCACAATAGTTATTGTTTCAAAGCTGCTTTACAAAAGGTGCACATTATTGCATTACAATCAAAATCAGAAAAGTTAAGGTTATTAGTTATAATAACTTTATTAGTTACTAATAACTTTAACTAATTTCTGATAACTTTAACAGTTGAAGTAATTATATATAAACATAGTTAACCTGCAGTTTCTCAACCTTTCTTTTTGTCCCCTTAACCAAACACACCTGATTCGGATCATCAGCTCATTAGCAGAGACTGAAAGACCTGTAATGGGTGTGATAGACAAAGGAGACATCCAAAACATGCAGTGTTGGTGGTCCTCCTGGAACGTGGTTGAGAAACACTGCTGTAGTATGTATAGATGATGTCTGTGTAGATGTTCAATGAAGAGGATTGTAAAACATTGGTATTTTGTTGTCTAAAATGAATAGAAGCATGTCTGAAAACACTTTTTTTTTGTTCTTTACAGAATAAAATAAATACTGCATTTTAGCCACAAATTCAGAGAAACTGAGAATTATAAAGTGCTTGTTTCTTTTCATAACAGAAATTTAATTTACTCATAGGGCACAAGGCAGTAGTTTAGGACAGGAGTCAATTATTATTATTTCACTGCAATCAACTACACTCCTGCTTTTAGCCAGCCACACGTACATTTATTTGTAAGAAAAAAAGAAGATATTCCTGTTTTAATAGAGAATCCAACTGATTTGACCATTGATAATTATCAGAATTGTTTCTTTTGCACCAAATCATCATCATAGAGTGAATTCTGAAAGATCACGTGACTCTGAAGAGTAATCATGGTGGAAATTCAGAAATAATAAATGAAAAACTGTCTGTATGTATATTAATTTTAATTAAGTCGTACATGCTTCTATTTTAAATGATAATACTCACCAGTAACTTTTTTTTATATATGCTTTCATTATCAATTGAATGCAGAATTAATGAGTTAAAATAAACTTTTTGTATAACATGTGTTGTAATACAGTTGGTGTTATTTTATGTGATTTTAATATTTATGTTAAGTGTATTCCCATGGTAGCATACAAACATTTCCTTAAAAACATTATATCCAAATTGCTCAAACAAACCTCAATTTTAAACAGCTAAAGTAAATCCAAGACACTCGAAAAATGTGGGAAAATATTGACATTAATTATAGCCATGTCAATAAAGGCTTTTTAATATTTTTCCACATTTTTTGAGTGCCTTGGGCTTACTTTTGCTGTTTATTCTGATGAATCCTTTACCCAAAGAGCACCGACACATTAATTAAGCTACCTCTCAGCACTTTTTGTTTGGTTTTGGATGTTTAAACCTCCAATTTACTTTGTTTTTGAGATGTGTAAAGTGTGTGAAAGTGTTACCCTAGCGCCGGTCGTCAGCAGTGGGGTTATGGATGTCTGTGCGGCTCTGGCTTCAGTTAGCCTGAGAGCCAGCAGATGGTGTTCTTTCTCCAGGGTCAGCGGGGAAGCTCTTCTCCAGCTCTGGGTCGCGGGCAGAGGCAGCAGTGTCCAGGCCGGGCCAGCTCAGCCCAGCTCCATGCACTAAGCTGTATTAAAAACCTAATTAAGTTGCGTGCCAGTAAATGGAGGGAGGTTATTGGATTTGCAGCCTTAGCTGCTGGACGGCCTTCTAATTTAATCAGACTCCCGTTGTGAGTCCAGCTTCAGAGATAACTACAGGAGTTTTCTCTCTTTTTGTATTCTTGGGGACAGTTTATGGGAGTCAGATACAAACTAACCCAGGCCAGAACAAGGGCACAAGTCATGTGTACTGGACGGATTTGAGACTTTTCTCTGCGTGTCTGTAAAGGAGGTAAATATGGGGGAGATTTAGAGGCATTTGACATTTGCTGATTAAGGGCCGTGTGCTTGTGTAATAGGTTAATAATGCAGCATGTCTGTCTCCAGAGGTGCAAAGGTGCTGCAGATGGCGTGTGTGTGTGAGGTGAAGGAATTAACCGCTGAATTACACAATGCCTAAAGAGCTTCACTCAGTCATGTCTGATGTTATATTGATACTGATTCTAGTGGACAGAACAAGCTCATTCAGCACACTGACACTCACAAAATGAATAGATCAGGAATCGTTCCATGAGTTCTTCTGTAATCCTTTCATTTGGTGACTTCTTGAAATATAGTCGAATATTGCAGTCATAAGCTGCTGATGATATGAGATTGATGGCAAAAGTTTGAGCACTGGTAATTTAAAAAATATATATTTTTCAATAAGTGTTTATGCTCACAAGGGCTACATCTATTTGATAAAAAAATACAAAACTATGATATTATGAGCTATCATTTTAATTAAATCCTGTTTCAGAATTGTCAGCACTCAGTCTTCAGTATCACATGGTCTTTCAGAAATTATTTTAATATTTTAATTAAAATTAAATGTTTTAAATGAATATGAGAATAAAGCATTGAATCAGATACTTTATAATATTTAATAAAAAATATTATTACTAGTATTATTATTGTTACTATTATTAAAGCTTTTTGTTTGGTTTTCAGCAGCTAAGTGCATCCAGAATTTTTGATTTCAGCTCAGAATTTTCATTTCAGTGCATCTCTACTATTTATGATTAGGTAATATAGTGCATATAGTAAGTACACAAATTTGGTCTCACCTAAGTACCAGTGGGCGGGGCCTATAGTGTGATGTAGAACTGGTAGGCAAAGTCTAGCTTTGAAGGTGGAGTAGTATTAAATCATTTATTTGCTCTCATGATGTCATATGCCATGCCATGTACAACAATTTTTGCGGTTCAATTAAATAAAAACTTTGTGCATTATTAAGACATTATAAGCTTTGAAATGCTTTGGATGTTATAACGCTACAAAGATCTCTTATAAGACAAGAGAGTTCTTATATACAAGTTCAGCTTCTCAATTCATGATTCACTATTTACATTTGCTGTAAGATCATGTCTTATGAATTATGATTATTGAAGCTCACAGTTTTTTTTGCAGTCATAGACATCATCTACATTTAACAAGTCAAAGTCACAATAACTCGAATCTCCATTTCTGAACAAATATTTTATACTTGTTTGCTTAGAAAGTAAAATGAGCCAATTAGAATTAGTTGGCTTCTTTTTTTTAACTAATATTAATCAGCCTCCAACAATAAAACCTGTGTGTTTTGTGAGGAAATTAAAACCCTGTGTCAGAAAAACAGATGGCACTCTAACAGAGCTTTAGCTGCTTTACACATAATGAGCATGTTATTACAGCTCACTTCTTAAGTTGCTCGTATTCTTCTATTTGTTGTTGATTTCTTGTTTGGGTAAACAATAGCAGCTGAATTAGTGAAGGATGGCGGATGAAGGTTTGGATGTGTGCGCTGATACAGAAGAACATTTGGAGCCGAGCAGTGTGTGTGGAGGAGGTTATGGCCAGTGTCACAGCGCTGCCAGACTCTGGAGGTGGGCAACAGCAGTGGCGCCAGTTCCCCACACAGCAGGGCCTGAGCACGGGACAGGATGCCCACCACAGCCCTGAGATCAGCCCTGTCCAGATCACACCGGGAAACAAACGCAAAGAAAAGAGCGCAAGACAAAAGAACAACAGCGCTCGAGACGGTCAAAGACACTGAGGCCGGAGGACAGGAACAAGCTGTCTAATGCAGGCAGATCAAGTCCTTTGCTCCCCAAAAAGACAGGATTTAGGGAATCAGAGGAGAACAACAATTGTGAAAGACGGATACAAACCTACTGACTTACTAGATAGGGGAAAAAGAAAGAGTTCTGGTTGTTGTGGACAGGAAAAGCTGAAGGCCCTTTTTTGCCTGTATTAACTACTATAGAAATCCTGAACAGGAGATCTTGGACATTTTGAAAAATGTTCATTTAATGATGCTCAGTCTTTTTACAAATTTTTCGACTTTATAGATAGATAAGATTAGATAATTGTCCTTTGACCTTTGTCTATTATTTAATTATACTTATTTTCCAATGATATTTACCTATTTACTTGTCAACAGGCATGAACAAGAGGTAAGAGGTACAATGAATTGGACTGCTGTTCAACAACATACTGATTGTTCAGTTGATGAAACATATTTCTTAAAGGTTTTTACCAATGCTAAACTGAACAACTCCATAGAAATTAGCTGTGTTTCCATCCAGCGTTTTGCGTGCAGATTTTGGCGTATCGCAAAAAAAAAAATGCTTAATTGAAATGCCAAGATGAGAAGAATTTTGAAAATGCATGTAGAAAAAAATCTTTATAATAAACTTTTTTCATTTGCATCAAAAACTCATGTGATTTTGTTTTAAACAGATCATACAGATTAACTAATTGGCGTGCTTTGGACATTCTAAACACCTCCATAATCAAAGTGGTATTACCCTTCAGAACTGTCTTGAGCGTCTACACTCCCAAAGAGCAATCTAACACATACAAGAGCCATTACTCGTTCATTGCGTTTTGTCTTCTGAGAAGCAGTAATTTCTAATATAAGGACAAAAGGCCCACATCTTCTCCTACTGCAGCATTTTCACAGGAAGTGGCATTTTTTATTTATTTGACTCATTAGATGGGAATTGGGCTTTATTCACAAATGTTTTATGCAATATTCCAGTTTTGCTCATCATTCTAAATTGCATCTTTAGGTGGAGACATGGCTATTGTCCCAAAGTCAGAAAAGAAACAAGTATGTGCGTGAGGGGATGAAAAGATATTCAATTATACGAACATCAATATTTTGTCACTCATGACTTCTGGAGAGAAGTTTTTTTCGTTTCTTTTATGCACACATTAGACACTATCAAATTTAGTTTGTTTATACTATGTGCTTTAGAAGAAAAAAATCTTATATGTTTAAAGTGATAAGGCAACTATGACAAAAAGTCTAACTAATGGTATAATATTTGCTTTTGGGAGCACTGTCCAATAATCACCATTAATTTTGATGACTGACTGTGCTTCGCAAACACTTGTAACAAAAAGTGTCTCATAGAAGTTACATAAACTGTTCAATGTGAATGAGGGGTTCATCATTTTGTCTATAAAAACTGTCCTTCAGCATTCAGTAGACAACAGCATTGTGACTGGTTTATTTCAGTGCTTTATTTTTTTTAAATAATAAAATTTATATATA
>CAIGQW010000302.1:2707552-2728063 GCA_903798125.1 Danio choprae | reverse complement strand
GTGTGTGTGTGTGTGTGTGTGTGTGTGTGTGTGTGTGTGTGTGTCAGACTGCAGCAGCTGGACCAGCACTGTCAGGCCAGCTCTCAGCAGGTGCTGCAGCTCCTCAGCAGACAGAAGCAGCTCATGCAGGAGCGTCAGCAGCTCACAGAAGACCTGCACAGCCTGAAAAGCCAGGTCAGTCTCTCTTAAACACAAGCTCATGCCTTCAAGAGGCCGTTTGATGCTTCATGATCTTTACCTTCTGCTGTACAATGTATGTGCATCTGTAAGCTCCGTTACCCTCTACAGTACATTATAATGTGACATTAGCATAAAATCATGGATATATATCAACAACTAAATACAACTAAAAGGTCTATTCCAAGTCAGGAAGTTTTTCTTTTTCTTTCTTTCTTTTTATGTTGTTTTTATGTTAAGCCATTTTTGTTTGTTCCTTTAAATTTTATTTTCTATTTTTCAAAATGTATTTTTCTCTACTTTTCTCTACCATGCTTTTTATTGCTTTGTTTCATGCCTGTTGTTATGGCGAGGCTATTTTTTAGCTCCATTTTATTAATGTCATGTTCATCAACTGGCAATCACTTCAGTCAAATGCAGTCACCAAACTTTACCTGTTAATTAAGGCTAACGTGTCAGGTTAATATACATTTTAGGAGCTTCACTCAAAAAAAAAAGCTGGTTTTATATGAACAAACCCAACATTGGGTTTGTCCATATTGTCCATAGACCATCAAAACAAGAATGTGTGTTTACAGTGGAGATCACAAAATGATCATTTATGAGCACTTTCAGTTTTTCTGAAATAATGTAATGTTCCTCATTCAAAATTTAAAGGAGATTTAGTTGTGGTTATACCATGCTACTAGAACATTCTGCTCTGCTCTGCTGTGATCTTGATCAGCTCTTCTTCAGTTTCTTCCACAGTTCACTGACTCTATGGGTTTCACCATTTCAGTATTTTCATCTATTCAGCTTCAGTTAACTGTTTTCCATGTTTTGCTGTGGTTGGAGCTCTTTGCCCATTGTTATTATAATTATTTGTAATATATTCAATTCAATTCAAGTTTATTTATATAACGCTTTTTACAATGTAGATTGTGTCAAAGCAGCTTAACATGTTCTAGTAAAGTCCAGATTTCAGAGTTTAGTTCAGTTTAGTTCAGTTCAGTTCAGTGTGGTTTAAGTTTCACTGCTGAAAGTTCAAATACTGAAGAGCAAATCCACCGAAGCGCAGCTCCACAAGTCCCAATCCGAGCAGGCCAGTGGCAACAGTGGCGAGGAAAAAAACTTCACCAATTGACAAAGTGAAGGGGAAAAAAACCTAGATAGGAACCAGGCTCGGTTGGGCACGATCATTATTCTTCTGGCCAAACTTCCTGTGTGGAGCTGCAGTCTAGGTGCCGGAGGCTGGAGAAGCTGGACGTCCATCGTGGAAAGCTGCAGGTGTGAGTAGGGCACCGGCGGGAGGTCAGGCTGGCCCACAGGATCAAGCGTAGACTTGTTTGTCACTGTGGCCTTTCAGGAATCAGTCTCATGCACTCCATTCCTCCATGACAACCACAGCATCAGCTCGGGATACGGCCTGGTCCAGGATACCTTGGGATCATCTCTTCACATGTCTTTGATCGCATCAATGGAACTGCATAGTCTGTAGGGGCCTCAGGATGAGTATCCCCAGGTGGAAATAGAAAATAAAGAAAATAATTAGCGTAGCTGCTGTTCATAGTGTATTTATACGAGATGCAAAAATGGATTGTTATAGATGAAAATAGCAGTTATATTAACAAACATGTAAAGCATATAAGAATTTCTAACACAATGTCTGGTGCATTAAGACAGGAGGAGTGTGTTCTACAGGTGGTTGTCAAGCCAGCTCACCTGTGTGGAGCACACTCATGCATCATACCATTATGCGATGCATTGAGTGTATGCTTTACTAAAAAGATAAGTCTTTAATCTAGTTTTAAACTGAGAGAGTGTGTCTGAGCCTCAGACATTATCAGGAAGGCTATTGCAGAGTTTAGGAGCCATAAATGAGAAGGCTCAACCTCCTTTACTCGACTTTGCTATTCTAGGTACTACCAGAAGCCCTGCTAATATATTCCTAGATGATAGTGATATCTTGCACAGAGATTATGGTAACACTTTACTTGGAAGGGGTGTTCATAAGACCTTTATAATTATGACATGACATGAATATGAATGAGATTTTATGCATGCGTATGACAACTGTTAAGTCATTTAAAATGCAAAGGTGATGTTGATTGAGATGTCTTTATGACAACTTGGTGTCAATCTGTAATAATCCTGATTGTCAGTATGCTATTATAATTGTTTCTCTAATTTTATTACAGCGTCATTAAAAACAAAATAAAGTATCCCTCAACTACAGTGATACAAATTGAATTTGTCAATAAAATATCATTGAACATTAATGACGCTGTTACAAATGTATTTGACAGAGTAATGCAACTTTTAGTAAAAACTATTAAATTATAATGGCCTCTTAATAATTATGTTTATGACAGATTTATGACAACTAATGTTGGCTTGGAAATGTCACAACAAAGACACTGACAGATAATGACATAATTGGTTATGTCATAACAAAGTCATCTCAAACAATGTCACAATTGCATTTAAAATGATGTACAGTAACTGAACTAATGACACTTCAGGAGTTGTCATAAGCATGTATAAAATGTCCTGTCATGTCATGATTATAAAGGTGTCATGACAGTCTTATGAACAGCCCTTCAATTAAAGTGTGACTATTTTATTCTGATAATGTCCTTTTTTACTGCTAATGACAGTATAATTAAAACATCGCTGACAGTAATGAGGAAATTAAACTAATGTATATAAATGCATTGCAGTAATGATTTCTTCTGTGGGGAAACCATTCTTAAACAGTTATTAAAGACGTTAATGTCTATAAATGGTCATAAAGTGCTCTTTGCGTGCTGTACTGTACTGTCTGCTGGATGTGAGTTTTGCAGCGAGTGTGACCTGGATGTGTGTGAGCGAGTGGAGCACAAGCAGCGCAGCAGCTGGTAGTCAAGGCTGCACATCACGCTAGACGAGGCGCCCACAGATGCTCATCCAGATTGCTGCTAGAGGCACGTCAATCGCCCAATGCTGACATTCGTTGGAGATTATTGCAAATGGAGCGATGCTCCGCAAAGCGCCGCCGCTTTCGGCTCTGTTAATACTACCATGCTGTTGTTTTGTTATTAGAGCGAGTCAGTAATTCAGCTTCTCCCTCTGAGCATTTGTGTAAGAACACCCACATGCTGCCTCGCTGACCGCTTCCTCACTAGCTATCATGCTAGGCTAGTTAACATAAACGAACGCCTAAAATTCGAGCGATCGTTCACAAAAAATGATAGTGTTTACCGTTTACTTGTTGAGGTTTTAATCTTCTGTTGAACACAAAAGAAGATATTCCTCAGAATGGTGGAAACCGGTAGCTATTGACTTCCATGGAAAAAAAAAATTTACTATGGAAGTCAATGACTACTGGTTTCAACATTCTTCAAAAAAGGGAGTAAATTGTATGTTTTTTTACATTTTTGGGTGAACTATATTTCAGCGTGCTTCATTATTGTTCTTGCTGTAGCTGTTTGAAGGAGCTATTCATATTTTTTGATTCTTTCTATTTTTTTGAGCCGATAAATAGGATTGGACTGTTGGAGTTGAGGCTGACTGCGAGTGCACAGCTTTTTGACCTTGAGCTGTTTTGTTTGTTTTTCAGTCTAACTTATATTTGGTTTATTTATCTAAAAAATTTGCTGTTTTATACATCTTTTTATTGTAAATAAAAAAACTGCCCTTTTTTTGAACGCATTTTATCTCATAGATTTTCTGCAACCAAACATCAAAAGATTTCCCAGTTAAGTTTCCCATTAAATATGGCAAGCAAAGGAATTTAAACCACAGGATAAATTGCCAATAGACTTGTTGTTAACATGAGTCTTGTCAAGTCATTGCCTTCTGTGCTTCTCTTTCTCCACAGGTGCATGCTGGGAAGAGAACGGACAGGCTGGCCGTGTGAGGTGATCAGTTCTGTGCCTATACGTTTACTTCTGCCAAAGTGAGAAGCAATACACATTATGAAAAATATACTTCAGCTTGAGCCACGGTGCACTTATTTTAATACATTTAAAAGTACATGGAGGTATGTGGAGTCATAACTGGACATGACTAATGCACAACACAAGTAATTTTAGCGCACAATTACAAGTGTGACTTTTGTATTTTAATATAGTTATGGATCTTAATATTAATAATTATGTATCTTCATGTATTTATTTTTATTTTATTAAAGATACACGGTCATTGAAGTTGTAGACATGTTAAAGTCTGGGCAAATACACACACACACACACACACACACACACACACACACACACACACACACACACACTATAATTTTATACTGTATATTTTTTAATTAATGTATTAATTATTGCAATATTGCACTTTTTTTAAAAGCAGGGACTTTTTTGTTTACGTGTTATTGTAAAACAGGGACTATTTTAATGGTGTGGTTATTTTAAGTGCTTTCTATAAAATGCATTACATTTTTTAATAATAGTTTGTATTTTTAACGATATATTTTTAGTACTAAACAGTTCATTTTCCACCTTATGCTGTAGTAAATCTTGAACACTGTAAAAACAAAAAGGTGAAATTTCTTATTTAAAAATAATTAGTTCTCCCCTTACCCCCCTCCACCCCCATATGAAATGTTTAAACAAACAATGCTCGTTTCCAATTTCAAGCTGTCATCTAAAAACAAACAAAAAAACAACAACAACAACCAGTCTTTCTGTAATAAACATTTCTGCTAAATGAAATGATTTTCCCCCCAATGTGACCATAAACACCACAATTCTGACTATTTTACTAGCGCCCCTGTATTTCTCTGCATCATTAGGGAAAATACATCAAAATCTTATTGTAGCATTTAAAAGTACCATTTACTAATGCATTACTAACATCCAAGTTCATGCTTGTTAACATTAGTTAGTGCACCGTGTGTTAACATGAACTAACGTTCTGTATTTTCATTAATATGAACAAATACTGTAATAAATGTGTTGTTCATTGTTTTTTCATGTTAGTAAATGCATTAACTAACGCAACCTTATTGTAAACTCATTCATTCATTCATTCATTCATTTTCTTTTCGGCTTACTCCCTTTATTAATCTGGGGTCGCCACAGCGGAATGAACCGCCAACTTATCCAGCATATGTTTTACGCAGCCGATGCCCTTCCAGGTGCAACCCATCACTGGGAAACATTCATACACACTCATTCACACACATACACTACAGACAATTTAGCTTACCCAATTCACTTGTACTGCATGTCTTTGGACTTGTGGAGGAAACCCACGCTAACACGGGGAGAACATGCAAACTCCACACAGAAATGCCAACTGACCCAGCCGGGGCTCGAACCAGCGACCTTCTTGCTGTGAGGCGATTGTGCTACCCACTGCGCCACCGTGCAGCCCTTATTGTAAACTGTTACCAGTAAATAATTATAATAATAATGTTGTTCAAAAATGACTGAACAGCACCATAGGTTTAAATATCTATAAATGATTTCCTACGGTGTGAATGCTGATTGCATAAATTAGCAGCAGCTTCTGAGGTGTGTTCAGAATTGTGAATGTTTTATCAGGTGCAAACAAGTGAAACAGACGGGACTGGAGCCAGAGCAGATTGACATAGTGCTTTATTTAAGCCGTCTGTAAGAAGGAAAATAATGTGCATCCCTATCATATACATTTACGTGTAAAAATACTAGGATGTACAGTGTACAAAAACAGTTTCTTGCAGATAAGCTTTCCGTGTGGGATCTATACTGTATTCAAGGAAATAAACTTTTTTTTTTTTCTTCCTCCATGTGTAATATAATAGATGGTAATACAGTTCTTTATTTATTTTTCTGTTAATTCCCTCGCATGAAAAACTCTTAACCACGCGACTCGTTCTTAACGTGGATCGAATGACAGAGCTAGCAAGGTCAAGAAATGTCACAAACTCTAAAGCTACATGGACATAAAATGTTTATTTTTTTTAGTATAGTTTCTTTTCTTTCTTTTTTTTGTTTGTTTTTAAATAAATACTTTACAATTCATGCTCATTTATAATACACTACCAGGAGCGCGATATAGAGAAAGTCTGTTGTAGACGGTACAAACAGTAGCAGCAGTGTGTGCACTTTGAAGTGCGCTTAGGAGGGATGAAGCCCGCGCCGCCCATGTTTCTATGAGCCCCTTCCTCACACTAGTTCAGTATTCAGGGAGTAATGACTTCAGCTCGGGCTTCTGTGTGTCTTTATTGTCCTCTGAAACACCGACAGCTCAGCTTTTCTACAACAGTAGAGCATTAGTGGAGCAAACGGGAGTCGTCGGTCTCTGCATCCACACACCGGTACATACAGTATTACACGGCACAATCACTCAAAAGTAAAGTAGCATGAAGTCCATGAGGGGCCGATCTGTGCTTTCAAGTATTTTTTTTAAACCTTTTTTTTTTCTCCAAAGCAGGGACCTTTTGTTTTTTCTTATGCAGAGCTATATAAAAAGAGCAATGGGTATGAAAGTGCTACTACAGGCAGATACAAAGCCAAGTGTTAAAATATGGAGATACAAAAGTGTATGATTGATTTAGGCCCTTCTGCTAGTTTTCCTTCACATGCAAACTACCACCCCGATGAACATCGAGAGGAAACCCCTTGCTCCCTCTCAAGTGCATATTAAAGTTTTGTGCTGTTTAACCATTAATTGCGACTAATCATGTTCAGAATAAACTTTGTATTTACATAATAAATGAGCATGCGCTGTGTACATTTCTTATGTATATATAAATGAACACATATATATATTTAAAATATATATATATATATATATATATATATATATATATATATATATATATATATATATACATATATATAATTTTATATATACTGCTCAAAAAAATAAAGGGAACACTTAAACAACACAATGTAACTCCAAGTGTTGCCTTTATTTTTTTGAGCAACATATAAAAAAACATTTTCTATTCACAGAAGTGTGTATTTTTATATACATAATATACACAGTACACACACTAGTATTGTGTAAAAGCAAACTTTGATTAGCCGCATTTAATTAACAGCACTATTAAAGTTAATGAAGTGATGAACAGCGTCACAGTATGACTGAATAATCCTAAAGAGTCCTTACAATCACAAATCAGTGAAAAACTATAAAAGAAAACTACTCAAACGAGTGCCTCCTCCTTCTTCCTATTCAATATCGATTTAAACTAGAAATGTTACCGAACCAAAATACATAAAACAAGACACGAAAAGTTCAAGTTATTCAATGATAAATAAAAAAGTAATAAAAAAACCAATTGAACACCAAAAAAAAACAAGTAGCTAAACAGTCAGCATACAGTATGAACCCATTCAATTCAATCAGGTAGTTCCATTAACTGTTCTTTCTCCAAAAAAAAAGATTAAATAAATAAATACAAGTATAAAAAACAGGAATGGGGAAAAGGGCAAGGAATGATTTAAAGGAGCATGAGCTGGAAGACAGAGAATGACACAAACAGCAAATCTTCCTGCTGAAAACATTACTGGGTTAGACGTCACAGTTTGAAAAGCAAGAACATCCACAAGCTCGACCAAAAAAAAAATAATAATAATAATAATCTGGCGATAGAGCAACAGTACCATGCTACATCATCTCAAATTATACCATTGGACGATTCACAATGCTCAAAATAAATGCAGCCATTTTGGCGGCAAACTCTTGTTGAGCACAGAAACTTAACTCATCATGAACCAAAGCCGTCATCAAATCCACATCCATCCTTAACACTTCCACTTTAACATTTGTTCCCTTCACATGTCATATACACGCCTTAAACAGCATCCAGAACAGTCCTTCACTTTCTTACCACAGGAATAGTCAAACATTCTCAAACCAACACACAAAGTTCCTCCAAAAGTGCCAAGGCAAACACCAATACGGTTTTGCCATTCCTGCCCAAATGAAACTCAACAGCAACATGCACAACAGCCATCTTTACACTCAGACAACAAACAGCAGGTCTTATTGCCAAACACTATCAGGAAATGTACTGAACTGCATATCTCAAATTATTACTCAATAATCCAGATATTTCCCGTTTAAAGAGCACTCTCCATCCCGACTGCATCCTACCAGAAATCGGTTTTGCTCAAAACTCACGCAGACATCCTAGTATTTCAGATTTGATTAATGCATATGGATCCTTAATGAATGGAATTTAGTTTGTAGACTGCAGTATTTGAAAGTTGATATTGGGTGTTCACACTTGGTTAAAACAACCGTTGATGGGCCAAAACGATGAGTCTTGGTCTACTTCCAAACCAACTTTGAGTAGATTAAATGCAACACGGACATCTAAAGGAGCCAAAGACATCACAAGCAGCGCGAGATACTCAAGCGCATCGCTTTTTCTTGTCATAAAAGCAGTAGCTATGTTTCCATCCAAAGATGCAAATTCTGCACAAAACTGGAATATCGCATGTAACATTTGTGAATGAAGCACTCCTTCCATCTATCCACAGAGAGAACAAAATCGTCACTTACTGATAAACTGGCAGCAAATATCAAAAAGAAAAATAGAAATGGCACTGTCTCACTGTGGGCCATCTTTCTGACATAATAAGTTACTTGCACCTCAGAAAATAAAGATGAAACACAATGAACGCGCAGTGGCTTTTTAATGTTCATTTATGCACATCTTGGCTTTTCCATTAAGCTTTTTTTAAATTTTGTTTTGTTTTAGCAATATTTTAAAATCCACATAAAAATAGATGGATGAAAACATAGCTACAGTTGCTTATTACAGTTAAATACAGGCGTCTTCTTGCAGCGGATCTTTATTTTCCATGTATGTAATGGAGGAATTCCAGCTGCGGTTTTGACTCCACACATTCATAAAATTTTATCTTAATTTTATCATTTTGACAATACCACAGTTAAATAATAGAAAAAGGAACTGAGTGTGAACACAACCTCACAAAACATTATAACACTATAAAGTGTTTAAAAGTAGCCTTTAACTTATAGCTTTTGATTTATGCCCATTTAAATAAAACAACTTCCTAATGTTCGCAGTCTTGCCTTGAAGCAACAATGGGAATGTGCTGCGTTGTTTAAATGCTCATTAAAAGTTAAAGCAAAGCACAACGTGGAGTGTCCTGCTCCTTTACACACTTACACACATACATTTTACACACTATCAGAGCACAGCTGAACAAATCACTATGGTCTTATACAGTACAGCCCTTTCATTGGTGGAAAGACAAGCGACACATTTTAACATCACTCAGACGGCTCACGATGTAGAGGAGGATCGTAAAACTCTTCTGGGAAGGAATTTTTTAAAAAAAGACAACACAACACTTGTGGAAGGGGGAAAAATAAAAAGCAAATTAAGGCCTTTACGTTGACCCATCTACATTCGTAAGCCTTTTAGGTGCATTTGTTTCATTTGAAAAATGAGACTTAGAAAGCGCTGCCAATAATGCAAGGACAAACAAACAAAAAGAAAAATAAATAAATTATATTTACTCAAATATATATTCTTTTTTTAACCATCATTCTTATTATAAAACATAAAATAGTGCCACTTTTTCCATTAATGCTGGCTTTTTTCATTACACTGCGATTGCACCATTGAGGGCTGAGTGGAAAGGCTTTCTGATCCTAAAAAAAGGGAATTTAGTTTTAGATATAACATAAAACTATACTACGTCACAGCCATGTCTTGCTGCATAAAAATTCCACATCATTCAAATGTGTCGTTTTTTTGTTTTTGTTTTTTTTTCTAATAAATCGCCTTATGAGATATATGATATGTAAGAAATAAAGTCTTTGCTGAATACATACTACATAGTCAAACTAAGTGACCTTTCGTAATTTAGCGATAGTATTGCGCTGCATAGCTCAGGTTCACAGGGCTTTATACGGAGGAATACTGAATTGTGGAATGATGAGGAGTAAAGCTAGTCCTGTTGACTGAGTTGAACACAGATCCTCTGTCCTCTGTGAAGCCTGAGTAAACCGTTTATGGCAGTTTTGACTTGGTGAACCCTATAAAGAGTAACAACGAAAGCAGCTGAGACTATAGATTTTGTGTAGTATTACTACGTGTACCCGAGAGATGGAATCGTAAAACCCATGTGAATCTTTAGCCATGCAGTTATACAAACCGAACTGAATGTATCAAACTAGTTCTCGATTAGTAAGGAACGTGAAGCAACATGTCAAAACAAAGAGAGAAACACAATGAAGACAAAAGTCCTAACAAAAAGCAGAAGTTCTTCCATCGTGACCCAACCTTTGGGCTGAAGCTGTGAGGATGTTTGAGTGGGATAGACCTCGGTCGGACCTGACGTGCAAATCCCCATCATCCCAAATCAAAAGTTTCCCTTGGTCTAGCTAAAGAAATGAAAGAACCAAGATGGTCGATGGAAGTTCAATAGGGCTGGGGCTGTTAGAAGCTGAAGAGCTCATTTATTCCAGTGGTAACCTTGATGAAGATGAGGCAGTATCGGCTGTGTGGCGCTCACTCTCTCCCGCTGGCCGAGTAGGAGAACTGGGGAAAGTGTGGCCGTCGCTCGTTGTCCATGCAATCCATCCCATCTTCATCAACTGAGGAAGAAACGCAGTAAAGAGAGGCTAGGTTAGCAGCATAGTAACTTGTAATTTTAAGCCAGATTTGAATGAATGAACAGACAAGGCATTTTTAGATCAACTTAGGGAGTAACAGAGACTATTCAAAGGATGGTGATTATAAAGAGGCTGTGACTAATCAGGGACAGTGGAGGGAATTTGAAGGTTACACCCCTACTCTTTATGAGAAGTGCCATGGGGTTCTTAATGACCATGGAGTCTGGACCTTGGTTTAATGTCTCATCCAAAGGATGAGAGGCCCAGTCACTGTACCAGGGCATTAGGACACACACACATCCCATGCTGGCCTCACTAACGCATCCGCCTAGTTTACCCAGTCTCTCATAAGATAGTGAAGGCTGCTTTCGCAACACTGCTTTATGAAGCTTGAAAACCTTTAGGAAACTTTTGTAGCAAATGAGCGGTTCAGAATGTGTATCACATTGACAATGTAATGTCATTTTAGTAAACGGCTTTGTTACATCATTACCGTTTCAATTTCCATTGGTGATGGTGGTGATGATAACAGAGCTTTTTGGAATGTAATACAAAGGTGTCAGTTGTTGCCTTGGTAATACAAGTTTAATATAAACAGGGAAATGGATGAGGATCAGATCATTCTGTTTTAGGGACTCCTTTTTCATATTTTGTTAAATTACAAATAATTATTAAACAAATAACAGCAATGCAGAAACTGGCAGCCAGGCAACAGAGTGGATACATCATGCACACATGTGCCCTACCTGTTCAGCACAGTTGGCTAATACAATGAGGTTAACGGTCTGTAATCATGTCCTGCCATATCAGGCTCACATGGAACACAACTGTAACCGTACCCAACTGCTCTAGAACTGTTCAGCATGATGGTGTAAAAGAGGCTAATGGTTCTCCTCTGGTGGGCAATCTGTGTAATACCAGAGAATCGGGTGGGATCACTCAAATCAGCCCCTAGTGGCAGATCACTGAACAGGTTTTATAGTTAGTAGATGTTTTAGTTTTAGTGTGGTATTTAAAAGAATAGGAATAACATTAGTCTCTTGTTGGTCTGTTTTGAAGAGCCCACCATGGAACATTTAAGCATTGAAAATTGATAAAAGAACGCAGATTATGCGGACACTTATAGGTTATACGCATTTATAAGTTATACTTTAGATTCAAAGTTTGAAAAAAGTTTGAAAACAGCATGATTTGTTCCCAGTGATGGGTTGCAGCTGGAAGGGCATCCGCTGCGTAAAACATAGATAAGTAGGCGGTTCATTCTGCTGTGGCGACCCCAGATTAATAAAGGGACTAAGCCCAAAAGAAAATGAATGAATGAACAGCATGATTTGCATGAGTTTTTGTTGCATTTACACAGTTTTGATCAGCTTGTGGTGTTTCAAGCTATTTGAAACATGAATCATTTTGTGAAGCAATTGGTTCACTTGTTTTGAAGCTGTGAAAAAGTTTGTTTCTCCCATCCCTACTATAAGATACGATACTGACCAGTCCAGACTTTTTTTTGCAATGGACTGTGCTTTTCACAGTAGTGTGCTCATTGCTATACTGGGGCATTAGGACACACACAGAGTAAGTACCCTAATGCTGGCCTCACTAGCACATTACCAGCAGAAATTCAGTTTTCCCAGAAGGTCACCCAAAAGGTATTGACAGACTCAACCCTGCTTGGCTTCAGTGGGCAACCAGTCTACAAGGTGATATGACTGTGGATAAAGCAATTTAAATGTTTTCTGCAATGTTTTTCACAGTATAGTGTCTCTGTCACTATACTGGGGCATTAGGACCCACACAGACCACAGAGTAAGCTCTCCATGCTGGTCTCACTAACACATTTAGCAACCAGCAGGATCTCAGTTTTCCCAGAAGGTCTTCCATAAGGTACTGACCAGGCCCAGCCCTGCTTAGACACCAGTCTTGGACTACAGGGTGATATGGCTGTGGTTTATGCAAATAAAATGTTTTCTGCAGTTAGCCGTGAAGAAAACTTTATCTGAACCACTTTTTACACTTCCCATCGGGTCACAAAAAAAGCCTGCAATATGCCAAAAAAACTGGCACCCACACACTTACCAAGAGCAAGCTGTTGAATATGGAGCCTGTGGAAGCCTTAACAGTTTTCAGGATGTTACTTTTATTAAAAGGGTTATAAAGACAAGATTTAATTGGTTCCAAACATCCTAAATATCAGCCAGACCTTCTATAAGCTTTAGAGTTGATATTGAAAATATTACTGCCCTGTTTCACCTCAAACTGTAGCATCAGAGGAGGTAAAACTGCTCAAAATAAGACATTTTATATTAATCATATCATTTAAGAAAAGTGTATATAATTAATCAAGGTTGTGGATCGAGAAAAAAAAAAACCCTCACAGAAATCCTGAATATTCTGAAATATTACAAAATAAAGCATTTCCTATTTATATACAGTATATATTTAATATATAACATATAAAACATTGCACTATATATAACATATAAAACATATAGCACTATAAAACATTGCTTGTTATTTAAAGGTGCAGTATGTAGGTTTGACCCCCAGTGGTTGAACTAGGTATTGCACTCTTGGTTCAAAACAAACGCAAGTGCAGGTTGCCAGATTGAGGACAGGAGCGAGTGATTTAAACCATGTCCTAAATAAAAGCAACAGCACACGATATATAATATATATATTGAATATTCTCCATATTAAAAGGAGTTTTTGTCCTAGCCAACACCTCGAATTGATATATTAGAAACAGCTACTATTTCTCACAGGTGAACAACAGAAAACTATGACAATGAACCCCTCAGGTAAACCTCATGTGCTTTATTCAGTGATAAATGCTAACAATGTGAGTTTGAATGACATTTTACATGACTTTTATTACCATATACTGAAAGCAGCAGCAGATAGTTCACCTCAGATCTTAAAAATAAAATAAACCGTTTGAAATTAAACTTTAGAACTGAACACATATGAGTGATTCAGCATGTACATTTCATAATGTTAAAGAGGTTTAATATGTAATAAATAGATTATAAACCTTAGCATTTCGTGAGTGAGTGCATATTCTGTGCTTCTGAATGGCTGTATTTAAAGTTGTCGTGTTTCGACTGGTGCAAACAGCCAAATTGCTCATCACTGCGTATCTTGTCACGTAGTGTTTTGTTAGGTAAAGGGGTTACAATGTAACCTGCTCATCTAATGTTTACGCTCGTAATATTCATATTATTTGCTAATTAATAACCTCATGTGAAACTGAATCTGCGTATTATTTCAGAGTCTGCTACTGTCCACCGGAGGTCGCATTTCGGTCACAGACGCATGCTTTCAGAGCCTTTCTGAATGAATGAATGAATGAATGAAATGAATTTTCCACCAAGGCAACCCGGGGTGCTGAAATATATAATTGGCTAAACTGACATTGGGTGGGTTAAAAGAACCAAAACAAAGACAGCGTTCCGGCACGGAAGAGACATTTTCAAAGCAGAATAACTGACTTCAGCTTTGTTTTTCAGATAAACAAGTATATTCACTTAGCATGTTTTTTTAAAATATCTGCAAACATATTATAGTAGTTTTATGCTTTAGAAGAGTCAAACACTTACATACAGCACCTTTAAGACTTCATAATCTCATAACAAAAGAGTCATGAAATCTTTATAATCATGACATGACTCATATCATGTATGTGTTTATGCATACTGTCATTAAGTGTCATTTGCTCAGTTATGACATTTATTTTATTGTTTGTTATGACAAGTAAACAAGATTGTCAAGAAGCCATTGTAATTGTGTCATGAATATTTTTCTGATCACTTTTTCAGTGGAACAAACTGAATTTGTCATTAAAATATCTCATTATTAAGTGTCATTACTCTGTTAAATCATTTAATAAGAGTGTCATTAATAGTTAATGGCATTTTAGGGTGCTTTCACACTTGGTTCGAATGCTGGTTTGATCGGCTGAGTTGTTCACATTGTCTTTTTCCTTCTGAACTCTGGTATGCTTGCTTCATCAAGCTGCTGTTTGTGTACAGCTGTTGATAGGTGACGGCCACGAAAGCAAAGCGCCAAAATGGAGACGTACGCATATCACAATCGTTCTGCATTTACTAAAACTTTTGGTTTTGTTATCACGAATTAACTTTATGCAAACTAAAGTTTGTTATACAGTTGGCGGTTCGCTTCCATTATTTGGTACGATTGCATTCATATCAGAAGTGAACTGTACCAGAGTTCCCACGAACCGTACCCCAGACCACCTCTTTCAGGCGGACTCGGGTACGGTTCACGGGTGCACACCCGAGTTCAGAAGACAACGTTTACACTAGCTAAACGTACCGTACTCTGGTCCGCACTTGGGTTCATTTGACATCAAACATGCTAGTGTGAAAGCACCCTTAATGACAAATAATTATAATGGCTTCATGACAATCATGTTTATGACAGATTTATGACAAGTTTTGTTGTCTTGGTAATGTCAAGTTGTCATCTTTGCATTTAAAATGTCATAACTGAACAAATGACACTTCATGAAAGTTGTCAAAATAAAATTTCATTCAGATTCATGATCATGCCATGTCATGATTATAAAGGTTTCATGACAGTCTTACAAACACCCCCTCCAAGTTGAGTGATACCCAAAATTCTATAAAATCTTAACATACAGATTTTGTCTAATCCTAATTAGATATTGATTTTAATTCCTTGTTTGAGTGCACTTGCATTACAACATCTTTAAACCTGTTTTTGGTCTCTGTATGTGAAATTCAGGAATATAACCAAATAACTTTTCCACAAAACTTCTCAACCAATATTATGTGCAAACAAAGAGCAACACCCAAAGTTTTCATGCAATTTCAATGTGTGCCAAAAAAACGGGATTTTCTACAGTTTATAATTAATTCAGCTCAATATCACATAAGCCAGTATGTTTTCAGAACACACTTTGAGTCATAACAGCATTGTCAATGTATGCAGAGATAAACAACAAACAGCAGATGAACTCACATTTTTCGGGAGGGGTTATTGTAATGGTTTGAGCTGTGAACTCTTCGTCAAAATATCTGGTATCTGTCTCTGACGACACCTGAGGCTTGAAGGGAGGTATCAGCTGAGGAAGGAAGAGAGGGGGATGAAAACACACCGAGCACCTGTTTGTGCAGATCTGACACTGCATATAGTATGGCAGGCCGGAGGGCTCAATCTAACGCCTCCACAGCACACCCTCCTCTGCCAGCCATTGTGATATCTGTCAAGCTTAAGTGACAGTGACCTATTCTTGCATCAAATCACACACAACCTCTGTGTAAACGTGTGCCATTAAAAGTCTTTTAGTTAGAATGTGTCATTTAATTTACTTGTTTTTTTCTAAGCAAACAATAACACATTTAATAACAAATCTTTAATAACTGAAGATACCAAACAAAATGTCATACATTGTAACAATAGTTTATATATCAGACTTTAAATATTTATTAAAGGTGCCATAGGGTGCATTGATTCAATATGTTCAATTGTTCTCTGGTATATACGTAGTAGGTATGTGGCTTAGGCAAGTGCAAAAGAAATCCCCAGAAATGGTTTTATATACTCATTTATAACCACAGGAAATACGCCTGGATTGGAAAGCTCTGTTTTGATCATATTTGGAACGGTTATGAATATTAATGAGCTGTCAATGCCTGCAGTCTACACACACATAGTGATGTACTCTGAAATACACGTCCAAAAATGTTACTGCAGTCAAAAAATGTTTAAACATATTGAGTAGTTGCCATAATTGTTGAGTAACTGATGTTCCCATTTTCAAAATAAGAGTCCCACATACATAGTATTTATAATACAAGCTTATATTAACTTAAAAATAAATATTTCAATAGAAATATTTTTGGCCAATCAAATGCTACCTGAGACATGCATATTAATTATCTCGAGTAAAGCATAACTGTGCATTCACACTGAAGCCGGCGAGAGCGCCAAAGTAGCTGGAAGTCATTCATTTTCAATGGGAGCCGGCAGGGAGGAGCAGCACTTCGCCGGTGTGGGTGGCGAGGAGAGTTGAAATCAAGTCAACTCTATGTTAATGAGCTATGACGTGATTCGGCGGCAAGCAACTGGAATGTAGAGGTCCACTGCTTGAGAAGATTCCAGAGAACACAGTTCTGTGAACTTTGGTTTGGACCACAGATGTTCCCAAGGGTTTGAATGTTGTGGTCACCGGATTTCCAGTTATTTACGATGTTTTCATACAGGGACATAAATAAAAAAAGTTACTGGCGAGTTACTGATGTGCATTAATATTATATATGCTTTTTAAAAAAGCAGGAATCTTACGACAGTACTATAACGACATTACAAAACAGTATTGCTGCTTTAGAATATTTCAGACATATGGACATATTGGATAAGTGGAGCAAAGCTACACCACATGCAACAACTTGATCTTCCATAGTTAAATGAATTTGATAAAATGTAAGTGATTTGCTGATATGGTGCAAAGGCCCCTTTAAATACGAGATCAATGTAACGGATTTTGACACTCTCGCCGCCGGAGCTGGAGGCAAACAGCGTACAGTAACGCACAGTAAGAATCAGTGTTTTGTTTCGATTGGCCTGTTTTTCACTGGGACTTTACACTCAAAGGATTTACATGAGAACGAGGCAACAATAATGTTTGAGGCTCACAGTATGTCATTTCCATGTACTGAACTCCTATTATTCAGCTACAGATTTTCATTATATGGAACCTTTAATTGATATTTTAATACTTTGTCACTCAAATTAAGTCCAATTGTCAGCAAGAGATTTTCAATCCTTTGAAATATGATCAGAATAAGTGTGTTGTTTCATTTCTACATAAATACGTATGTTACAATAAATGATGATGTTATTTCACCAGTATTTTTACATTTGATTTTCCCCAAAGTTATTTAACAGAAAATTCATTTGCACATAATAGTATTTTAAGTCAATAAAATCACTTCTGTTATTATTTAAAGCTAACTTTTAATGTTATATCTCAGAATTGTCTTTTTCTATGGGGTCACAACAATAAAACATCATAAATGTCTTTTATATATACATTACCTCTCAGAAATGGCCCTAAAATATTGAGTGCACCTTTATTTGTAATAAAGAAGACATGACAGCATAAATGCTCAGTTACCTTTTTATCATAGACATCCTGCCAGTCAATTCCTGTAAAGAAACTATGTCGCATGATTTCCTTAGCATCATCCGGACCCCCACCAAGTCTGATTGGAAAAACAAAAGGATTTACTGTAGTTGCATAACAACCGATGACCAGTTCCTGTCTAAATAAGTCAAATACAGAAACAAAAAAGTTGAACTGTAGTAAAAAGTGACACTGATCTATATTGTGAGGAATGTTTCTGGGTTTGTACCTCTTGTTGGGATCTTTGATGAGCAGGCCGGACAGCAGGGACTTGGCATCAGCGGAGAGCGTCCTGGGGAACTTGATGTCCTCCATCAGGATGAGCTCAAACAGCTTCTCGTGGTCCTGATTGTAGAAAGGCAGTCGACCACACATCATCTCATACATGACCACCCCGAGACCCCACCAGTCCACCGCGCGGCCGTAATCATTGTCCTCCAGCACCTGCACACACACACAATCAGCCATGATTAGAAATCTCCTGACCGATGCAAACAGCCCACAACACGTACCTGGACATATAGGAAGTCTCATTATTAAATGTGTTTAAGTATTAACCAGTTTAAAGTCCCCATGAACCGGAAGCTGCACCATTTTTTATAATTTTTTTATTTAATTTATATTGTGACGCAGTTCTTAGAGAAACTGAATATTAAATGAGAAAGTGTGTGTGGCTCGTTTTTCTACTGCGAGCTGAATGGTTGTAGTAAAGTAGGCATTTCTTTCAGAAAGATCAGGAAAAGGGTTTGAGGAGAGCTGTTACAACCTAACAGACACCTCCTCACCATTTCTGTTTGTTGTCAAAACTGACAGTTGGAGGGGCGTGGTTAAACATGTTAACCACACCCAGTCTCTAAGACATACGTAATCTGGGAATTTAACCGAAAACAAGCAGGAAGTGCATTTTCAGATTTCAATTAAAGATTACATTCAATCATTCATTTTCCTTTGGCTTAGTCCCTTTATTCATCAGGGGTTGCCATAGTGGAATGAACCACCACTTTATCCAGCATATGTTTTACACAGCGGATGCCCTTCCAGCCGCAACCCAGTACTGGGAAACATCCATACACACATACACTACGGACAATTTAGCTTAGCCAATTCACCTATAGCGCATGTCTTTGGACTGTGGGGGAAACCGGAGCACCCAGAGGAAACCCAAGCCAACACGGGGAGAACATGCAAACTCCACACAGACATGTCAACTGACCCAGCCGGGACTCGAACCAGTGACCTTCTTGCTGTAAGGCGACTGTGCTAACCACTGAGCCACCATGTCACCCTAAAGATCACAAGGGCAAAACATTTTTTTTTTCTTAATGACTTGCACAGATGAATTGTCTACCACTAAACTAGCAATGTGAGCTAACAAAGTCGTATGGTTAGTTTTGATTTCATTGGTACTTTAACACTTGATATCTGAGGAATCAAAATCCCTAATCAAAAAGCTCACAGCACTAGAGATCTTAACACTGGCTCCCTTGCAATTCATGAGTCTGAATGTGAATTTAATAAACCGCAGTCATTTTAAAGACAGGGAAATGAATTTAATAAGCTGAATACTTTATTAACAAAATAATGCAAGTGTTTGAATGTGGCAGGGAACATTTAGTTCTTTTACTAACTGTTGTTTAATACCTTATTTAAGCCACTAAAAGAGTTGACATGTTTCATCTTTTTGTGCTTTAGCTCAAGATTCTAACCTCAAAGACACCACGTGGCATGTCTAAAAAACTATTGGAAGTATTTTCATCATATTATACTGTAGCTTTTAAAAAGAGAACGAGAAATTCATCCAAATGTTAGAATAATAGAGTTGACAGAATTAACCTACTATTGGTCTAAGCTAAACAGTTTGTACAAATTAATGAAAGCCATGCCTCAGTGTCTTCCATAGTCTCCCAGCAGAGGAAGTGACATCACTTGGAGCAAGTCACATGCTTTTTCTGTCAGTGTTTTACAGATTATGTAAGGTTTTTAGAACCTTTTAGTTGACCAGATTGTAGTAAAAGACACAAAATCTCTACAAATAATACAGAAAATAGATGTTTTATGCAAATGAAACTTGATGAAAATTAGACTTAATTCATTCAAGATAATTGAAGCTGGGCACGGTGGTGCTGTGGGTAGCACAATCGCCTCACAGCAAGAAGGTCGCTGGTTCGAGCCCCGGGTGGGTCAGTTGGCGTTTCTGTGTGGAGTTTGCATGTTCTCCCTGTGTTGGCGTGGGTTTCCTCCGGGTGCTCCGTTTTCCCCCACAATTCCAAAGACATACGCTATAGGTGAATTGGGTAAGCTAAATTGTCCGTAGTGTATGTGTGTGAATGAGTGTGTGTGGATGTTTCCAAGTGATGGGTTGCAGCTGGAAGGGCATCCGCTGCGTAAAACATATCCTGGATAAGTTGGCGGTTCATTCAGCTGTGGCGACCCCAGATTAATAAAGGGACTAATCCGAAAAGAAAATGAATGAATGAATGAATAACTGAAGCTGAAAGTTTGATTCAGGAGGCAGTCGTCAAAAATTAGTACATTGTGATCCTTTAAGTAAAAATGTTCAAAACAAACTTTCCCTAAATGTACATACAAGCATTATTTTTATATATATATAT
>CAIGQW010000302.1:2685399-2707452 GCA_903798125.1 Danio choprae | reverse complement strand
TAAATAAGATATAATGTGTTTTTATTTAAATCTGTTTCATTAAAGTTTTTGTTTTTGAAAAATTGAAGTAATAGTTTATCTACTGTAGGAGATGTAAAATGTAGCCGCAATTCCAGAATCAACCAAGTATGCATCTATATCCAACCATTCCTTCATAAAGCTGATAAACAATGTCTTTAGTTTATAAATGAAGTCAAGTTCCTTTTGATTTCAATTCAATTCTGTTCCCTTCTAAATCCTGTATTACAACTATTGCACTATTATTTCTATTACATTTCAGTTCAGCACATTTTAAGCACAGCAACTGTTGAACAAAATAAGTTGCCCATGCGTAACATTACACTGAATCAACTTCATCTCCGTAAGAGTCATTACAGCTGAGTTTCCAAATTAATGGCAGTTATGAACATATATGAATATCAGTAGCTGATAATGGCAGCACTTCACACACACACACACACACACTCTCTCTCATATTGTAGTGCTTCTCATCACCAAACCCATGCCAATGTGAGCCAACTCTGTCTCTCCGGCCAATCAGCAATTCACCGATAAAAGCAACTAAACGTTCATTCTGCACTGCCGTATTGGGTCAAAGATCCGGCACAGGATACAGTTGGAACCTGGAAGCACATTCCTAAAAGCCTGATATCGTTGGATCAAAGCTGCGCTATTTGGGCAAGCGTCCCGGGCCCCAATTACCGGGGACCCTCACACACCTCACCGGTAGCTCTTCAAGTCTAGGTGGAGGAAACGAGGCGGCTGGAGAAAGTGTGCGACAGAGAGAAGAGTAATGATTAATACGTCTGACTAATGACGGGGCTGTCTGGCAGTGAGCCAGTTAAGCATATGCTGAGAGTGGTGTTATAATGATGTCTCCTCTCTGATCTTTAAAACAGGCAGACCTGCATGAGTCAACAGCAGCATTCATTACTCGCTCTGATTAGGAAACACAATGTGGAGGTCCATGTGTGAACGCAGCGCTAAAAACCTCCATACAGTCAGATTACCGTATATGAATTCATTGCAAATGTGATGAATGGTATATTATGCACTGTGCTTTTGACAGCACTTTACATTCAAAAGATCAGAAAATTAATTTATGCAATAGGTCTACTACTAGGTCTGACAGCAATCTAATGGTAAAGTGAAAATGAGACAAATTTAAAAATGACCTAAAATATGCACTGTTTGTATCTGATTTTTATATTTTGCAGTTTAATGTTTATTATTACTATTTTGTACTATTACTATATATCATGACCACAGTCATTCCAACAGTACTGCATGTCACTTGGCAGAGTAAATAAGATAAGCTGTACTGTACAGAATGTGATGTGAAATGTAATTGGAGTTCAATATTTAATGATTTTTAATGAAAAAAGTGTCTTACCAAATGTAAATTGATATATTGTTTGGTCACACTTATATTAGGTGGTCTTAACTACTATGTACTTGCATCATAAAAATAAATACAATGAACGTACATTGTAATGTATTGCAGAGGAGGGATACGAGTAGGGTTAGGGACAGGTTTGGTGGTATGGGTAGGTTTAGACCTGTTGTTTAAAGTGAATGAGTAAACATGATGACTTTCAGATTATTTTTTGTTAAAACCACATTAACCTGGAGAAATACATATTTAATACTAGTTCTTAACCTTATTTCAATGACTTAAAAAATGTTTAGTAACCACACATATCTCTATTTCTCTCATGAATACATCATACATAGATGCTGCTTGCATATTATTGTATCACAGTTTGTGCAAAATACAGTGTCATTAGAATTTATTATAATTATAAGAAGCTGAAAAAAGCACAAATGTCAGGGCATGCCAACACTTCTAAAGAGCCCCAAACCACCTGAGAGCCCTAAGGGTCACTCACAATTAGTTATAAATTGTATTATCAAGTGACATAGGGGTTCTTTAATCACACTTCCATTGCAGCAGCTTCATATATTAAAGTTTACGCGATTCACACCGATTTTATCATAGTATTAAGTTTGAACTACTTCGACAGAATGGGTGTGTTTGTGCATGTCTGTGAGCACAAGAGAGAAGCGTGTGTTCTGGAAACAAACAGGAGTGTAAGCAAGGATGAGGCCACCGTTTGCGTGTGTGTGTGTGTGTGTTTGAGGCACGTATGGCCGGATTGTGCTGTTTGTCCTGGGACTGTACGTGAGCAGCTCGGCTGCAGGCGGGGATGCGATTAATGCACACAGAGCCAGTTGGGGTCTCCCTGTTCCAGAGCCACAGGCGAGGAGGAGCGGCCGCAGGGGAGGAACAGGCCCCTGCTCGGACAGCCATGTGGCAGGGCTGCTGCTCCCAGGACTGGGCCCTTGGCAAGGCTGGCCGGGGAGGGATGGGACAGAGAGCCTGTGGCTCCACCAGCCCAGTTCCCCAGCAGGGCAGTGGAACAGACAGCCTCCATGAGCTTATCCCACTTTGGCCAGGCTACACGAGGACGCTTGTGCACGCGCACACACACACACACACACACACACACACGAGTGTTCAAAGTGCATACAAATATATGCGCACATACTGTAAACACACTCTATGAGTGCTCACCTGCTGCTGAGCACCTGTACACCTCCTTCCAGAAGACCAACAGTACCCTTACCTGCACATCCTCACAAACACACATCCTGCTAATGCGCTCTTAATAACAGCTGGAAACCAGCGATAGTGTGCTTTACTGGGTGCAAACACACTAGAAACGCCATAATTACGAAATGCTAAAGATGTGACAGATGACATACAGCTTGTGAAAGCGAACTGTTATTAGAGAAGTATTTCTGTAAATGTATCTTCATTCACTCTCATTAGCACTTAAAACATTTGGTGAGGGCCAAATTTAAGCGAAACTATTCCAATTTCACTTCTGTAACCCTAAAAGAAAATATTTTTTTCCCTCGAAATATCTTTCACACTCTCTCTCTCTCTTTTTTCTCTCTCTCTCTCTCTCTCTCTCTAATCCCCCTCTACTTTGCATCTCCAGAACTTGGCTCAGGCAGTGCTCTGTTATTTTTACACCAGTACGGCAGTATAGATTTCCAGGTTTCCCAGCCACCTTCTTCCAACCTTCCCCATCTGCCACCATCTGCCTCTGTTTAGCATGTACTTTTTTGTGCAATCACATACTCTTGTGAAAAATAACCAACACTCAAATCATCTCCTGGCACAGCGGCCAGGCTGAGCAAAACAAAATGTTGCGCCAAATTGTCTTCCGTACTTTTTCGAGTGGAATCTATATCCCCCTTCACTCCCGCTGCCGCCCCCTGCCCGCTCCCCCCTTCTGTCTATAAATATGGATTTAGCCACTGCAATCTGGGCGCCGTGTGCACCTCTGCTTAGACAGAAGGTTCAACAGCAAACTACTGCTCAAAGGAAATTAAAGCCATACTTATTTTTGCTTTTTAACAGACATGATCTGTGCGGAGTGTGTATTTATATGGTTGATAAACATTATCTAACACCATCGAAAATTATAAATACTGTATATTTGATTAAAAGTGTGTTACTATTGCATTTTTTTTTTTATCAATGTTTCAAAATTATGGGGTTGGTAAAATTTGATTATTATTTTCCTCCATTAACTATTATTATTGTTTAACAGAAACAGGGAAATTGCTGCAATAACCCTCTGGGTTCTGCAAGGTTTTTGGGACTCTGGAAAATGTTCAGTTTCAGTCTGACACCGTATTCAGCAATAATTGTACTACAATAATATGTAATCTTGTAAGTACTGTACTTTTAAGAAAAAAAAGGGATCTGAATGGTTAGTAAAACAAAAAATTGTGTTATTACAATTTTATGATTATATAAATGATGCAGTTGAAGTCAAAATTATTAGCCCTCCTATAAAATTGTGATTCTTTTAAAAACATTCCCCAAATGATGCCGAACAAAGACAAAAGATTTTCAACATTTTTAAACAAAGCAGTTTTAATAACTAGTTTCTAATAACTAGTTACTCTTGCCTTTGCCATGATGACAGTATGCACAATACTTTATCAGTTATTTTACTACTATTCCACTTAAAGTTCAATGTAAAGGCTTATCTATGTTATTAGGTTATCTTGCAAGTTTGGTTAATTAGGCAAGTCATTGGACAACAGTGGTTTGTACTGAAGCCAATACAAAAATGATAATTTCTCAAGAAGGCTAATAATATTGTCCTTACAAATAGCAAATATATGTATGATCTTATTAATGACTGTATTACAAATAAACAGGTTTTACCTTTTTTACCTAATAAATTAAAAAATCTGTTTTAAAAAGGTATTACTGTGTATATAAAATATTAAGCTGCACAATAATGTTCAATAGTTTTTTTCTTGAGCACCAAACTATATAAAATTATATTTTTTTTATTTATTCATTCATTCATTTGTAATACTTCATATCAGAACAATCTTAAAATTTGTAATGATTCTCTAATACTTATCTGTTTGCTTCTTATTAACATTCATAACAAATGACAGAACTCAAATGCCCTCGCCACGTGTTTGAAACCACTTTTGCTAAAATAAAGCAACTGAAAAGATAAATTGCAGAAAACTAAATAACAATTACTTTTAGGAACACACAACTGATGGTATTACAAGTCAATATGAATGCATTAAGATCATAAACTACATCTGTACATTTACATAATAAAATATTTTATAGAGGCTTCACGAATGATCAAGATTATCAGAAGCTCCCAGTGCCTGAACAGTCCATTGATATACAGTTTAGTGTTCCTGATCATTACTGTATCTTTTAATTCAGTGTCACTGCAGTTGAAATCCCTGATTACTATCGATGCTGTCAGATATTATACTTGCAGTCATTCCTATACATTTGCTAATTAAAATATTACATCAAACTTGTATACAAGGCACTTCATGTGAAGACGGCAAAAGGTTTAAACAGGACTCTTCAGTCATTCAGGCCATAACTAGACTCTCGTGATATTATCCAAAATCATAAAATTGCCACTGAGAAATTGTTGAGCATGTTCATGGTGTCTGCATATGCTCCACTGATTAATACTGGCAGTTTCTGCGATAGTTGCAGGTTTGGTTAATCATCGGGGGTTTCTTTACCTCTGGTGCCAGATACTCTGGCGTCCCACAGAAGGTCTTCATGGTAGCAGCATCAGTGATTCCTTCTTTGCAGAGGCCAAAGTCTGTAATTTTGATGTGACCATCTTTATCAAGCATCAAGTTCTCCAGCTGAGCAGAAAGGAAGAGAGAGAAAGTTAGTCCAAGCTAAAATTGCCATAGTTACTCCCTTCAAACTGGCTTCAAATGGTTATTAAGTTTCTTTTCCTTGCTGTTTCATATGAACACCATCAGTGCTTCTTAACCTTTCTGGCCCTGTTTCCACCAAGTGTTAAATCTCAATGATTCGATTGCAAATGTTCAGATGACTTTTGTGTTTCCATGAATACCCTGTTTTGGTGCACATTCTCAGCACACGTCCCAAAACAATCAAATGTTAGATTAGCAGTCGGAGAGTAGATGGTCTTCTCTGTCTGAACACATTCAACCGCATTAGTGTTTACACTTTGACGCTATCAGATCAAATATGTTTCCAACAAGGAAGTGGTTTAAAGTGGATGAGCCCAAAATATTTTAGAATGTATTTAGAATGATCTAGTTGTGAGTGGAATCTTAACACCAAGTGCAGACAGAGCCTTTGAATCCACAATAAAATGTCAAGTCCTCACCCTACGGTTGACCTGATCAAATATGTTAGAGCACATTTGACAAACACTAAAAGTGTTAGTTAAAGATTATTAACTTAAATGACTTTTTAACACTGGAACATAATATAACTCTTGTGTTTTGAAATTTGAATAAAATAATAATGTTAGAATTAAATATACACACATTAAGGAAAAAGTAAGGGGTTATTGTTATATGGGTTTTATTTTAACAAAGTAATTAATTTACAGAAAAACTGAGAATGACTATCTTGGTAGTTCTAGTGTTAACGTCGTGAAATCACAATCATAAAATAAGCTTCCACATATTCAAGTTAGCGACGCGGTGGCGCAGTGGATAGCACAATCGCCTCACAGTAAGAAGGTCGCTGGTTCGAGCCTCGGCTGGGTCAGTTGGCATTTCTGTGTGGAGTTTGCATGTTCTCCCCGTGTTCGAGTGGGTTTCCTCCGGGTGCTCAGGTTTCCCCCACAAGTCCAAAGACATGCAGTATAGGTGAATTGGGTAAGCTAAAATTGGCCGAAGTGTATGGATGTGTGTGGATGTTTCCCAGTGATGGGTTGCGGCTGGAATGGCATCCGCTGCATAAAACATATGCTGAATAAGTTGGCGGTTCATTCCGCTGTGGCGACCCCAGATTAATAAAGGGACTAAGCCGAAAAGAAAATGAATGAATATTCAAGTTGTTGACGGTGATTGAAAAATAAACATACAATTGTCTTTTTTGAATGCCTGTTTGGTCTTAACATATTTAGGGTAATCTTGAGGCCTCCTTGCAAGTTAATTAAAGCCACTTATTGTGTTCTGGACTCCTGCATAGAAACAACTGTTCTGCTTGTATTAAATTGCAATAACTTTTTTAGAAAACTTGTGCCACTATTCTTAATTCATACTGTTAATGATAGCAACAAAAAAAAGTCCACATAGACATGGATAATGTATTTATTCCCTGGAAGTGCAAAGAAACTTGGAGCCACATTAATTTAACCTTTCAATTTTAATGGCTAAGCTGTTTGTCCAAGTTTCTTGGCACTTCCACAACTGGCTTGGTCCAAGGCTGTGGGCAAAACACTGTGTCATCATCCACAGCCGCCAGAGTTTGATGTTTCCAAAAACCAAAAGGAAAAAAAAAGCCTCAAACTCTAGAGCTTTTAATTACATTTCCCGCATCCCATGACATGCGTGCAGATAAAAGCAAAGCAACGGAACAAAACCTTCTCTCTAAATATATGAATTCTTCCCCGTTTTGGTGTTTACCTTGAGATCCCGGTACACAATCTTGGCAGAGTGCAGGTAGTCGAGGGCGGAAACGATCTCGGCGCCGTAGAAGCGCGTGCGGTCCTCCGAGAACACCCGTTCTCTCGACAAATGGAAAAACAGCTGCAGGGTAAACAGCAGGGACAGGATTGCAATAATTACTGATTTATTGGAGGAAATTAACACAACACAAACTGCCTCACATCGCCATATTGAGATGATAGATGGCGAGGCCCTCGGAGGACGCCCAGCGAACCCAGACAGCAGCTGGCACATCATCCCCGGCTTTCCAGAGACAGACCGGCGCGGCCTGTTAAATCAGCATTTTAATCAATACACCAATCTTGTTAAAGGCAGCGCCGCATGCTCATGGGCTAACGCTCCATTACGGTGGCCCGTCCCTCGCAGTCAGCTCTGCCACTGCATCTTTACAGAGCGTCCCAAGTCAGATGTCAAGGGTTTCTGTCGACTGTCTGGCCCTGGGCTCCACTTGAACCCGCCCGTTTAGACATTAGCCACAAGTCTGCGTATTAATTGCTGTGGGATGTTTGAGTATGTGTGTCGCGGGAGAGCCGGAGGAGGACAGGTGTGCCTTCATCAGAGCTCTGGCAGCTGTGGATGGGACGGGCGCAGCGGGCGGAGGTCAGGGGCTCTGGCTGGAGCAGGCTGGGGGAGCAGGTGACATTGCAGGCTCGGGGAAAATGAGAGCGAGATTGCCGCCTCTCTGATTAAATGGCTCCGTTGGTGGTGGAATTTCATTTATCAAAACTTGAGCCCCTCAAGATGGAATGGCGTGCTCTGCCATATCAACAGAGCGATGCTGGCAAACCTCTACCGAGTTCATCCTCTGCGAAAGTTTACAATCACAGACCTTTTTTATTGTTTGAAAAAGTTATTAGAAGCCAGTTTGACTGACATGCTTTACCTGTATCTTCATATGACCGGCTGTAAGTGGCTGTTATATAAGCTGTAATGATTAATGACCACTGCTATGATCAACAGTAAACACCTGTGTTCAGAGGGAACTTATGAATTCCTAATGCTCAACTTCCCATGTGCATTTATTCAAGAATTTTAAAATGAACCTAGTCTAAAACAAGGATGGTTTCAGTTGGCATTAAAAAATTTATTCTTACACATACAATAAAAATATCTAAACATTTAGTTTTCAAAACAACTTTTGTTGCTTTTTAAAATTCAATTTGACTTCAATTTTAATAGAAAATTATTATTATTATTATTATTATTATGCGTTAAAACAGCAAAAACAATGTGCATAAAAATGCAATACATTTTTGGGATGCATAAATCAATGTAAAAAATAAATAATAATAATAATTCTTAACACTAAATAACACTTCTTATCATTACAGTCATCATTATATTATGATCTTAATCATCATTATATTATGATATTTGTTGCTATTTGTACATTAATTTTAATATTTATACATTATTATAATTATACTTTTTATTCTATTAAAATAGCCAAAACAAGGTGCATAAAAATTTAATAAATAATAAAAATTATGATGATTTTGGGATGCATAAAATAATGTAAAAAACGACTACTACTACAAATACGAATAATACTAATACTACTACTACTACTACTACTACTACTACTACTACTACTACTACTACTACTACTACTACTACTACTACTAATAATAATAATAATAATATAAAAAAACATTTCTTAATCATTAAGCTTGCAACAAAATGCTAAAATTATTTAACAATATAATATAATATATTTGTTGCTATTTCTGCATTAATTTTAATATTTATACATTATTATTATTATTATTATTATTATTATACATTTTAGTCCATTAAAATAGCAAAAACTATGTGCATAAAATGTAATAAATAATACAAAATATTATGATTTTGAGATGTATACAATAATATAAAAATACTACTTCTGCTACCACCACCACTAATAATAATAATTATTATTATTATACTAATAATAATAATATAGAAAAAACATTTCTTAATAAGCTTGAAAAAAATTGCAACAAAATGCAAAAATTATTTAACAATATAATATAATATAATATATGTGTGAATTTGAATGTTTACACCATATTATTATTATTATTATTATCATTATTATTTAACATTAAATATAACAAAAATATAAAAATACTGGTTCTGGATATCTGTAAATATTATTGGACGCCAAAAGATAACAAATCAGTTGTTTCTAATAATGTATGAAAAATTCCTATCAAACTGTTAAAGAATCATAACACATCATCATGCACTTCTCTCTTGCACTTAACTTTTCACTGATAACAGATAAACATTTATATCTCACCGCAGCCACAACAGAGTAAGCAGATATTAGTGACGGCATTACAACAGAAATAGACAGTCTGACAACACAGACGAAAAGACACACACACACACACACATGTACGTACCTCTCCTCCATTGACATACTCCATCACGAAGCATAGGCGGTCTTTTGTTTGGAACGAGTACTTCAAAGACTGAAACAGCAGGTGGATACACCATTAGAGGAAAAACAAAACAAAAGGGAAAAAAAACAACAACACACACACACCAAACTAAAACAAACGCAACCTGAGAGACGCTCATCAAAATGTATGTGGCGAGAGCAGCGTTTGCCTCCAGAGGAAATGAAAGGAGCGTTTTGAAAAAAATAAAAAGCTCTGCTCCTTCTCGCAGGCCTTGATGCTTAACTTTGAGGGAAGGTGAAGTTTACGAGGGAACACCGGCTTGACTGACAGTAGTAAATTGTTTTTGCTAAACCTGCTGTGTACGTTGCGTGCTATACAACAGCATCTGGAGTGTCAGAAAATTACCTCTCGCTGGCGACTTCCTAACAGATGCACAGCTACGTTTAGGCCGCTAATTTATTACAGTTTATTCTCTACATTATAATGAGGCTCGAGGGAAAAGCCAATCATATAGACAAAAGCACTGCGAAGCTTTAAGGTCTCTGTGAAACCACTCCGAATGATCGTTACAATTATGAAACGTGCACTCACGGTTAAAAAAGGATGTCTGGTGTTTTTCAGTACTCTGCTTTCTGTGAGCGTGTGGGCCACTTCGTCCTATGGGAAGAAAGAAGAGGTGGATTGTTGTTGTTTTTATATAGATAAATCAGTTGCTTATGGTACATGTGCACTGTGAAGACAGTCTTTTGAGTACTGGATATAATGAGATTGTATTACAAAGCATCTTGGGACTTCTAAGTAAAGAATGGGATTAAAATGACACTCTATAACTGTTACAAAGTGTCCTAGATTATCAGCAGACAATACAACATGCTTTGTTTCAAAAGCGTGCTGTACTTTCCAGAAAAGAAGTCACATCTGACTATGGCCGTGGTATTAAGATGAGATTTTGTAAATACAGATGTAATTGAGGTCTGGAGTGTTCTGAGTTTGTCCACTTCTTGAGGTTGTTGAAAACACATTTGAGCAGATTCCTTCACAGTGTAAATGCTCATGTAGTCAAATGTGTTCAGACAGACACTAAAGAAGTTTCCTTTATATGACGAAAAAGCATATTCACTTTCCCAGTATTTCCTGCATGACACTTCACTATTAATGTTTTTTTTTTTTTTTACTCGTTTTCTCGTGAGATATGTAGATTAGAGTTACATCTAATGTTGATCAATGATCATTCCATTACTTTAATTTTATGTGTTACCATGTTGGTGTGATGAATGACACTAAGCACTGAGTAGTTGTGTGAATGACACTGAGCATTTTCTATATATTAGTATGCTTCTCTGTTTGTGGGAAAAGTTGTTTATGAGGATTGGTTCATCATGTGACTTTCTCATCCACACATGCTTATGGTTGTGTTTTTGTCTGTGTAACAAAGCTACGTTGTGTAGATGTTACTTCAGATGTTTAGTAGGTAGATTTTTTTTTTGTAGTTTTACTATAACATTAACAGATTTTTATTTTCAGTGTGCCCTCAACCTGATGACCATATGCTCATTTAATTTCTGAAAGCATACTTTTATTAAGTATTAATATTACTGTTTTGTTTTTTGTTCAGTTTGTTAACTGCAGATGGCATATTTGAGGCCATGGTAAATGGGTTGGCAGTACACCGGAGAAAAAGGGACTGAGTCAGTCATCATTTTTGACCACTTCATATATTTTGGTTGGAAAAATCCACTTTTTGAAACAAATTTCCTTTGGTATCATTTCTAATTTAATATTATTGTAATTGTTGGCCAGTTATGTTAAAATTAAACAAGAAGAAGCAGCAACATCTTAGGTGAAATGAAGTGTGTTCAAGACAAAGCCGTCTGCCATGCTTTTGCAGCAAAACAAAAGGCCAGAACACTAACTGTTTTGTTAAATAAAAATGAAATATTAAAGTTTCGAGTTTTGAACAATGTCCTAACTGGACTTAACTTAGGTCTTAGATGAAATTACTATGGTTACCAAACGTATAGGAATAACATAAGGTTTTAAAGTTAGGATCTTTCTGTAATACGCCCCCAGGCAAACAGGTGTAAACAGGGCCCATACGTTACAAGACTAACTAGCACCTTTCTTATGCTCATGTGTCTGTCATACAAGACCAATCCAACAATTTTGCATGCTTAATGTTAACTGCATTATACACATCATGTAACCTTTTGATGAAAAGGAAATCTGACTTATATTCTGGAAAGCCATTATCTTAATGAAACAATTAAAACGTTCCTCACGAATCTTACCTTTGCTATAATAACTTCTTTCTTTAAAATTTTCATTGCATAATATTTCCCGCTGGCCTTCTCCCTTACGAGAATGACTTTTCCAAAAGTGCCTTTTCCCAATAATTTTAAGTAGTCAAAGTCATTCATTGTCTGGAAAAAAAAACAGAGAAAATGCAATAAACTGTCAGACATAGTGAAATGCAGAGTGCAATAATTATGGTCTACATTTCTATTTTGTTAATGTAACTGGATGATAACACGTCCACATCTCTAGAAACACAATCACAAATCTGCTGCGGGGAAGAAATACTGCTGCTCAGAGACTCCACCGCCACCGACACACTGACATGTTTGTACATGAGCTTGTTGTTTAAAAATGATGAAACTCGGAGAAATACACTGCCTTAAAACACATTATCCAGAGAGTTTCATAATTTTGTGCAATTGAGTCGTAAGCTCAGTTTAATATACCCTGGATCGGCGTTGTTGCAGCATAACTGCAGCTGGAGGCGTACATTGACAGAGCTCCAGAAAGAAAACTGACTGATTTCTACAAGACTACATGGACTATTTCTTGTAAAACAATTATAAAGTGGTTGTCTGGGAGTGTGCAATTGAAAATAAAGCCTGATTATCACAAGATCTTATTCACTTGAGGAGGGGAGAACAAACTCCAAAGAGCAGCTACAGTATAAACGGCTGGAGCTGGATTTTTGTTTACCGTGTATGATATTGTATATTGGTGCCTGCATCAAATTAAATCAACAAAAGTGACTTAATATAAACAGAACATTATATTAAATACAACTGTCCGCTTTTTTTAAATGCTTAACAAAACTTTAGCTAAAAATAAATAAATTATGACATGAGTGAAATAAAATTCTGCCGTTCATTTTAACAGATGCAAAACCAATTATTACTCTGAGCTAACTAAATAAAAATATATAAATGTTGTAACTAATTCAAATATATAAATTCAGTGATAACACATACATTTTAATTTTATTTTCAATTTGTGTGGTCTGAAGGGTAATGGAGAAGAGAGAAGATTTAAAATGACAAACAAATTGTATTTCAAGGCTGCGTAAATAGGAATCTTTTAATATTACATCAAATGATTCTGTAACACTTTTAAAAAAAATGGTTCATCAGTTAATGTTAATTAATGCATTTACTAACATTAAAAAACTATTTGTAATACATTTATTACGGTATTTATTCATCTTTGTCAACGTTAATGTTATTTAAGTTAAATAACATTAGTTCATGTTAACTCATTGTGCATTAACTAATGTTAACAGGAATGACTTTATATTTTAATAATGCATTAGTTCATGTTGAACTGATTATTCATACTTAGTTAATGTTAGAAAATACGTCTGTATTTACTAGTCTTCTGTAAAGTAAATCATGGTAAGAAAGTGTAACAATCTTTTTTTTGTACAGACAAATGTAATAAAATTGGACACTGTAATGTATGATAAAAAAATTCCTAGACTTTTTTTCTACTGGTTTTAATTATAAAATATTCCATGTTTAATGCTTTAAAAACTGAGGAAACAATATGTATATTTTAAAATGTATATATGCAAATATGTACTGTATATAGACACTTGTTTACCCGGTATATAAAGTCCAAAATCATAACTGTAATTTATATTGACCTTTTGTCACTTGTCAAAAAAAAATGATGATGATGATATTTTGAAGATTGTTTACGATCAAAATTTCTAATATTAAACACAAATGAACATTTTACTCAAAACACATATTTATTAATTTGCTGTCTCTTTAATGAATTTTCTCTCTGGTACCACAAGATTAGCAACCAGCAACACAAGAAAAAAACTAATTGTTGGGGCAAGGGGCAATAAGTGTTGTGCCTACTGTATTTTTCTTTAGGGCTTATAGCATTTCGACTGAGAGTGGAGTTAATACACTATAAGCTGGTAAATTCATTGCCAAAATTTATATGAATATGGGGAATTAATAAAGTACTATGTTCGCTGAACGATGATGAACTTATTTTAACGTTCTGAAAGGATGTTCTTAAAGCAAAATGTTTAAATTGTTTTTAATTGTAAAAAATAAAGATGATACAAAATAAAGCTCAATAATCATATGGGTTAAAGGTTAACTACATACTTACTGGGCTCAACAACTCTACTTTCAGGCACAGAAAATGCCTATAAAGGGATAGTTCACACAAAAGATTACAATTGATTTTAGCCAAATAGTAATCACATTTTTGATGTAAAATCATTTCTGGTCACAAATGATGCCAAAAATAATCTATGTTAATCTCCTGCATTAGATGGAAAGGCGGAAAACTACATTCTCTTTGGTTTAGAAAGCGATGGGCATCTTGGATAGCCTGGCGGTAACAAAACAATCAGAAAAATTGAGCCATTTTTGAAGAACTCCCACATCAGTGTGTGCAGGCACCTTGCGTTTGTGGTGGCTGATAGACGTGTCCATCTCCTCCTCTCCCATGTTGTCTATCTGTGAGTTGGGACTACACTGGATTCGCTCCTCTTCCTGTCTTTGGAGTTTATCTGCCACCATCTGGATCGCCTCTGCCCACTCATCCCTTTGGAAACACACACAAAGCCCATGTTTCTCGGAAGGAAGCAATTCATTAATACAAAAAAAGCACAGCTTCCTACTTAAAGAAGAATACACTTGAGTCTCAATAAACAAACACTTCACTTACAATGTAAACGTGGCCTTTATACTCATCTGAAATCGTCGGGCCAGAGTATGAGCAATTCTCACTAGCCGACAGTATAATGTAATATGAGTGGGGAAGCCGGCCCTCTCTGCGAACAGTGTCTCAATCCATTGAGTTTTCATTTGTCGTGCAGCACAACATCTGCTGTGTAGAATCAGTGGTGCATTCATGTTTTTGAGCATGTGTTAGTTTAATAATGATGGATTCATCTGAGCGAAGCTAACAGTTTCTCACTGTTTCACAGCAGCAGACTGGTCTATAAAGTACAGTTGCTTGGTATATTGGTACATCATAATGCAGTACTATGTATTTACAGGGGTATACAATGATAATGTAATTTAGCAAAAGCCAAGCTTGAATAACAATGTACCACAAAACATTATAGCAGTTTGTCGTGCTTTAAAAAAATGCTTAACCTAATTTGAGGCAGTTACTTGGTCTCCAAGCCTGCCCAGTCTAGATTTTCTGGAGTTTTAGAGGAGCTTCTTGCCTCAAGAACTGTATTTTGCACATTGCTAAACACATAAATGCATTTACACAATGTTGTTGAAAAGTTGGTCATGGTTTCAGCAAGATAACATATATATATATAACATATATAACATATAATAACATTTCAATTATTGAATAAAAACATTGTTTCTTCAAACATTTTCTTACTTTTATTACTCAAAGCTAATTAAATTAATTCCATTTTAAAACATATTCAAATAAAAAGTACATTGTAATAATAAATCACAATATTATTACTAATATTTCATTGTTAAGAGACTATTAGAAACTATTTCCCAAAACATTTTAATTATTAAAAAGCAACTGAATTTTTTCATGAAAAATATATCTACATACTATACATTTACAAAAATGATTACACTGCTTATAACATGTATTGCAAGTAATCAAATTAATATAATACATACAGTAATATGCAACAGGGTTTTTTTTTAAAGAGAGCAGAGCTACAAATGCCTGTGTATCAGCATAGTGGCAGATTCAAAAACAAGACCAGCATCCTATGCTAATGAGGGAGAGATAATCACCAATGGGTGGGGTTTTTTCCCCCTCTGATGAAATGTACAAAATGATTGAATGTCAATTAAAGTGTTTCTGCAGACTGTTTTTATAAAGTGTGATTATAAAAAAAATTTATTCATAAATGTTTACCATTAGAAGCTGATTATATTCACAGATGGTTGCCACACTGAATATAACCCCTTATAAAAGTGATTTAATTTAAGTGATTTTTTGAGTTGCTCCCCTCTGGACGACAGTTTCGTTGTACTGGGTGCAGAACTCAGAGAAGGAGAGACACTTTTGTTCCTAAAGCCATTTCGCTTTTAATTTCCAAAAGTAACACACTCAAATTGTAACAATTTTCAGTACGCATTTTAGATATTTTTAATCAATATACTTGTTATTTATTGTTGTTATTGTTATTTATTTATTTGTATATTGTGTTTGCGTGTTAATAATATTGTTTTCTTTTGGTGCTGCTCCATAGGCCATGAATTTCCTCTAGGGGAAAAATAACGTTTTTTGAATTGAATTGAATTGAAGCATTTTTGTCAAGAAAATGTTTATTTTATGTATATACAGTACAGTTGAAGTCAGAATTACTAGCCCTATTGAATTATTAGCCTTCTGTATATATTTTTTTCCAATTTCGGTTTTATGGAAAGAAGATTTTTTCAACACGTTTCTAAACATAATAGTTTTGATAACAAATTTCTAATAACTGATTTATTTTATCTTTATCATGATGACAGTACATCATATTTTACTAGATATTTTTCAAGATACTAGTATTCAGCTTAAAGTGACATTAAAAGGCTAAACTAGGTTCATTAGGTTAACTAGGCAAGTTAGGGTAATTAGGCAAATCATTGTATAACGATTGATTGTTCTGTAGACAATTGAAAACAAATATTGCTTAAGGGGGCTAATAATATTGACCTTAAAATGGCCTAATAATTTTGACTTCAATTGTATGTATGTATTTGTGTGTGTGTGCGCGCGCGCATGTGTGTATTTATTTATTTATTTATTTATTTATAATACTACAATATACTACAATTTGTCAGCCTGAAGTCATTAATCATCAAAAAAAACATGATAAGCATAATTATTGACAATAAACAGCTGGGTCATTGAAAATAAATGTTCATAAATAATACACCTCATAATCACTGGCTGCTCCTGGTTTACTCTAATCTGTCAATATATTTGTGAATAATAATTGCTGTATATATATTTATGTCTCTCTGCCAGCTACAAGCAGTTTATTATCAATTACATTTACAATTACATGTATAAAGAACTGATATCTAAAAGTCAGTCAGCTCTGAAAGTGATTCAGCTTAATATGCTAATTGGTTTTAGGCAATGATGGGGTGTGTTTGCTAAAGGCAAGTAATATTTAACACGTCCATATGATACAAAATTCAGTTAACCTGTCACATTGTGCACTGTACAGTTTAATAAGACTGATCTGATTTCATCTGTTCTAAAGTGAACACCTCACTGATTCAAATGATCCACTCAGAGGAAGCCTTGAATTAATGAATCAGTGCGACACTTCAGTTAACAAGTCACTGATTCAGATAATCTGTTCAGAGCGAGTCTCCATATAACTAGTTTCTAATTCAAATGATCCGGTGAGTCTTCATTTAACAAATCACTGATTCAAATGATCCAGTCAGAGGTGCATTCCTCAAAAGCAAATGTGGTTCAGAGTTCCTGTGTTACCAAAGGAGTTCAATTGGCCAAAGATTATTTTATGAAATGTTTTTGTGATCAAATAAGTCTGAATCAAAAACAGAAACTGAGATTGAGTGCAAATTCTGACTTTTAGTATGTACTGTATAAATAAATAAAGTATTTGCAAAAATATTCACATCTACAGTAGGTGAAATTTGTTTGGTGTTTGTCTGGTGCTTGGTGACCTAAATCTGCAGTAAGATGCAGGTAATGCTTAAATGTGGATATGATAATATTTGTGTAAAATAGCCCAAATGTGGTTTATTTTAAATTCTAATATAATGTTGAAATAATACAAATATGCTCCATGAATCTTCCTCACTGCCGTAGCACATAATAAATAATAAAACTAGCATGTTTGCATGTTTCTTTAAAAAAAAATGTTTTATGCAATATTATACACTATACTATGTAGAATTATTTTTATATTTTTAACGTGTCATTTTTAATGTTTGCAACCTTAAATCGTCATTTATTTTTTGTTGAATTTTTTAGTCTGTGACAAGTTTTGTTATAAAGTATCTTCATAAAAATAATA
Source organism: Danio choprae (assembly GCA_903798125.1). Lineage (NCBI taxonomy): Eukaryota > Metazoa > Chordata > Actinopteri > Cypriniformes > Danionidae > Danio > Danio choprae. Next base: position 2,689,749 of record CAIGQW010000302.1, on the reverse strand, counting down.
CAATTTAATTTAAAAAGTAACGAAAGTGTTAGTTAGTTACCCAAAAATGAAAATGACCTCATCACTTGCTCTCCCTCATGTGGTTTTAAATCTTTCTTCTGTTGAACAAAAAATAAGGTATTTTATATTATCCATTGTAGGGGAAAAAGTACTATGGAAGTCAATAGGTCCTAGCAGCCAGCATTTTGTTCAATATACGTTCTTCTGTGTTCAACATTAGAAAAAAACTCTAATGGGTTTTGAACAAGTGAAGGATGAGTAAATGATGCAGAAAAAATATATTGGGCGAAATATCCCTTTAAAATTCTTACTACATTAATACTTTATTAGAATATTGTTTATTTCACTCAAGTATATGATTTGTGTACTTCACCCACCACTGGTACAAACACACAACATTCACAATACACAAAACTAAATATTTCTGTTTTCCAGACAAGCACTATTACCTCTCTTCTGGTGTGTCCACATGAAAGGTCCTCTCTATGACTGTAGTCCACTGTAGGCATCTAATAATAAAAGTGTTCGGCTTTGGTCGTTCAGTTTTCATCAGCTGGCATTCTGAAAACAACGACCAAAAGAAATTGTAGCCACGTTAAAATGAATGTACACCTTTCGTGTGCTATCCCCCTTTTATTTAACACGTTTAATATGAAGGGTTGCACTTCCTGTTCAGGGAACTTTCATTCAAAGCATAATTATTGACAATAAACAGCTGGGTCATTGAAAATGAATGTTCATAAATAATACAACTCATAATCACTGGCTGAATATTCTAATGCTCCTGGTTTACTCTACTCTGTCAATATATCTGTGAATAATAATTGCTGTATATATACAAAACAACAGCCAGTGAAACAAATAATCCACATGCATTATGAAAACTGAGTGGTACACTTAGCTTTCAGCTTTTATTTTTATTTCTCATGAAAAGTATGTAATGCTTGGTGTTTTAACGTGACAATAGTTTCACAAGCATATCTGTGGCCAAACCTCACTGTCTTCACTGATCAGAGTTCACTGGGAACTTAAATCATAAATCATTAAATCAGATTAGACTATTAGCATCTCGCTCAAAAATGACCAAAGCTATTTTTTATTTAGATAATATTCCTATTTAAAGTTTGACTCTTCTGTAGTTACATGTACTAAAACTGACAGAAAATGAAAAGAAAGAAATGAAATGAAAAGATATTTTTCAGGCCGATATAGCTAGGAACTATACTTTAATTCTGGGTATTAATCAAGGGGCTTTGCAGCAGCAGGAGCAATTATATTACATGATATTACTACAGAAGAGCCAAGCTTCAAATAAGAAAATGATTGAAACTCTTTGGTCATTTTTGAGCAAGATGCTAATAGTCTAATCGGATTCAATGATTTATGCTAAGCTAAGCTAAAAGTGCTCCTGCCAGACCCAGAGATTGGCTGAATGATTTAAAAAATGATTCAACTCAAATGTTTAATTCTAGGGGATTTTTAAAGTGAGCCTATTTTTTAAAAGTGTAGTGTTCCTTAAATATAGCGGATATTAATACAGACTAAAATTAATACAGACTAGAAAAAGCTGAACTCAATTTTAGGCCATACTCGAGCCCATTTCCTACCTATCCGGCTGGGAGTGTTTGCCACTGTCAGAGTGTTTTATTTGATAAACAGAGGGGAGCAGCGAGTCTGATGTAAAACAAATGGCCATTAGCAGAGAGCAGCAGCGGGTGGTGCGATGAGCGAGTGAGAGGTGCATTTGCTGGAATGTGCCACAGCGTTTCATATACTCTGCAGCTCAGAGGCGGTTAGAGGAGGAAAATAATGCACTTCTCAGATACTTTATGGAAGTAACAGGGTACAAAAGGTGACGTCCAGACTGAGCTCATCGCCGCTGCAAATTTTTGGGGACAATGCCCAGACGACAGGTGAAATGCAACAGCGGCCAGTCCGGTATAATGAGGGCCCTCAGCTGGCCAATTTCAGCCATCTCTGAATGACGGCAGGGCCTAAATTTAGACAGGAAGGTTAATGACGACACAGCTAAGGTCATGAAGCCACGCACTGTACAGAACATCTACCTGGGTAGTAGCAGGGGGAACAAAAATGGAGTCCCAAGCTGAGAGCAGAAAAACAAGGTCACAGCAGCCAGAATGTGACACCTCAGGAGGAGAGCAGGCAGAGCTGACAGTATTGTTTGCTTTGCCACATTAGATCACAGATGACGAGCATTGCTTCAAGCAAGAGTCGCTGAGGAAAGCTAGCTTGCCAATTAAACAGCCCAGAAGCCGCGACTTCCGCTGCTCGCACCATGCAACATCTCTTAAAGGTTTTCTCAAGACCAAAATAAGGTTGAGAGAGTGTCAAGGCACAAAAACATCAGGAGACAAAATATGGCAGTGAGCTCCAAAGAAGTTAGCATGAACTGGCTTTAAAGCCCTTTCAGAAAATGTCATGTTCTTGGAAATGTACTGCTTGTAAATGAACTCTTTTTCAAGTTTGTTTTCAAAAACTTTTATACAATTTTAAGTTGCATACTTTTTCTTTATACACAACTGTTCAAAAGTAGCCAGTAAGAAAGACATCTCACGCACACAGAGGTTGCATTTATTTAATGCATTTTACACTTATGATTAAAACTATTTTCATATCATTTCAAATGCTATTTATTTCTTCATCTATATTTATTTTATACACACTGTATTGTGTACATGTGTCTGTATGTGTGTGTAGTTCTTATTCATTTCATTTAATATCTAGTTATTTTACTAAAACATGAAATATTTCCCTTCCACCAGCTGAAATTGAATACACTGATGATTATTTTGTTCAGTATTTAAATATTAATATTTTTTGTAAACACTGATTCAATCACTGCATTTATAAAATTAATATTAGTAATGTTTTTGTACTTGTACTTGTACTTTGTATGTTATGTTATGTAATGTTATGTTAATGTTTATTTGATTCGGATTACTGTAGAAAATAATGTGTTCAAAAACTTGAATGCAGATGTCACTCAGATGTCTTCTGGCTGTATACTTCTTTGCCAGCCTTTCCATCCTAAGCTGGTGGGTGCTCTAAACAGAACAAATTGGTGAATCTCACAATGCAAAGCGATTTGTCATACGGTGCAATCATTGTTAAAAAAGACAAATTGGCCAATATGGAGTGCGGTGTGCCGGGGAGCAGATGCGGGGCCGGTCAGGCTGTATACAGGACTGGTTGCAAGCGGGCCGGAGGAAGGCAGTCTGGTGGCAGCTCGTTGCACAGGGGGTGAGAGCAATGCCATTTCAGGGAGTGCATTAGGCTATCAGCCTCCCAGCACCACCTGGCCTCCCAGCTTTCTGCAACAGATGTGGCAATCCTCTCCCACTGCCAAGCGGCCCAGGCCGGATGTATGGCCACCCCTCACTCCTCCAGCCTTTAGATTAAAACCTGGCTGGGCCTGTTGACGGATGGAGGCTTGGGGAGCCGCTCACAGCACGTGGCCAGAAAACCAGCGCCGAAAGCAGAAAATCCACAGCGTTTCAGAGGGGAAGAAAAGTCACTGTTTTGATGCGTTTATTTCGCAGTCTCGAAAAATTATAAAAAGAAGGAGGTGAAGCAGGAGTGTCTGCAAAGCATTCCGGATATATAAATCACATTTTTTTTTGGATGTCCTGATTGATCCCACCATCTTTTCATTAGAGGCCTTCAGATCAGTATTAATCTGAGTGGTACATTTAAGTGGTCATAATTTAAAGGTACGACAGCAAAATAGCTTGTTTTATTCTAGAAAAAAATTATCTGAGAGAAATACTGAAATAATGTTAGATATATTTAAAATTTTATGATAAACTGAGACGTAATTTTTAACAAACTGATGCACCCTTTGGAGCTTCAAAATCACCATTTTGAAGGATCTTTTTTAATATAACAGATTGTGTTCATCTGACATACAAAATGCATGTACACCTACAGGTATGATGACTGGAATGTGAACAAATGAATACAATAGCTATAATTAGCTTATATTAGTATATACAGTATTTTTGAATGCAATACAGACCATTCAAGTGACTCATAATTCAAGGAGATTCATCAATTGTTTTAAAGACATCACTTACTTGCAACAGAGAAGTTATTGAGAGGATAGGGAAGATCTGCATCCTGTGGCTTCTCCTTGTATCCGATAAAGGACCCGTCTGTTTTTAGCAGGAAGTAGCGAGGTCTCCAATTCTTAATATATTCACCTGGAGATGAAAAAAAAGAGTACATTTTAAGAGCAAATAACAAACACACATGACTTCAAACTGCAAATACATGAACACACACACACACACACACACACACACACACACACACACACACACACACACACAC
>CAIGQW010000302.1:2628276-2664124 GCA_903798125.1 Danio choprae | reverse complement strand
TATGTATATGTGCACATGAGTATAAACGCGTATGTACTGATGCATGTATGTATACAGTAGTCAACATTTAAAGCGGATCAAAAAGGTTTTTCAAAACAGTTTTAAAAAAAATGGATGGTGCTCAATAGTTTTAGGACAACGTTGAAGAAATGTCTTGATCCATTTCAAATGTTGACTGTTGTATATAGATGTGTATACATATATGTATATATTATATTATTACATATATGTGTGTATTTACTGTATGTTCCCTTCTTTCTCTCTGTCCTCTATGTGCCCTATATCCATAAACACTGCCTGCTAGCTTTATTTTTGGTCAACAAGTATGTTTGACATATATACAAATAAATACATACATATATATGCACACATACAAATCTATTAATGTATACATGTAATCAACAACATTTTACACACATGTAAACCACATGTAAATACTGTACATTTTTATTTATTAGTTTAGTTTTTATTGTTTATCCTGTTTGTACTGTATTGAATTAGTCTGTCTTGTCATGTATGACAGTGTAAAAATAGTTTAAAAAAACACTTGAGGGTAAGTAAATAGTGAGTAAATTGAATTTTTGGGGTTGAACTATCCCTTTAAATCTGTTTTTATTCTCTGGCATTATTCTCTGTATATTTTGTGTATTTGGTTTTTAATTGAGCATTAAATAAAATGCTACTCTTCTTATTTTTATATGCTATATAGTAAGTTTATTCTAAATGATTTACCTATGCACTTTATTACTTTGAAAAAAAAAAAACTCATGCGCCCACATAATCTTTGATCAAATATCCTAACCTTCCCTTCCCCCTTGACTTCTCTCCTCTTCCTGTCACATGCAGTGGCGTGAGGTCAGGGCTCTTGAGGTTAGTTTTATTGTCAGTTCCTCTCACAGGAGGTTTGAAATCAAATAAATATGAGGATCCTCAATAAAAGATCTTATATGTGAGAGTGCCAGTAATGCTCCACAACTGACTGCAAATTGGCATTTAAATCTGCCTCCAATTTTTTAGCAATGCCCAACTTCCAACGATCCAATCTATTCCCAAAGGACAGAAATCAAGCCCCGACTGCCCCGTCCTACATTTTTCTTTATCTTGGAAGCCGTTTTACTTGTATTTATTTCAAAATGAGGAAAAATGTTGGCTTCATTCATTCATTCATTTTCATTTCGGCTTAGTCCCTTTATTAATCTGGGGTCGCCACAGCGGAATGAACCGCCAACTTATCCAGCAAATGTTTTATGCAGCGGATGCCCTTCCAGCTGCAACCCATCACTGGGAAACATCCACACACACTCATTTACACACATACACGAGGGACAATTTAGCTTACCCAATTCACCTATACCGCATGTCTTTGGACTTGCGGGGGAAACCGGAGCACCCGGAGGAAACCCACGCCAACACAGCGAGAACATGCCAACTGACCCAGCCGAGGCTTGAACCAGTGACCTTCTTGCTGTGAGGCGATCGTGCTACCCACTGCGCCACTGTGAGGCCCCATGTTGGCTTCAATGTCTGTTATTTTTGTGATGTGTAAAATAGTTGTTAAATAGTGTAAAATAGTGATGTTCATACAGCATTTTGGCAAACTGCAGCTGTTTTTCAAAAGTGCTTGGTCAAACTTTACAATAAGCTTTCATTAGTTATTGTTAGTCAATGTATTTACTGACATGAACTAATCCCAGCAGGCACAGGACATCAACATGACGTCGGACAGACGTTGCACTTTGGCTACATTCCAAAGCAACCTAAAAACAACAAAATATCAATGTCTAATGATGTTACAGCTTAACATTGTGTGGACATTAACAATATGATGTCTATCAGACATTGGATTTTGGTTGCCACCAGACAAATAAATGTCAGTATTTGTCGTCAATATGACGCTGGATTAAGATGTTGCCTCAACGTTGGATTTTGGTCACTTTCCAACACAACCTAAAATCAAACTCAATTTACGTTGTTATTGGACGTCAAAATAACATTGTCCTTAGAAGATGACGACCAAAATCTAAACTAATATTAATGTCTTATGACATTGTGTGTCTGCTGGGAATAATGAACAATATTTGTACAGCCCTTATTAGTTCAACATTTACTAATGCATTATTAAAATACAAATTCATGCTTGTTAACATTAGTTAATTACATTTAATGACATAATGAACAACTGTATTTTCATTAACTAACATGAACAATTACTGTAATTAATGTATTGTTCATTGTTTGTTCATGTGAGTAAATACATTAACTAAAATTAACTAATACAATCTTGTTGTGAAGTTCTCTATAAATAAATCACATTTGACTTGAAATAAACATAATGGGGGGAAGTAATATATATAAAAAAAATTCCAAATAATCAAAAGTTAGCTAAATGACACAATTTATCATACTAATAATGCATGCATTTCTACTATTACTACTTCTACTACAGAAAAAAACATACAAGATATTTATCTAACCATTGCTTTGTGGGTATGCAGGGGTATGGTACAAAAAGAGATTTGTGAGGGTCTGCAGAGGTCTATTGTATTATACCACTGTATGTTTTTTTGTGCATGTTTCTGCCTCACACGACTTTGTGGAATATTTTAAAATAAACTTTTCAGACAAGTCAATCACCACATCAACTCTTATGAAAAGCATTTCATTTACATTTATTGAACAGGGTGAAAACATGAAACTCAATATTGCTTTTTTTGGTCTCTGAAATGTCACTGAAATGGAAATATGAAATACAATGATCTGTACAATTGTAGCTGCAAAAAATAAAAAATCGTTTTGGCATATACTGCAACGTCAATGCCTTTCACTTAATTGCAGCTGGCAAAGCTAGTCGACTATAGCAGGAAAAAAACAGCACCACTGAATAATGTGCTCAATGTCGTCAAAAGAATCCTGCTTTAGCGCACAAACAATTATGAATATTGCTAAAAAACACACACACACACACGTTCAACCATTCAGCTGGCTGCCACATAATGAAAATGGAAAGTTACAGATGCCTCTTTTTATGTTCCTTCTGTCTGTCTGTAGTGGGTATTAAGGAGGAAATTGAATGTGCAGACAAACTCAATAAAGAAAAAAGCCTGAGTCATCAATTAGCACTCCTGTGATCAATCTTATGGCGCTTGATAAATAAGTTATTAAAAGCCTCGAGCTGCTGACGTGTCGTCGTCTGACCTTTTAAATCTCAGTTTGGGAAAACACCCAAGCATAAAACCCTGAGCTCACGATCTGAAGAAAAAAGTCAAGGTGTGTCAAGTTTGTGAGTGTGTGTGCGCACTGGTTTTGGTGGTTAACAAGGACAGAAATTTGTATAATGACATGGGTATGATCTAGTTGTCCTCTATTAAGGGCCAAAATGTATGTCCTCATAATTCATATTGCTTAAAAAAAACATACTTAACAGAATTTTGACATTCAAAGCAAAACAAAACAAAACAAAACAAAACAAAACAATTACAATTCCGATTAAAAACAAGTCAAAACAATATCTAAATAAAACTTTGAGTGATGAATTAACACTCCTGCAAACAGACTGCTGGTGTATGTTTATTCAAACAAAACAAAACAAAAACCAAGTCATCCATCACTGTAACAAAAACTATGAGTCATCTTATGATCAATAATAACTCCTGTGATCATACAACTGCAAGCTTATTGCTAAGGGATAGTTCACACAAAGATTTTAATTTTCACCCATATACTTACTTGTTCCAAACCAGTTTGAGGTTTTTTTTGTTCTGTTGAACACAAAGGAAGAGATTTTGAAGAATGCTAGAAACAAGTAACCATTGACCTTCATAGTATTTGTTTTTCCTACTATGACATGTCAATGGTTACAGGTTTCTTCAAAATATGTCCATTTGTGTTTAACAGCACAAGTAAAGTCTGAAACAATTAAAGGGTGAGTACTGTAAGTGATGTAAGAATTTTCATTTTTGGGTGAACTATCCCTTTAAAGTGGAAATACTTGTGTCCATCTGAAGTATCATAGACAACTCTATATTGGCCTTTATAAATGATCAAATGCCAAAATAAAATGTAATTAAAGGGGCAACACATCTTGGCCCACTGTCCCTTAATACAGAGGTCACAACAAACACCACATCTATACAATATAATAAGCCACAATATAATTTTCTAAACTGATAAGATGATGGGTGTCATATGAAAACCCCTCTACTCTCTCAACCCCCAAATCTCGTAGTCTCCTCCCACACCAGTCATGCAAACAGCAGGCCGGGATCGAGCCTGGAGTCTGGAGTTGCAGTCATTATGCCGATTGACATCTGCATGTTTCTGCGTCTCTGTCTTTTTCATTCTTTCCTCGACTCTCCACCATGCAGACTCCTCAAAACGGGGAGCGCACTTTTCTGGATGGCAGATGGCAAGTCAACAATCAGTTCCAACAGCAGCGGCGGCTCGTCGCCCAATCAGAAGCATCTCCTACACGCAGACACACACACATAAAGCCCCCGTCTCACCCCTCATAACACCATCTCACCACAGACACCATAATAACTCTTTGTTTGTCTCCCACAATACAGCTGCGCAAGAGCCCCTCTGCTCAAACACATGTGCCCTAAACGTCGTGCGCGCGCACGCACGCACGCACGCACGCACGCACACACACACACACACACACACACACACACACACACACACACACACCTTCTGTCAGCTCTGGTGTGTGTTGCAGAGGCTGGGATCATTGAACAGCTGGCCAGAAAGTCTGGGTGTGAAATGAGTGTGAATGAAAGAAACGTACTGTAACATAATGCTTAAAAGTGAGAGACCATGTTAACTTCAGGCAAGACACTGCAGGTGAACAGGGTAAAAATAATTAACTAATAATTATCACCATACTTCCTTGGGTGATTGATTACATTAAGAATTACAAAAATGTTTTGTATTACAAGCTTTCTGAAGTTGTATGTTAAAATATGCAAATGAGGCACAATTTAATTCAATTTGCACTAAATTGCATACATTTCTAGCACAGATATGTGAAAGTCTGGTCCAAAATGTTACATTTTTAGAAGTATTACAGTTAAATTTTGTTTTTACAAAGGCTATTTTCAACATCTCTTTTATCAATCCATCATTCAAAAATACTACAAACAACCAGAAAGAAAAACATATTTTCAAATACATAGAAATAACTTTCTGAATGGCTTGTTTTGTAGAATACCATGCTGTACATAATCAGGCAAGTTACATAAAAACCTTGACAACATAGACATAAATAAAACTGTAAAGTTTGGCGTCTTCATGTGCTGCCAAAGTGGAGATTTATTGATTGTGCATGAGAAAAAAAAACTCAATTTTGCATGCACATTCATTAATAGGCCTAAATAAATGTGTCTATTACTCACCCTGTAAACACATATAATCAGTAATAAAAGTTTTAATTAAAACATTGGCTATAATAGACCTATTATAACTTTAAAATAAATACATATTTCTATATGGGCTAAAATGTGTTATTTATTTATTTATTTATTTATTTATTTATTTATATTTATGATTGTACGCTCATGATTTTAGCTTTTTATTTAATTTAACTTTTTCCTTGTTTCAATTTCCAAAAAGAATACTCACTTTATTCCACAAATTTACAATTATAATAAAATCTGCTATCAAGTTTATATAGATTTATGAAGGAATTATAATGTTTTGTTTCATTATTTGATCTTCATAGTCTTTAACCATTTTTTGGTTTGTCTCCATACAAACAAAACCATATAGAGACCTAATTATTGCATGCCATCCACTTGTACCACTTGGCAGTAGCTTTGCAAACGCTTTGGTAAAACTTAACCATTCAACTCTTGGTGAGTGTTCCTTTAAATGACACAAGCTGAAATGGATCATGTGAGACTGCAACAGCTAATTCAAACACAGAAACCGAATCCTCAGCCTTTTCCAGTGTCACACTATGGAGCGGTGAGGTCCCAGCATGCCGTGCAGAGACACTGATGGATGTGTCAGGAGGGCGAGGAGCGGAGGTGTTTGACCCAGGCGGAGTTCAGCCAAACACAGCTGCAATGCACAGAAGCTGGAGTACAGGCCTCGTCTCCAATGACCCACTCTACCCTGCTGAAGGGACAGCAAACTGCACCTCGAAAGCATGTGTTTTTCCTCAGCAGTCCATCTATAGAGGGACTTCACATACAGTACTATAAGACTGCGAAATGACACTCGCCAATTCTAAAGCTCCTGTGTTTGTAATCCGATCATCATATTGTGATGATTACAGTTCAATTTAATGACACGTGTAGCATAAACACTTATCTTATGTTTCATTATTGTTTATTCTTTTAGGAGAGTGGTCAACAAATCTGATTTAAAGATTTTTCCTTCTTGTCAAATCCTCTTTCCGCAAATAATCTGATGTAATCTGGATGATTTGTGGTCCGTATGGAGGGTTTCAGGGATGATGGTGGGTTTTGCTCACACATGCGCTAGAGGTCACAAGCCAGGCTGAAATCCAATACAAATTCTAATTCAGAAAAATGTACATCTATCTAACTCCGATGTACAGTCACTCTAGAACAAAGTACAATTTAATGTTCAGACCAATCTTTACTTGTGCATTTACTTAAAATTTAACATATCAACATTTCTTGATATATTATATTATATTATGTTGTAAATGTATATTTAATTACAAATAATAACATAATAATAATACATGCAACAAAGGTTTAACTGCAATAAAATGCAATTTAACAATTAACAAATCAATATATCAATTATTCATATTAGTACTTCAAACAATTATTTTGTCATTTCCATATAAAATGCGTTTACTGTGAATGTAACTTTAAAACAAAGCACAATTGACTGCTTAGACTAAATTTTTGCATTAATCTACATGCAAAACTAAATTTATTAATATTTCTTTAAATAACTATAACTTATACTCACCAAAAAACAATAATAAACATAAAAAGAAATAGTCCATACTTAAATTACATTTTTTATTACATATAAACAATATAAAGTTGATATTACGATAAAGATGTACAAATAATATTTTTTTATACAGAAAATGTATCAAATGTTTAATTTGTAGTAATCAAATGCAATTAAATAATAGCAAATTATCAAATAAAAACAATAAATATTACAAATATACAGCAAACAAATGAACGCAACATGGTAAACAAATATGTCAAATTAACAATGCAAATATGAACTATATTATATAATTCAAACTTATTTTTATGTGTACTGAACACACATAAGAGCATAAATAAACCAATATAGCAATTAAGTCATAATAAAAATAAATAAAATCGCTAATTAGAATTTCCTTATTTTTTACATTTCAAATTGTAAAAGTCATCTAAATTAGTGTTAATAACATTTTACAGGTCAATCGTTTATGAGCAAGAAAATGTCTTTAAAACCAAAGCCTTTTAGAGGGAGTTAAATAACTGAAGGCCACTCAGTGCCACTCTATTAGGACCCAATGTGAAATAGCATGTCAACACATGCAATCAATATTTTAAAATCTCTCTCTCTCTCTCTCTCTCTCTCTCTCTAAAATAAAAGCATAGTTTCTTTTCCACCTAACCTTAAGAGCTGTAATAGCCCAGTGCACCCAGAATCTGCCAGCCAGACTCTCAGGAGCTTCCAGAGTGAGATAGTGCCAGCGCAGCTTATCTGCTAATTTATGGTAGCGTGTTTATCATTCGCACTCTCAGGGAACAGACTATTCGTTGGATGCAAGGAGCGTCACTCCACCTCACCCGTGCAGCGGACGACCCCCCTCCATTAGGAACAGCAGTAATGAGGGGGATGAGAGCCGCTAATTTGAAAACTTGGACATGGCCAGCAGACCATATGGCAAGCATTTATCCCTCCTGAAAGCCATGCTAACCGTCATTTACATGGTTAGAGAGATTCTACCATTCCTCTTTCCCATCTCTATGCATAACTAGGAGCCAAACCAATAACTACTTAATTGGCAAGTGATGCAAAGAAAGAACTGCTGAGGGATTTCTGGATTCCTAACTCCACTTCTCTTCATAACACCAGTTCTCCACTGAACAGGTGATTAGATGATAAAACCTGAGCCGTGTGTACTGCACTGATACAGTCATGGGTTTAGAAAGACATTTTTATGCTACTATTTTTTCATTTTTATGGCTAATAAATGATTGTTTTTGGTAACACTGTCTGATATTTTCACTCTGCATCTTTACAGCTCAGTGAATGCACTATTTCCTATTGAAATAAATGGATGTGCAGCTTATTTGATCCACTATACGCTCACACACACATATATACACACACATGCACATACACTAGGGCTATCAACTATAACACGTTAACACATGCAATTAATCGTTTGATAAGGTTTGACAACTCAGCTATATCACTGTGCGACAAGGGCACTGTGTAAGCAGTGGTGTAAAGTAACAAATTACAAATACTCAAATTACTGTAATTGAGTAGCTTTTCTTAGGAATTGTAATTTACTGAGTAGTTTTAAAAATGTGCACTTTTACTGTCCCTTGAGTACAATTTTAGTGCTGTATCAGTACTTTTACTCCACTATTTTCCTTCAACCTGCAGTCATTACTTTATCTTTTCTTGTCTATTGGGATTGCGTAAAGTCCTGCGATTCCAGTCCAATCAAATGATAATTATTTTGCATCATAACAATTTCAAGACATGTTTGGAAAGTGTCCTAGATGTCCAAAATCTTTACACGCAATTACCCTGAGGCTGTTTAGACTGCATGTCACTGATGAGAAGATGACGGAGGCCTGCTGTATGATGACTGAAATCATCAAACGGCCTTAAACAATAACTAAATGCACTACAGAATGTTATGTTTTCACACACATGCACAAACTGCATGTAAACGCATCAACCTTTCACAGTGTAATACTCACTACTCACTACTCTTGAGTACTTTTAAACGGGCTACTTTTTACTCATGCTTTGAGTAATATTTACAACAGATACTTTTACTCTACTTGCACTACATTTTCGGGCAAGTAATGGTACTTTTATTGAGCGTGATTTTTGAGTTTGCATAGATTACATTGTAACCAAACAATAAGTTTTTTTGTACAGTAAACAACTTCTTGGATGCTGGAGAAAAGGGTAAGAATAAAAATCTGAGTGACTTGAACAAGGTAACTTGTCAAAGAATCTCTTAAATGGTAAAGCCTGATGGTTGCTGTCAATCAAGAGTGGTGAAAATTTATCAACAATGAGAAACAAACCATCACATTTAGGAATCATCGATGCACAAGGACAAGGCTCTCTTCTCTGGTCCGAACTGAAAAGATCTACTGTGGTACAAGTCACTCAAAACATTGATGGTTACACTGCTGTGTAGATGCAGACCAAACAGAGTGACTATGATGACCCCTGTCCACTGCTGGATTCACCTAGAATGTTGGCTATATGAGCATCTGAACGGGACATTAAAGCAGGAGGCTGCCTCCTAAGTCCCATTTATCTTGTAGACAGCCATTTGTGTGTACCTTTTACACGGGGAAGTGCTGACAAGCCTGTTGGATGATGTGTGATGCTCTGGGCAATGTTCTACTGGGAAGCCCTGGGTCCTAAACATTGTTAAAGACCACATATACTAGTTATGACAGTGGTGAACATGATGAAGAGTTCAAGCTGTTGCCCTGCTCTCTAAATTCCCTAGATCTCAATCTAGCTGAGAATATTTGTGACCAACAAATTTGATTCACTTCAGCTCCATCTCACAACCAACAAGACTTGAAAAATCCAATCTTGAAGAATCTGGTGGCACATACCACAAAACATATTCAAGAGTCTTGGAGAGTTCATCCCTGGGTTGGTTGAAAAAAAAAACACACACACAAGGGGCTCAACGAAAGTATTTAACAACAAGTGAAAAAATAAAGGGGCCTCACGGTGGCGCAGTGGGTAGCACGATCGCCTTACAGCAAGAAGGTCGCTGGTTCGAGCCTTGGCTGGGTCAGTTTGCGCTTCTGTGTGGAGTTTGCATGTTCTCCCCGTGTTGGCGTGGGTTTCCTCTGGGTGCTCCGGTTTCCTTCAGGAGTCCAAAGACAAGCGCTATAGGTAAATTGGCTAAGCTTAAATTGTCCGTAGTGTATGTGTGTGAATGAGTGTGTATGAATGTTTCCCAGTGATGGGTTGCAGCTGAAAGGGCATCCGCTGCGTAAAACATGTGCTGGATTCCGCTGTGGCGACCCCAGATTAATAAAGGGACTAAGCCGAAAAGAAAATAAATGAATGATTCATTCATTCATTCATTTTCTTTTCGGCTTAGTCCCTTTATTAATCTGGGGTCGCCCCAGCGGAATGAACCGCCAACTTATCCAGCATATGTTTTACGCAGCGGATGCCCTTCCAGCTGCAACCCATCTCTGGGAAACATCCATTCACACACCCATTCACACTCATACACTACGGACAATTTAGCTTACCCAATTCACCTATGCCGCAAGTCTTTGGACTTGTGGGGGAAACCGGAGCACCCGTAGGAAACCCACACCAACACGGGGAGAACATGCAAACTCCACACAGAAACGCCAACTGACCCAGCCGAGGCTCGAACCAGCGACCTTCTTGCTGTTAGGCGAACGTGCTATCCACTGCGCCACCGTGAGGCCATGAATGAATGAATGAAAAAATAAAGTATAACCATTGCTTAACCCTCTTCTACCTGGTTAACAGCTTCTTAATCCCCTTCTCTTTGGCCTAATTATCTGCACCTTAGGCTGGACCTACATGGACCCCCACACCTCAAATCAAATTACCATCAGCACCCATGAGCGACAGGGTCAAATTTTGCTATGACAGTATTAAGGTCAGGACTGGGAGTGCTAATCTATCGCTAATGCGCTGCTGTGTAGCACTGAGGGGGCGTATGTTAAATGTAATTATATTTGCACCAACAGCAACCCAAATGAAAAGTCTAATTCTTGTATTGATGAGAAATCCCCATCATCCTCCATCCATAAACAAGCTCTGCATTCAACACAGAGCAATCGGGCAGCATTAAAACCTGAGGTAGACGTGCTAGTACAGCACACACTACAGTAAAGCCTCTCTGAAGCCCCTGCTTGAAACTAATCCCACTGCCCACCCACACACCTGCCCACCCCGCTGCCGACGGGATTGGCCGCTGTCCTTTATTCTGCTGCTGAAATTAGCCTGCTCAAACATCCTGGATTAGCAACCTCTCTGTGGTCTTTGCAGTGGCCACTTTTTTAGAAGGTTAAAAACAGATTCCACTCTCCTAATCTAACCCACACAAACTGTAGCCTTTTAATCCCAGGATTAGTCTAGCTTTTCCTCTTCAGACGTGCTCAAGCGCTCTGCTTGCTGAAGACATCAACCTCGAGAGGAAGAGGGACGTAAAAAAGCATGCAAAGTAAACAAACACTGCCTGAGAATGGGTCATCAAAAACATCCCTGCTGTAAGCAAAAGTATAAAGCATGCGATTCTGAAATTAGATGTATTCAATTATTAAATCCAGCTGCCCGGTCAGAACAAACAACATGATATATTTTCTTTCAGTATGAATGCAAAGTTCAGTATCTTCAGTATGTTCGGTTCTAAATATGTTTATGCATTTTTTTATCTCAAAGTGATGGCACCCACTGACTTCCATTATATGGATACCAGAGAACAATTATTTCAGCTAAACCCTAGTTAATGTTCTACTGAAGAAGAAAGAAAGTCACCTACATATTGGATGGCCTGAGGATGAGTACTGTAGATTAACATCAGAATTTCATTTTGAGTAAACCATATCCTATTAATGCTTGTTAATTTACAAAAGACTGAGCATGATTTAGAGTCCCAAATTACTCACAGCAAAGCTCTCTGCAATCTAATTATTAAAAACATGTTGCTTTACAAAAAAGTCAGTATTTCTTTACATAAAAAATAAAACGACACCAACAACTATTATTATTATTATTATTATTATTATTATTATTATTATTATTATTATTATTATTATTATTATTATTATTATTGTTGTTATTATATTAAATGACTTCCAGCACCATGGTGCCATTTTTTGTGACTTAAAATAAATAAATAAATAAATAATGCAGTTAGATATGTTTGCCCAATTTGTTCTTACTGTTGTTTTTATCACATAATAAAATGTAAATAAGTTACATGGGGTTAAATCTCTCAAGACCCCAGCCATTAGCTGGGGTGGCAAAATGTTTGCTTTGGGCCACGATTGCATTTGCAACCTGTAATAAAAAGTTAGTTCACTAGTTTAAACAATTCAAACGAGCCTTTTTAATAGTGACGAACATGTGGGCAAGTCTTTCTCATTATTTCCTGATTCCCATTTCAAAAAAGGTGTTGGCATAATCTCATGGGTTTGTTGGTTGTCGTTTATATTTACAGTATGGGACAGAGCAAGAGAGAGTATGGGAGGAGAGAACAGACGACAAAAGCGGAGTCTGCTGCGGTATTTCTGGGGTGAGCCAGCTGACCATCTCATTCTTCTCTCCGAGCGCCCGCGAGACGGATCAGCAGGGAACCTGCGCTTTCCCCCTTCTGTGGGCTTCGGCAACAACAGTCATCTGGAGACCCCACAACAAACAGGTGCTCCATTTCACACACATGGAGAAAGCTGTTCGGGAAGCCGTCTGTAAGCAGCTGCTGCTATAGTCACCAGGAGAACAGCGGCTGCACGAGTCTTTGTACAAAATTTGGGTTAAAAGTGGTGATGCACTCATCTTGATTCATCCAAACAAT
Source organism: Danio choprae (assembly GCA_903798125.1). Classification (NCBI taxonomy): domain Eukaryota; kingdom Metazoa; phylum Chordata; class Actinopteri; order Cypriniformes; family Danionidae; genus Danio; species Danio choprae. The sequence continues at coordinate 2,651,352 of CAIGQW010000302.1, read as the reverse complement.
CCACACATCAACAGATGCACAAACATAATGAAAGAAGCTCATGTATAGTATATTAAAGAAATTTAGTAAAATATCCAAAAACCACTAGAACAGTTTTATATATTTTGCTGACTTACAGTATGAACTAACATTACCCCAAATGTTTAAAAGAACGTTCAAATCCAGAGAAATAAGTCATTTTAACTTAAAAACCATGTTCTGTGTGGACTTTCTAATGATATCACACAAACTCAATTTCCGGTTTGGTTTTAAAACAAGGAAACAACAAAGATGTTTTAATATGTTGTGTTTTATTAGACTGCATAAAGCAGCATAGAACCAAACAGAACCTAAAATCTATTGAGTATGATAAAACACCACTGCTTCTTCCCCACATGATTACAAGCAAAGATACTGGAAGTGGTTGACTGCCATATTAGCTCCTTTGCTTTTGTGCCTCCTCTTGACCATGTCTCATCAGCAATTACTTCATTGCTCTCGTTTCACTTCAGTGGCTTTCAGCCTTGCTCTTCTTCATACTACCATGATAATAGGTTGGAATTCTTTATCTCATCCATAAACATGATTCCAGGAGTCCTGTAGGACAGTGGTTCTTAACCACGTTCCTGGAGGACCACCAGTACTGCATGTTTTGCTTGTCTCCTTTGTCTGCCACACACATTTTAGGTCTTGAAGTCTCTGCTAATGAGCTGATGATCTGAATCAGGTGCGTTTGTTTAAGAAAGCAAGGGCTGCGTCCAAAATCTCTTGAGTAGGTACTACATTGGAATTTACTACATGACTGTTAGAAAAGTATGTTATATATAGTAAGAATGTGAGTAGTATGAATGGAGCTCGGACATACTACATCCACTATTTTTCATTATCATGACCTACCTGGGTCAGTTGGGTCGCTTCACTCCCATTCATGAATTCTCTCATGTAGCATTATGGCATAATATAGCATCTATCGGATGCTCACTTCAGAATCTTGCCGGAAGTAGTAGGTCACCCATTCTTGCATACTGTTTTTTGAATACTATGAATTTGGACATACTACTCTGCTCGCACACTGTTTTTAGCACACTAGTGTACAATAGTATGGAAGTATTTGATTTTGGACACAGCCATGGAAAATGTGCAAAGCCGGTGGTCTTCTAGTAATGTGATTAAGAACCATTGCAACCATTACAGTGTCATCAAACAACGCCTTTGTTTGTTATAAATATACACCCTCTATTGTGCTTTTAAGCATAGACATTTACATATATCTTGCACATTTTTCCATACTTTAAAGTCTATATGAACCCGGAAGTTGCTGCAGAATTTTATTTCAGTATGACTTATGTTCAACTGAAACAGAATATTGAGTAGGGGGTGGAGTTACATTTTGGGCTCCTCCTCTAATCTTTAATTCATAGAAAGTTGGAGGGGGATGGCTTTTTCACCCAAGCCATCAAACGACATCATCAGATAAGGACTGCTATTCCAGAGCTAAAGCAAATGGACAAATTTTCCCAAGCGATTTTCACTGGCGTCGAGCAGAAGAGTATGCAAAATCACTCCTTGAAGTTAGATGGTGCTTAATGAAAAACAGAAAGACCCCGGTGTGTAGGGTGGTGCTTCAACTTTAAACTTTAGCTTCAACTTTAAACATGAGCAAAAAGCATTCTGGTGTGAACGGGCCTTAAGACTAACAGTCATAGAAAATATGAAACAGTAAAAATGAGGAAGGTCAATCCCTATTTTGTTTGTAAATGCAAAATATATCTTGTTTTTCTATGGGTGCTCAGTTATTCCCATGTTAATGCTCCATTTACACACATATTTTACTTACTGTAGTGTATAAACTTTTTAAAATGCAGTTTGTGTGCAAGCCCGGGCCAGAACAGAGATAGAGTCAGGATTAAAACCAAATACCGTCCTGTTGCCGATCCCTAATTTGGAGCAAAAATTGTCTGGTGCATCTCTAGTTAAAAGATTTCAAGAAAAAGGAAGTGAATTATAGATAGGCAACTGTGCATGAAATGTACATTCACACAGAGCTGTAAAACTCTGCTGGGAAATGGACTGAAGCATCTCTCATACAGAGCACATCTGAATGAAAAGGCAGAAGTTAATTATAATACCTGCGCTGACTTTTATTCCCCGCTAAAACTAATTAGGCTCTGAATAATGTGCTGTATCTTGCATGTAATTTATAAACAATGGCACAGATGAATGTAAATGACTGAATGCGTTATGATACACGTCCTCAAGCTCTTCCCACAATAGTAATTACACTTATCGCTAACGGCTAAAACGAGTCTTGTTTAAAATTTACTAGGCGTCTTGTCATCAGTTCTGTCAAATGTGGCATCTCTCGATAGGTGATATTATATCATCATGCCTGTCATCACGCGTCAACCTCTGTGCAACTACACACTGTTCAAACATAGGCTGTTTGTTCTCCAATCACGTCAGCATAATAAAATCTTCAGAAAGCAGAAGATAAAGCCACCTAGATGATTTTCAGGTATTCATTTTCAAAATTAAAAATTAGTATAGTAAATTTGGTATATTCTGTATTTAGTATATAACACTAACATGACATAATGCCCTGTTAAAAATAAATACAGAAATCAGGATATCATTAATAAATCCAAAATATTTTTTTTACATATTTATAATACAAAAAATAAAGGAAAAGTAAAATATTTTTTTAAATAACTGATTTAAAGGTAATAGTAAACAGACAAAACATAATATTATTGTGTTTTTTTTTACCTGATACTTACTGCACCATTTGATAATTGTCACATTATATAAAAAGTGTTAGATTAAAAACTTAATATTATTATGTAATCCCAAATAAATACATAACTATGGGATTTTATAATAATTCTATCACCATTAATATTATTTTTTGTTATAATACATTCACTTATCAGTCAGATTTACTTCCATTTGATACTCTGCACAAAGTTAATCTTTAGTTTGGCATAATCTTATGTATTTTTTTTTTAAATGCTTCATTTGAATATATGAATATTATTAAAACAATACCATATTTAAAATACTGTTTTTTTGCTACCAAAACAAACTTGTGTGATGTGGCAAATAATTTTAAATAAATATTAGTTATTTAAAAAATATAATATTAGAGTGTATTATGCTGCAGATTTGGTTCAATTCAATATCAGAGTGCATCAACAATGCATCGACGATGTTTTCAATCAACCAACTCTTAATTGTACTTCACAGGAATATCATTTTGACTTTAAATACAAGCAGTGACTTTCCAGTTCCAAGCACCCGTTTTTGTACATAAAGATCAAGTCACTGTGGCAGATATATTCACTGCACCTTTAATTTTACCTGATCAAAGGAAATAACAGCAGCATTTAGATCAAATACACAAACGCAAATTCTAAAAGTAAAATCCTGCTTTTTGATCGCAGTCCAGTAAGTGCTTAAACACCTATGACTGGCCATTGAGTTTATGTGCTCAACAGAAATGACTGTGTTTGGCTCTAATTATCAACGCTGTTTAAGGAGCAGTGACACAGATGGAAGCAACGTCTATCATCTGATCGCTAATATATATGAAAATACTGTATATTTGCTAAAAATATATATAAGTTATTAGAAAGCTGCAAGGAAAAAGTATTTTTTATTATTATATACAGTGTTGGGCCTCACAGTGGCGCAGTGGGTAGCACGTTCGCCTCACAGCAAGAAGGTCGCTGGTTCGAGCCTCGGCTGGGTCAGTTGGCGTTTCTGTGTGGAGTTTGCATGTTCTCCCTGTGTTGGCGTGGGTTTCCTCCGGGCACTCCGGTTTCCCCCACAAGTCCAAAGACATGCAGTATAGGTGAATTGGGTAAGTGTATGAGTGTGAATGGGTGTGTATGGATGTTTCCCAGAGATGGGTTGAGGCTGGAAGGGCATCCACTACGTAAAACATGTGCTGGATAAGTTGGCGGTTCATTCCGCTGTTGCGACCCCAGATTAATAAAGGGACTAAGCTGAAATGAAAATGAATGAATGAATGAATATACAGTGTTATCTAATTGCAACACATAACACATTTATTACTATTATTTGTCACTGACTGCTACAGACAAAGACTACTCCAACAGTCCTGCTCCAGGACCTCCACAAATGTCAGCGAGGGATACTGTGTGTGGGATGGCTAGCAACTAGGTGAAGAGAAAATGCTTGTAGTCAGAATCCTTTCTTATTTGTATGTCAAACTTGTCGTGGCCACCTTGTCCGGGCAGTTGCTCTGCAGGAACAGCACCTTCTGTTCCAGTTCTTGTAACTTATCATCTTAATGCTGAAAACAGGACAGCCCGTTCTATATGGCACGGCATGAATCAGCTGTCCTATATTCACTGAAGCAGTGAATGAGCAGTGCGTACAGGACCATTAGACACAGCGGCAACCATCAAAGCTCAGATCAGAGGGTTTCATGTCACACAGGATAGGATCAAAGACATCTGCATCGAGAGGTTATTTAAAAGTTAGTTAAACTTATCTTTTTAACATCATTGGTGCTAAATTGATACTTAAGACAATCTCTGAACCAATACTTTAAAAAGAGCCACAGACATGGCTGAAAAATGTGAATAAAATGAAACAATAAATGAAACAATATATTAAAAGTTTACAGTAGGGCTGCACAATTTATTGTTTCAGCATTCATATCGCAATGTGTGTGTCCGCAATAGTCACATCGCAGTATATGCAATGTTGAGTTAATATTATTATTGATCAGCACCATAGTTGAGATCATTGAGTGAAGGTTTATCAATTGCACGTGTTTTAAAGGCATTTCAAAAGCATTTGGGCACAAAAAGTACAGCATTTGTAACTTTAATGAAGATTAATTTTACTGGATTATTAATACAAGGACGACTATACAGTGTTATTTTACATTTTACACTCAATTATTCAATTTCTGTACCTGAATACTTATTTGAACTGTTTATTATTAATTACTGTACTTTTTTCTTTGCTCTATTGTAATAATGTTTGCTTGCAATTTGTTTATTATTTCTTATACACTATTCACACCCTTACAAAATCACCCCAGTCAATCTAAATGAATGATTTCTTTAAAAATAGAGCTATTCAAGCCATCTGGTGAAATTGTATTCATATCACAATATATATAGCAGAAAAACAAAATAATGCAATGTCAGATTTTTCCAATATTGTGCAGCCTTAGTTTACAGTATGTAAATATAAATATATAAGTAAATACTAAACATAAGGAATCTAGGCCAGCTAACCCAATTACAATAATTAAACACTAAACACTAACAATTACATTACTAATAACGTCAAAACAGTATCATCAGTGCACTAGAAACCAATTAAAATTTTGCTGAAATATAATCATATATGCCTTCTCTGGCAAAAAAACAAACAAAAACAAAAAACAACAGCTCTCTCTGTAGACTTATTGCATGTCTTTACCTACCATGAGATTGCTTCAAATAAAGGAGATGTGAGGACAGAGGCCACACATGATGGCTGATGTATTTATTTAAAGGGTTTAGAAGTTTATTGAACAAGATGATTATGTATTGTTTTATTTGTTTTTTAGTTTTTTTTTCACTTTATTTTCTCCTCCCTATGTAAATGTGTATTTTTGCTATGTTTTTCTTTGTTTATTAGTTTAAATATGCTCTAAGTTAGGTAGTTTATAGTATGTTGTCTCTTATGATGCATGTTAGAGTTTAGTTTGTTAGAGTACATGTTAGTGAATGATAAAAACAACGAGCAGAACTAAATTGTTAATTTTTCATGATTTATGTATAAGTGAATTTGATTTATATATGGTAATCTATTTATTTGTTTTGAATAACATTTGAATGCATTTGGGAGTGAGTGAACCCCTCTTGTCATTTCGATAATAGTGCAGTCCCATTAATATAAGGGCTAAGTTTTGTTCAGTTTGAAAGATTTTATTTTGGATTGGGGATGCCTTTAACACCTGAGGCCCTGTTTTTCCCTCTTTGTTTTATTTATTTTTTTTGTATTTTTTTTTTTGCAAATCATGCCTCCTTTGTTATCGGAAGAATTAAATTCTGACAGAATAGTTACAAGTTTAGTTACAAGTCACAGTCTATTACAAATAACTTGGGGTGCCAGCACTTCTTCACAAAAACAAAATGTCTGGATAGCCATTATTCCCTTCACGTCTGTTGTTATTGCTGCCTTCAGCAAAGCTGTTGTTGATTCACCTGTCCATTTCTTTTTACAACTGTGATACAAACAACGCTTAATTTAAAAACTATTCAAAATACATGTGCAAGCTGCTTGCACATCATATGTATGCACAGTTAAGAAAAATCAGGCAGAACACATAAGCAGGTTTAACAGTAATCCCAATTTACAGTACAGGTTGCTGAATTAAAAATGTAACCTATTGAATTTTTCTTCATCCAATCCTCTACTTCTCGCCCCTCTGACTTCAACAGACAGCTCAGGTATTTAAGTGGCACTGAAATGCGTTCTTATTCTGTTCTTCTGGGAACTTACTAGTCAAATATAGCTCAAGAAGTTCAGTACTCAACCCTAATCGGAGTCTAAAACGTCATTTTATGGCAATTGTGGCAAATTTAAAGAAACAGTAGAGTACAAGACAAGATAAAGAACATTTTGCATATGAGAGAAGATCAAGAACATGTTGTATTTCTCAAACCTCATAGATTGTAAGCTGGTGACAACCATGACAAGACTTATGTACATAAACTACTGGCAAGACATGTCTCCGAGCATCTGACAAGCTTGCACAGTTGACTCTCAGTAGTAAAGTAAAACGTGGCGCGTCCCACTCACAGTCCTTTCAACAGCTTGGACAAAGCAGGGGTGATAAAAGAGGGCTGTTGTTTCACCCCCCTCAACAAAAGCTCGCTTGTCTGTGCACACTTAACCGCCATTAAAAGCACATTGACCCCTGTGTGTGGACGGAGGCACGCGTGCAGCATCAATGGCTGCCCAAGCAGGCGTGGGCCAGGGCTGAAGCCAGGACGGGTGTGTTTATCCACAATCCAAAGTGCTCTCATTCAAAATCAATGTTTTGCCTTGCATTATGAAAACATAATGATGCAAATGATGTACAGATTGTTTCTTTTGATGTCTTCTAAATGAAAATGATTAATGAAAACAATTAAAGATATCGTTGGATAATTATCAATATATTTATTATTATTTATAGAATTTACACCACTCCTACAGTAGTTTATTCTATTCTGTATGTACAGAAGCTTCGATTATCGGTTCATGTCTTTATGAATTGTTTTGTAAGTTTGTGATGTATTTGGTTCATATTTTGTCAGTCAGTATGTGTATTTTGCGTATTATTGTACGCTGCTAATCAATCCATTTCTTTTTTCAAATGCTGAATTTGTATCCGTATAAAAGTTAAACTGTTTATAAGGAAAGTATATTGTTGTAATATTAAACTGTCCAAAAATAGAAGTTACCAAAAACCCAATAGGCCTTACAGTTAGTATGGTTACAACAATGTCAATTTCATAAGTGTTCTGTCCATACACTAAACAGCATTTTTGGGTATTCAGTCCCAAATTTATTTATACTGAAATAAAGTGAGCGATAGTAATAGTGAAGTTAGCCTCTTAAAGTGTACAGCTGTTTCCCTTCCTGGACTGATGGTGGCAGTGTGCTTTACTCTTACTGTGTTTGCCATCATGAGTCAACCTCCTTTCAGCTGTGGATGTCAGGTCATGCAGAGGTCAAGCTGCAAGCCTGTGGGTTTTACATACAGGAAAAAACTCTTACGCCATCAAATAACAGTCTACTAATGTTAAAACATCATGATCGAAGTCCTGTTCTCATGTTAAATGCTTTGCACTACACTAGATCTCAATGCCTTTACATATTCAAACATAATCTTAAACTTTAAATATAATAAATAAATATTAATTCATGCAATTGTGTCATCATTAACTCACCCTCGTGATTTACATTCTTCTCTGAAACATAACAGTAAAATAAACAAAAAACAAATGCTGTTATTGAATGGAAAAAAGAAGTGTATATAATGACTTTTTTTCTTCCTCTTACACTCAAACAAGTTAGTTTTGCTAGTTAGTTTACAAAGAAACAAATGACCGCGTCCTCAAAGGCTTATGTTTGAGACTGAGGTATGAAGTTGGTGTTCAGTCAAGGTCATGAGCAAACAAGAGCCTTCTGTTTGAGTAACTTACACACGTCAATCCTCACTCCTGTAACACGAGATGCTGATAAGAGGGATCTCTTCACTAGCCAAGATGCTTGTTCAGCCTCCTTTTGGGGGCCACACTGAACTGAGACACATAAATGTGTGGAGTGGCACTGTGACCACAACAATAAAACACTGCTTTATTGTTCTTGATGTTTTTCTGTTATCCCCTTCATTATAGTAAGTCGTCGAATAGTAGAGTCCCATTGAAAACAGGAAATCGTTGATAAAAGAAACGTTTGTTTTGTCAAGTTAGACTGGCACCACAGACTTCCTCATTTGCATTGCAATGACAAAAACCTCTCGTGAACACAAAGACAGCTGTGTGTGAGTTTTTTTTTATGTTTTGTATTGGAAAGGAGAGAAAAGGAGCATCGTACAAGAAACACCTCTGCTTCTGAACCAACAAACTAATTCTCTGTTTGCTCTGCAACATCTTTATCCATCGCTCTCGGGAAGTAGAATCACCTGAGTTGAGCCCAAACGTGGTTTGAAATTACCAATACATCCTTTTTTTTCAGACTGAAACTTTCAACAGAAGAAGGCCCAAAATAACCACTTCTCATTCAGTAGCTTCAGCAGTCAAATGTCTGCTTCCTCTTTGAGGCTCGCTGCATGTCATTCAGAATAATCTGCATAACCACAGTTTATAAAGAATCAGGAAATCTGCCTTGACTACAGAAAAGATCCATCCGATCTGTTTTTAGCACCTAGCCAGTGCATTGTTATCGTGTGGCATTACGCTCCTTGGCGAAGCTTATGCAACTTTCCATATAGGACAGTTTAGTATAGGCAGTCTTTGGAGAATCTCTTCAGTGCAGGTGCGATCTATATTTAGACAGCATTATCATATACCTGAAAATATTCCCTCACCTTAGATAAACTAAATGAAAAACATGTATAAAGTAGTTTTTGACATGAATAATGTAGTGTTTTTACAAGCATCATCAGCAAAAAATCTGAATCTGAGCTGAACTTCTTTAAATTTATGAACAGCACTGTTTTGTTTTTTTATTTTTTTTAAATCACGTGACAGTAAAGTAAATTGTCTCAAAAACATTGCTACAAAAAAATGTGTTTTGGATGGGATTACAGTATAAAAGTGCAAAGAGTTTTTGTTGTGCTAGTTTGTCACATCCTGGCAGTGATCATTCAATCCGTTCAATCAAAACGTTCAGCCCCAGCATTAAGATACACCATCCTACCTGTATTTAAAAATATGTACGCGGTTCAGACAGAAAATGGCAGCCAAATATCAAAAGCCTACCTTCTTTTTTAAGTTTGGTATTTTAATTACTATACTATACTATAACTGTATTATAAAGTTTTCTCTCTGGTCAATGTTACGTGATGTATTGTAGTGATGTTGTCAAGTGTAACCGTTCAGGAAGTGTGTTGATTTGCAGGATGAGACTTTCAGTGCTTTTCTAAGATCTCCTACTGCACCTTTAAAAACAGAAGTTGCTGTTTAATGCAAAATGTGAAGGATTTTTGAATATTTCAAATGAATAAACCAAAAGAAGTGGACCTATAAGAAGAACCTATTTGACTTTTCTGCCAAATGAACCAATACATTCCCAAATTCTAGTTTTTTTGTTCTTGCAATATTCTCACATATTGCATCAGCACATCATGCTGCGGACAGATAATCTGTGGTTTTATTGTTGCTACTTAAGATGTACTTCCTTCTGAAAGCTTTCTAACGGCTATGACACTTCCTGACATTGAGACAGTGAGGTTTTTAAGAGAAGAATGGCAGCTTGTTCAAAACAGAGCAGCCCGACTAACAGGAAGTGAGAAACAAAAAAGATGAAGCTACATTAACACAATGAATTTCAATGTATGTTTGTTGACCAACCTGCGGTTTTCTAACAAACAACCTTCCGAACTTCAATCTATCCAAGCAATTCTCCTGACAGTGGGACGCTTGTGAGTTAATCAGTGGAAGTCAGTGTACCTCAAACATATTACGTTTCCTTGACACTGCCTGAAAACAATAGGTGACTAAGTGTGTCGCGTGTATGTTGTACAGAAGGTGCTAATCTTCAACCGTCTAGATTGCAGGGGGAATTGTGTCATCCAGGAAATGTACTGTACTATTCTAAGGATTATTAATGAATGTGAAAACAAACAGTACTGTACACATCCACTATTTCTTTGTATTCCAAGCATACCAGCCATCTTAATCACAGTTGATTATTGATAAAAACTGCACCACAAAAGGTACAAAGTCTGTTACTTTTTTGGTAGATTTTCAAAAGATGCTTAAATTAGCTTTTTAGTTACTAATATGTCAATTTCAGGTCATTCAAAAATTTTATGCTAATTTAAAAAATAATTTTTTATGAGGAGAAATAATATTTGCTAAATAATAATCCCGTAAATCATGTTCAGTTTCTTGGACAGACCAAATGTATTACATGTTTTACTGTATATGCTTTTTTACCTCTACCTTTTTTATGTACTAGTAGCCATTGATAGCTTGTAATTCACAAGATGCCTCCATCTAGGATGAGGGCATTTTATTATTATTATTATTCTCATTATTATTTATAAGTTATTAATATTTAGGGGTATTTAACATTTAGGGGTATTTAACATTTTGGGGTATTTAAGGTACAAAGGTGTGCCTTTTGGAATATATACTTCCCCAATTTCATTGAGAACGTAGTTAAAAAACAAAAGTAACATAGAAACTACTACAGATCACTAGACCATCTTCATTTCTCCAGAAATCCCCAGCTGCCACCTGGCCAGCGTTCTCTCCTCAAAACTGCTTTTGTGCTTTCCTCTGTAGTGTGCTGGCGAGAGAGGCGTCTGGCACCCCTACAAGGGACACTAGGAAACGACAAAGACTGCTCATTTCAATGCATCTGTTTTTTCAGCGGCAACACTCACTTTAGCTAATAACTCCAGTGATTTAAAGCCCACAGGACCTTCAGAGGGACATAATCGAGTCTGGGATGACAACAAAAGTCTATAAAAACATTAACCAGAAGAATTTATTTTTACAACCATGAAGCAATATTTAGACATCAACGTCAAATGTTTCGGGTTCTTGAGAGAAATGTTGAACGTCAAGAAAATTCAAACAATGCACAAGTGAAACTGTTTGTGTTGTGCATTCAGACACTTGAAGGGAACAATAGAGTCGAACTCTGGAAGACTAAGCATCTCCTTGGCAACGTCATGCGGAGCATAATGCAGCAGAATTCCGGGCACTTAACGCACACTTTTGGCACAAGAGTTGGCTGAGAGCAGATGCGCCGCGGCGCCCTTCGAAAGGGGTTAACCCCATCCCAGACACACTGTACAGGAGTGAAGGAGGCCCAAGTGGGCTTAATCCTTACAGAGGCCCAGCTTTTTGTCTGCTGTCCATTATTATTGATATGGCCCCTTCGCTTAGTGCCATCTGTGGGCTTTATACATCCGGCTGCCCGCTTTGTTCCTGGAGGAGCTGTTATACAAAAGGGGTCCTGTGCAAGAAGCAGGTCGGCCCCTTCGGCACTAAGGGGAGCTGTCCCATCTCTTCCCTCTGGGGGCTTACCCACCCTCTCCAGACCTCGTCGCAAGGCCACAACAGCCCAGCAGCTGCCACGCTCCTCCAAAGCCAGGCCCGGGACAAGGTGACGTGACAGGGGGGCCCAACCTGCTTAAATGATGCAGCTGGGTCAGCCATTAGAGGCAGGGTGCTCCTCATGGGGTAGTGGATGTTAGAGTCTATGCCTGTTTATCCGCACGATGGGATTTGTGACGGAGCAGTTGAATAAACAACTGTGTAAATGAAGTCGGCTCTAGTGAATAGAACAGCAGGGTTAAACTGAACATCCTGTGCAGTTAATGCCGGTTCCTCATCCTTTGGGAACAGCCCAAGCCCAATATGCATTGCAAATAATGGATGGGGTACTAAAGCGGAGCAAACTAGGAAGTGTTTTAAAAGGAACAAAACGACTCTCAGGATGCAAGTGGAAGTTCAACATATTCCCACCCAAGCCTTCATGATTTGGGACTTTTGGAGCAAGCTGTATTTGAAGACCTCAATCTTCCAGCACGGAGTGAGCGCTGCAGCAGAGTATACAGCAATAATAATCCAGGCTAAAAATAGCCCCCCACAGACAGCGGCTCATATCAAAAGAGCTAGCTTAGTGTGCTTGATGAAAACACCATGTCAAAATCCTTTGCGATACTACTCTCTCCAATGCTCTGTAGTTTAATTCTGTCAGTTCGGGTTGCTGGGGTCAATGCTTTTGAAAAAATTGAGAGTCAGTCCTTCTCTATGACTATACGCCGATTTCACGCTGTGTGTAATCTGGTTTCTTCGAAAGCAGCATCATGTTGGAACAGCAGCCTATAGAAAATGAACACGGGTATGGTAGGATATGGAAAAGCCCTACACTGCATGTGAAGCTCAGTTTTTGCTCCTGTAGCTCAGCTGGTACAACAGTGCATTAAGATGCTAGCTTGAATCCCACAGAAAACGGTCGCCGATACAAAGCATACTAAGCATAGAACACTGTCTCCCACTTACTGAACACCAGAACACAATGCACATGTCAAACATGTCATTATCGCTTTTTTGATGTTAATATATTCAAGAAGCTTGTTTTCTTTGAGCAGGTAAAAAACAATGTTTATATATATGATGCAGTGCATTGTGATGCTTCATGTCTTCTAGTTCACAAAATTACTTTAATTTATTCATATTTCATTTATTTAATAGTCCTTTATTTATTTAAATAGACCTGCTGACGGATGGCTCCATTAGTTCCATTTATTTATTTACTTACTATTATTTGATTTTATTGCCTGCCAGAGGAATACAGTGCAAGTTATATCTGGCTTCTGCTTTCAATTGTGACCCATGAATAAAAAAATAAATGTGATAGCTTGATAAACATTAAATCAATAGCCTAATATATTATAGATTCAGTAGCGGAGTCCGCAACACTACTTACCTCACCTCTAGTGAAGGGCTTCGCTACAGAAAAAAAGAAAATCCCTGCATAAACAGGCAGCATAATGAAGCAAGTGACTTTTCTTGATGGATCTCATTTGTAGAAGAATTTTTTTGTGCAAGGTTACAAATGTTTGTTCCTTTTCTATGTGTTTCTCAAAAATGCACTTAGCATGAATACTCAAGTATGCACGGAAGTGCTGAAATGTCAATCACTCATCACTTAGTGATCATTCTTACCTCATTACATCTTAAAATCTCCTGAAAAGATTCAAAAGAAATCTCAGATTTGCTCCTGAAAATCTGAGAAAGTTTACAAGAATTCGGGTCTTACTGGGTATATATGCGAAAAGCACATTTATTTTAAATTACCCAAGGTGATTAATACTGAACCTGACCCTATACATTATACAGAAGGAAGATGAAAACAGAAAACCATCTAAACTTTTCTGAAGACCCCCTCAGAGATGCATTCATTTAAACCTAAATCCAAATTCAATATTTGTGACTTTCTTTTAATATTTCACACATCATGAACAGTCAGATACTGTGACTATTGCAGTATTATTGCAGACAACAATGACATTTTGGAAAAGGTATGGTTGGCTAATTGATGCATGTCTACCTTTAGGTAGGGTTTAAAGGAATATTTCATGCAAAAATGAAAATTACCCCATAATTCACTCACCCTCAAGCTACCCTCCGTGTATGTTTCTGTCAGATGAGCACAGAGTAGTTTTCAATTTTATCCTGATGCCTTTCATGCTGTTGGATAGTGGCTTTTATTTTGAAACTTCCAAAAGCTCATAAATTCCTCAAATGAACCCATCAGACACCAGGGAATTAACTCGTGCCTTATGAAGCGAATTTATGTTTTATAACAGAAATATTTCACATTTTTAAATTATATACTCCAATCAATGACTTCCTGTGGCAGCCAAATGCACGATATGTGCAGCTGACATATACGGTACAACATATGACACATGTCTGGGTAGACACATGTACTCAGCATTGTAAGAATAATATGCTGTATAACGTTATACAGTAACGGCAAGCCTACTTTTTTTTCTTGTTCACTATTGTTCTGTGGTAAACAGTGTGATAATATGTTCCTGCAAGATGTGTCTATGCCCAGAGCTTCCACTATAAATGCATTTTCATCATGGGTTGTATATGTCAGTCATACATAGCATGCATTTGGCCACCATAGGAAGACAGTGATAAAAATGTTACATTTAAAAATGAGAAATATTTATTTGACAAAAACACATTGATTCACTTCATAAGTTTAATGATAGATTTATGCACTTTTGGAAGCTTAAAAAAAGCCACCACCATTATACAGCATGGACGTGCCAGAATAAAACTGAAAACTACTCTGTGTTAGTCTGACAGAAGAAAGTTCCATACAATACCTTGAGGGTGAGTAAATTATGGGGTAATTTTTTTTTTTACTTTAAACCCTGCCATTTTCTTACAAGCTCCCATCCACATCTGCCCCCATCTAATCAACAACCAACAGGTAAAACCAAGTCCCTACAGATGCACTGTACATCACAATACAGAAGAAAAGATCCACTGCTACTTCCATTTCATCATGACTGCAACCTTAATACATGACTGTGAGTGTGCCACATCTTAAAGTGAAATTCTGGAAGCACAACGGAAAAAAAACATTTCCAAAGTGACACGCGGTAAATTTATTTTGCCACTCAAACGCCTCTAGGAAGAACAGCAGTGGCATATTTTAGTTAATATTTTATGAGTGCTCCTCAAAATACTACCTGATGTCTAAGAACGCTGAGCTCGATGTTCCGATGTGCTGCGATGCGTTTCAAATATACACACACCCTTAAGGGATCTGGCAGGCTCTCCCGGAGCACTCCAGACTTTTAAGTCTACAGCAGAGCTTTAAGCATTCAGAAAGCCTCCGGGCCGATGGAAAATGACAGGGATCAGTGCTTGAAGATACTGGGACAACAGAATAATGGAGATTATGAACTCTGCTAGTGAGCGAAAACAGTATTTAAATAGGTCTGAATGATTAATTGCATAAATAGCATTAATATTGTGATAATGACACTGTGGCCATTTGGTGAATTATACAATTAAAAAGCTAATTTACAGAATTAAAAATAAATGTAAGAATCTAAAGTTCATTTTCATCCAAAACGTTCTTTAATTTTGACCTCATGTTGTGTCAATCGCATTTACACACTTTCGGAAAAGTGTTTTACAAGCGTTTACAACTTCACAAGTGTTCGAAACTTTTGTCCATCATAAAAAAAAATAAAAAAAAAACGGTTTGATTTTTTTCCATTATTCGCCTTCATAGAAAGCGGTTTGAGAGGTGTTTTGACAATTCAGAGCCACCATACAAAGCGAAAGTCAAAATCCAGAATGCTGTCACTCGCAGCATAGAGCACTTTATGACAAACAAAGTGCGTAATATAAAGACAGAATGTGGGGGATGGTTGAGAACCACTGCTGTAGACTAGTGCAGGCTGGATTCAATGCCTGCCACACACCTTTCCCATGCTGCTGTTTGGCAAGTGTTGTGTGTCCATACCTTTGACCTACTGCCAGTCTCTGTTTATTAGAATTAAACTGCTTACGAAAATTTGTGTATGTGACTGCAGTATCAAAAGCAATGCATCAAAATACCACTGATTTCTTGAAATAAACGTAAAATTTCTGGAAAATGCAGCGCAGTTCCTTCCTCGCTGTGCAATGGATTGAACAGACACAATATTTTCTTTTCTTTCTTTTTTTTTTTGAAGATGAGAAAGAACAAAAACATCCCTGTTTGAATTGACTCTGAATCGTTTTGCTATTTATTTTTGCAATGGATTCAATAATATCCATATGACTTAGCATTTCTGTGCAGCAGTGTGCAGCATTTCTGTGAATTTTAAGGATATGAATGCGTATACAAATATTCAGTGTTCACAGACTTTAAATATATGGATTTCCCTATTTTCAGACATCGTTGGAATGACCCATGTATATATAGTAGTCATATTGTGTAGTCATATGATGCTGATGTAAACATTGAAGTGATGCCATGTGTTAATCATATTTAACATCTTTGCGCATAAAAGCTTTGCGCAAAATGTTAACCTGCTAAAAACTAAAATAAAACAAACTATAATTGAGTAATTATTTATTTTTGTATAGTTATTAAATACACAACACAATAATGAGTTGGGTGGCACGGTGGCTCAGTGGTAAGCACAGTCGCCTCATAGCAAGAAGGTTGCTGGTTCAAGTCCCGCCTGGGCCAGTTGGCATTTCTGTGTAGAGTTTGGATATTCTTCCCGTGTTCGCATGCGTTTCCTCTGGGTGCTTCGCTTTCATACACAGTCCAAAGATATGCACTATAAGTAAATTGAATGAACTAAATTGTCCGTAGTGTATGAGTGTGTGTGTGTGTGTGTGTGTGTGAGAATGCGAGAGTGTGTAGGGGTGTTTCCCAGTAATGGGTTGTGGCTGTGTAAAAAATATGCTGGAATAGTTGCTGGTTCATTCCACTGTGGCGACCCTTGATAAATAAGGAACTAAGCCGAAGGAAATTAAAGAATGAATGATATTGAGTTGGTTAAACTTTATTTCAGAATTGATTGCCTGTCTTAATAAAGAGCTTCGGAAAATGCTGGTAAAATATCGAGCAATAAACAAAGATTATTTTCTAATATCGTTCAGCCCCATTTTTAAAAACGTTTATTGTGCATTTTGTTTTTGGCTTAAACAACAATAACCTTGATGACAGTGTGACGCTAGCAGGGAAGTAATGAATATGAGTCAGAATAAAGGCACATCTGGTGAATAACCTTCAGCGGCATGAGATGCGTGATAGAAAGTGACAGTGGATCAGAGCACGCTGTGACTCTGAGAGCAGTGACACATCACCGCTCACGGCCCCTGTGGCCTGCTGGGATGGACACATGTTGCAGGGTCAACTAACCTAAAAAAGTTCTGTTAGCAAACGCGTCAACTATTAGCACCACATCCTATGGGAAGGTACAGAGATACAGCGTGTCTTATAATCAGTTAAATTAGGGAAGTATCGTTTCTCTGTTACAACCTGCCCACAAATCAAACTGACATCTTAATTATTGTGAGATTATATATGGTTAATTTTGAGTTATTAGCAGTGACAAGAAATGCAAATACATAAAATCATACACCACCAAAACTTCCATAAGAGGAAAAACACACAAATAACATCAAAAGATGTTGTTTATTTTTATTTAATAACGTCCATAAACGTATTTAATAAACATGATTTTACTATAAATTTCGAGTTGTTTTTGTTATATGCTCTGATGTTCACCTTTTAATTAAATTAGTAAAAATATCTATGATACAGTAAACGTATTTCATCTAAATTTTACTATTTAATTTAATGTGTTTATGTTAAAACAATATGTTTCATTTTCATGTAATAAAATTATATCAAATGTCAAAATGTATTTAAACGAATGCACTATTTAATATTTATTATTTGAATTAGATGTTTAATTTAGTTAGTTAATAAGTGCATTTGTTTTGGTTTTGTTTTTGTTTTATTACTTTTAAGCTAAAACAAGACTAAACTTTCAACTAATAAAAGATCAAACAAATGCACTTAATTATTGATGTTTTGATATAATATTTCATTTAAAATATTACAGAATTTGACTTCATTGATTTGTTTATTATATTATTTTAATATAATATTATAATGGGCGACGCAGTGGGTAGCACAATCGCCTCACACAAGAAGGTCACTGGTTCGAGCCTCGGCTGGGTCAGTTGGCATTTCTGTGTGGAGTTTACATGTTCTCCCCGTGTTCGCGTGGGTTTCCTCCGGGTGCTCCGGTTTCCCCCACAAGTCCAAAGACATGCGCTATAGGAGAATTGGATAAGCTAAATTGTCCGTAGTGTATGTGTGTGAATGAGTGTATGGGTGTTTCCCAGTGATGGGTTGCAGCTGGAAGGGCATCCGCTGCATAAAACATGTGCTGGATAAGTTGGTGATTCATTCCGCTGTGGCGACCCCAGATTAATAAATGGACTAAGCCGAAAAGAAAATGAATGAATGAATGAATGAATAATATTATAATATTATTTATATTATTATTATTATTAATAATAAAATAATAATAATAATAATAATAATAATAATAATAATAATAATGATTATAAAATTATTAAATGATTATTCATTAAATATTATGTATCTTACTTTTATTTGACGAAGGTAAGCCTAGTAGTGTAAATGTGGTTTGTGTCAGATTCAAAAGAAAATATAATTTGATCTGTTACATTTATATGTAATGCATGATAAAAGGATTAGGGTGTTAGCAAGGTATCCTTAGTAATATAAATGGGGTTAGTGGAAAAAAAAAGTAATTCATGCATCCCTAATTGGTGTGTTTTCAACATTAACCAGCATCACTCGCTATATCATGAAAAAAAAATCAGCTTGAAAGCATTTTTGTTTGATCTCCGGCAGAGGAGGAAAGCAGCTTCCTGATGTCTTTCACAATGAATGCATTTCCTCTGCCCTCTGTGTCTCTCTATCATCTCGCTCTCTCCTGTGCTTCTCCTTCTTCCTGCCAAGTGAATTAGATCAGTTTAGGAGGAGGCGTGTCTCCCTCAGGCATTGCCCCATGGGATTCTGAGGTTTCACAGCTTAATGGACTCTCTTCCCTCTGCCTAACCTCAAATGACTCCTCTTTTCTGGAAAGAGGGATATCCCCGGAAAGCTTTACAAGAGAGACTGCGTCTGCTGGATCAGAGAAAAGGTGAAGACGGGATGAAAGCACAGGAGGTGTTTTGCACCTGTCAGCACTTTTAATCTTTCCTAAAGAGCAAATAAACGGCCTGAGCAATGATCTGGGATGCTCTGTTTGTCACGTGCTCAAATACCAACTTGAGGAAAACCCAAATCTATGTGCATTCATGACAGAATGTGCTTTTTTGATTATTTTTTTTTAAAATTACAGTTTTATTACATTTTATTTATTTATTTATTTATTTTTATTACAGTTTTTTTGTGTTTAATGCACTTTATTTTGTGACAGGACGTTTGCTCACCACACAAAAAAACCCAACAAAAAAAACCCTGATAATAATTAAAGATGATGCCATACAAAAAAATTTGGATTTTTGGAAAGGAAAAGCCATTTTCTTGCTTATATTGATTGTTTCTCTCCATAATACCATGATGTATCATCAGGAGCCATATAAAATGTATTCTGTTTTTAGCTGTATATGTTTTACTTTGATTTTTGGACTGTCAAAGTGCTGCAAACAATATATGAATCTGAAAATATGAAATACGCCAGCTACAACTCTTACTCCTATAAACATTTCTACGTTTTACAATTTCAGTATTGTTTGGTACCAAAGTCGATATTTTTGACAACTTACAGTATAATATAATTCTTATGTATATGTAACACACACCAATATATAAAAACAAAACTTTACAAAGCAATTTTGTCACATATTTCATTTTATATATCATTTGTATCATACACATATATATTTAATATAATTTATCTAAATATAAAACAACAATTTCCTAAATATATGCATGTATGTTTGTCCAGCACTAAATATAATATAATATAATGGCATTCCTGAAGGCTATTGCTTGAAAGGGATTCAATTCTGTTCCTGTTTGTTCAGGCAGTTCAAATATCTAATGCGAGTAACTACAGCCGTGAGTAATCATAATTGAGTCAATGTATATTGTCCCGACAGCCCATCGTGTTCCTGAAGATTTGAAGCTGTACAAATGAAGCTGGCAGAGTGCAGTGAGTTCAGGTTGAAAAAACACTCAAGGGCTCAAGCAGGTAAGGCAAGCGGAGGGGAGCAGGTAAGCAGATCTTGAGCTGCAGGTTGGTCGGTGTCAACACTTTTCCTCCGTCACATGCCTCACAATCACATGAGGGAACATCCAAGTCAAGGACAGACTAGGGTTGCACAATAAACTAAAAAATTATTGTTATGGCCATAATAGTATATGCAATATCCATATCGCAGAGAGGTGCGATGAATTATTATTTTTTATGTGCCAAGCTTTTTTGTATTGCATGCATAGGTTGTTTATTCAAAATTGATAGGGCTCAGATGAGGCTGTACTATCTTTATCTGCCCAGTAAATACTGTTTTGCTATTGGCTAGTGACCCAAATGTGAAGCCAGAGCTGAAAATACATACTAATGTAGTCGAGACGAGAGAAAAATGACAAAACCAATAAGAGTCAGAATATATGCCCAGGTATTCATTCATTCACAGTGTTTTAAAGTCAAACTTTGGTATGATCATCATGTAAATAAATGTTTTTTTTTTTTTAAATATCTCTAGGGAAATGTTACAGTATCGCAATACTTAATATCACAAATAACATATCCTTTTACCACTCTCAAAATACTACAGCTGTGCTAAAAGCTTCACAACTGCCACTAATACACACCTATGAAGATTTGTTTATATAAAGAGTTAATGATGATTATAATTATTACGACACCAAAAACAACGAGCAAAATAGCATTGGTCTTATTAATGGAGCAAACTAATTATGCCTATTGTTAAGCAAACTTTTAAGTTTATGTACTGTATATGCCTCCTTTGGCGTAATTAAATTGATACTAATTATAGGCTACCGTTCTTAAGTTAACAGGCTTAAATGTTAAACATCAGGAAATGAAGAATGAATTTCAGCACAAAATAAATAATTGAAGTAATAAAAATAATAATAATAAAAATTCAAATCCCCATACATTGATATTTTATTGCTTATAGTTTAGTTAAGTAGTTTTAACACAAAAACGACTTGAATAAAGTATTTACTTCTTATTTATATTATACATTATTTAAAATATGCATTTTCACAACATATTACTATTATTATTATTATCAATGCTTTTAATTATATTAATATTATTTTACATATATATTTTTTGTTACATATATAGCTGTATATTTGTTCAATTGAGGTGGAAGGAACGTGTGACAGCTGAAACTAAAAGAATTACAGCAAAAAAAATACTAACAATATATTTTTAAGTAATAGTAAAAGAAAAAAAATACTGTATTTTTTCACAAATAAAGCATTAGCATTAGCTCAGTAGGAGTCATTAGAAGCATTAGCTCAGTAAGAGTCGTGGTTCAGAGTCCCGGTGCTCTATACTGAGCGTGTGGTGCCACGGTTGCCAGGGGTCAATGAGGAACAGGCTGAACATTCTCTGCCCTCTAAATCAGAGCAGGACAGCCACTGACGTAAATGGAGGGGTGCAGGGAATTCAGCAATAACCCGAGCTCATGGTACCTAGAGAGGGTCTTTCAGTGACTGCAGCGTGAAGACAATGGCATGTAGTGGAGTGTTTGTGTAAGACCAGACACTACAGAAATCCACTGCTCATTAACCTGAGACACCTCCGCTGGAGTCTCCCTCTGCTTTAATGCGAGGTTGAATAATACGGCACACTTCAGTTACTCAAAGCCCTCTAGGCTTATTTCTGAGCAGTGGGAATGGAGAGAGAGTATATGTACAGTATGTATACGAGTCTGCTGACCCACCACAAGCTGTATTGTGTAGCCTCAAATATATAAGGCATCATCCCACACATATGCACACACTTCTACTTACTTAAAAGGCTGCTTAGCCCATTTAACTTTGACTTATATTCAGCGTTCAAAGCAATGCTGAACCAGTTCTTATATTAAGGGTGTGTTCACATTTGTTGTTTAGGGGCCCTATCATACACCCGGCGCATTAAGGCGCAAGACGTGTTTGCCCCGACGTGTTGCTATTTTCACACTATCGCAACCTTAATTTTCTCATTTTCCACCACGTTGTTTAAATAGCAAATCCAATTGCACCACATTGTGGACTCATTGGTGTTCCGGTCTAGAAGGAGGTGTGTTAAGGTGCATTGTTGGCGCGTTGCTATTTTGAGGAACTGCAATAGAAAGCAGGTCTAAAGTCCAGTACAGAGCGCGTTAGTTGTACACCTCGCTTATACATTGCTTAAAACACGCAGGATGTACAGCAATACACCAAATATCTGTACAAATGAAAAAAAAAAGGATTAAAATATCGCAAAAATTAATATAATGGATGTCTTCAGTGGAGTGTACAACACCATTTCCTTATTCACGAAAGAGAGAAAGAGAAAGTGATAGTAAAGGCAGATTGGAGGAGGCTCATTCTTTATCCTCGCACTGCAAATGGTCTGTTTAACTGTTTTCTCGCTAGTGAAGCGTTCAGTTTTTCCACTTACAAAGTCCGCCATGTAAATAGCAAATGCTCCATAGCTCTTAAAGGGAATGGGAGATGAGACTCTGATTAGTTTATTCTCAAAACACACCCATAACTCATTAAGAGAATAAGCACAATCCTGTTAGACCATGCGCAGCGGTGCAGAGATTATTTTACCGTCCTTAAAATAGCAAAAGTGGATTCAGACACGCCCTTAATGCTTTTGCGCCATGCGATTTAGACTTTGTGCCTAGATCGTTAAAATAGAGCCCTAGTTCTCTTGGTTATTTTGGTCTTGGTTAAAAAAAAAAGAATGAAAAACCCGTGTGTGCTGTTAGGGATGTTTTCATCCACTCATTTCGGGTCTTAATTTGGCCACAATTTTCTCTGTGCTTAGAAAATAGAATGATTTTTGACTCTTATTTTCATACATATTTTGGGAAAATGCTTTGAAAAGTTTTTTAAAAATTCAACAATACACTCTGGGCGAATTGACTACCCTTTCATTATGTTAGTGGCAGTTTTTGCCCCATTGACTTCCATTATAATGACATGTTTTTCCCCATTGATTGCAAAGTCATGACACCATATAATCATGCATTGTTGATTTTTGCTGGTTTTCCCAGTTGGGAAGAGGTCAAATTATTTTTT
>CAIGQW010000302.1:2599918-2612044 GCA_903798125.1 Danio choprae | reverse complement strand
AGAGAGAGAGAGAGAGAGAGAGAGAGAGAGAGAGAGAGAGAGAGAGAGAGAGAGAGAGAGAGAGAGCGCAGGCATTCAAAGCAAAGTGCAGGCATTCAAAGTATTCTCATCAACAGGTCTGTTTGCAATCAGCGCTAATTTTCTGTGGACCAGTGATCTGGAAAGCAAAACTACATCAAATTAAAGATTTGAAAATGAAAACTTCATGCTATTTAGTTCCATGACAGTTCAGTATGGCGCATGATTTTTCAGATGTAATCAAACATAGACTAGCGTGTTAAACAGGCTGCGGTCTGTGATGAAAGAAATGTTTAGACAATGAGACTTAAAAGGGGGGCGATGTCACAACCGGGGGGTTTCAATGTCTTAAGCGGGCCCTTTTCTTTGTGATCCATTCATTAGTGGAGTAAACAGGAAATGATGTCACCCTTTTGGTTATCCACTTCTCCCACATAGCTTGTTTTGTTTTGGGGTTTTGTTTTCTAAAAAGTCACAGCTTGGAAGACGAAGAAAGGGAGGGGGCAAAACTTGTACTGCGACACAGGTGCTCTGAGGGAGAGAGCGAAAGATGATGAGACAGGAGCAAAATGGAAAAGTAAAAGTACTACAGGACGCAGACAGAGAGAGTGGAGGAAAACAGTAAAAGCTATAATGGAAACAGATATTGGAGGAGACAATGTGGAAAAAGGAGAGGAAAAGAAAAGGGTGATTGGGGTCGTCCTGGTCGGCAGCCAAGGCAAACAGAATGAAGCCAGTTTCCCAGCCCAGGGCTACACCAAACTCTCCCATTACACACACACAAAATCCCAAACACTAACCTCTCCATCCTCCAGCCCAGCCCAGCCCAGCCCAGCCCAGACTGCACTCACTGGAGGGAATTTTAAATCTTACTCAAGGAGGCTGCTGAACACATGAGTTCACAAGCACGATGCTGGCCGTCAATTAAAAGTATTCCCACTGTTTTAGGCCAATTCATTTCTGACCAATGACCTTTCCAATTGCTAATGACTACTACATAAAGCAAGAGAAAAAAATAGCTAAACTTCTAATTCAAATCCAGGACCATATTCAGAGCAGTTATTGTTAACTAAATGTATTTAAAATCACTTTTGTAAAGTGAAATAAAGCTGACATATAATACATACATAAAGACAAAGAAAATAGAAAAGAAAAGAAACTCAAGCAAGTTTAAACTAAAGTTATTAAACCTAAAAACTTAATTAGCATTAGCATTAAAAAGTAAAACTAATAAAAATGACTAAAGCACAAAACAAACATACAAAAACTGCAATTACATAAATAAAAACCAATAAAAAAACTTTTATTAAATTAGTGTAAAAATAAACACTTCTCGGTGTTGGGTTGCAGCTGGAAAGGGCATCTGCTGCGTAAAATGTATGCTGGATAAGCTGGCAGTTCATTCCGCTGTGGTGACCTCTAATTAATAAAAGGACAAAGCCAAAAAGAAAATGAATAAATCAATAAATATAGTGTAATCAATCATGTAAATAGTGTTTAATATTATTTTTAGTATTTTTTCTATATTCAACATCAGATGAAGACTCCAGTAATATCAACAAATGTTTGATTTCTAGTGGGAACCTGAGACATTTTTTCTTCAGTAACTTCCATTTAAGGCACTTTTTATTTACAAAATAATTGAACCATATCTGACCGTAAATAGAGTATTTCTGCAGTGGGATTGCTGTTGCATGATGCTGTTTTCAAGTCAGTGCAAAATAAAAACAAAAATATTGAGTGCCCTTTAAACTATTTGTTAGCTAAAAAATGTCTCCAATAAGTCCATAAACAAACAGATTAATGTTCTGTCATTGGTTTGGGATTGAGTTTTACTCTATAACCAATACAATATTTTCAAGCGGAACTAAACTTCTATTGCCTGTAACTTATGTTTTTCCCTTAGTTTTTCTATGAACACCGGAGCCTTGAAATTAATTGGTGATGAGGTGAACAGGTACATGAACATTTCTGAAAGAGCACAAGCACTTCAAAGCAATGGCTGCAGCTCATCCAAACAGGAGAGCGGGACATCAGGCCCACAAGTGCATTCACACAGCTGTATGACATTGGTTTAATCATAGTTACTAGTAAAGCCACGGTCACACTGCACTTTTCGCCCCATAGACTTCCATTCATACACATGGCAGACCAGAAATGCAAGCTCGTGCGACAAGTTTTGCTGCATTGGAAATTTCAAGCTTGGTGAACTCAGACCTGCAAAGTTTAATCACGTGGCTGTGTGAGACCAGTCGAAGGTCAAAACGTGACCTCTATGTACAGAAATTTAAAATATGGAGCAATCGATCACTTTTTTTTATGTTTAATCCAATCATCTGATTTAATCCTGCCCCTTTTCGCAGTGCCGTACGACAGAATTTCGCATGCTCAAACTGTAGTGTGACCGCAGCATTAGAGTTCCAACTCAACAACTGTATTAAGTGCTATATCGCACGACTTTATATGTACTTTTTGTAGTCAAGCATTTTTCTCCTGTTTACAGTACATTATGAAATTCATGACTAACCAAATATTTGAATGTTTTCATTCACCTGTTTCATGTTGATTTTGGAAAATCGCAAATAATAAACGCTTTGGGATGGCAATGGGATGGCATTAATGGACAAATCATCCGAAAGAAATATATCTGAAATGTAGTTTTGGTTACTCTAAAATCTCCTAGCTAAAGTTCATCATCACACATCAAAAAAGCCACTACTCGTTCATTGCATTTTGTCTTTGTCTTCTGAGGCGCAAGTCATTTATAATATAAGAAAAAACAGCCCACATTGGCTTCTCCTATCGCAGCAAATTACATTTTTTTCTTTTTTATATTAATACACTTTCATTCACTCATTCATTTTCTTTTCGGCTTAGTCCCTATATTAATCTGGGGTCGCCACAGCGGAATGAACCGCCAACTTATCCAGCATATGTTTTATGCAGCGGATGCCCTTCCAGCTGCAACCCATCACTGGAAACCAGCGACCTTCTTGCTGTGAGGCGATTGTGCTACCCATTGCGCCACCGTGCTGCCATTAATACACTTTATATTAGTTTATCAAAAAGAGACAATTTTGCTCTAATTGACTCACAGGATGGAAACAATGCTTTATTCACAAATATTTTATGCAATAATCCAGTTTGTGCAAAAGTGTAATTCGCATGTTTGGATGAAAACGTAGCTAATGTGTAACGTTTCTTTTTTTCTAAGTAAATAAAGGCCAGCTATAGTCTGAATAATGTGTATGCATGTTGAAGGGCAGGATTTCACTATAAAGCTCTGCCAGTCTAACTCCACAAAACTACGACAAAATCAGTTCAGTCAGACTAAAGCATTTACATTTTAAGTTGATCGATTTTTTAGTTTACCTAAAATAAAACTTTTAATTCAACACATTAATCTTTGCATTCTAGTTGCTGGTCAAAAAACTGTTAACGTGCAACAGTTTAACTTGACTGACCAATCGCATTATAAACAGCCACTCAAGCTAATATCACCAAATTGCCAGCTTTCTTTAAAAGCAAAGGACTTCTGTGGGCATTCACACTTATGGAAGCAAATATAGTGTCTAAAAGCAGACAGACACTCAACAAGTGAAAAATTAGGCGGAAAGTAAAAGCGAAACTGAAAGCTCCATAGGCAGTCACCACATCCCATAAACACACACACACAACATCTTCCCACATGGGTGTCACATAACTTTGGCTTATGGGTGAGTATGTGTTTATCTGTATAATCGCACAGTCCACAAATGTTACAGCAAAAAAACATAACTTCTATCCTGTCCAGACATATTGATCAAATACAAAAAAAAAACATCACCATAATCCACTCAAGCAGAGCATTAAACATCAGGATGAGTGCAGAAACCCCCAGCAGACTGAAACGTCAGAGCAGTGCAGTGAGAAATGATGGATACCTGCATGCATACACACTCACACAAAAACACACACACTAAACACGCCTCATGAAACACGCGGGTAAAGAGGCACACTCACACGCCGGCTTCCAGACACAGACTGAATCCACGCCGTGGCCCGCCCATGACGGAAAGAGCCGTCCCTGGAGGAGCACGCACACACACACACACACACGCCAGCGATCCGTCAACCCGGCGAGTTGACCAAAGACGCAGACAGAGCCAAGCCGCTTACCTCTCTTCTGGACCCAGCCTTCCTTGACGACGGTGACATCGTTCATGTTGCCTCAGTCACTCTGTACCCGCTGCTCCAGCACAGCAGCTCCTGGAGGAGTGAGGAGGGGGGGAAGGAGGAGAGGGGAGGGGGGTCAGTTCTCCCAGCCTCAGCGTCTCTCTCTCTCCCTCCCTCACCGCTCTCTCTTTACGTCCTTCTCTCTCTCTCTTTCTCGCGCTTCGCTCTCAAAGGCGTTGTGTAGTGGTTTTCCCCTCCTTCCGTTGCTTCTCTCTTCGTGATGCTCTCTCTCTTTCTCTCTAGATCTTCCCACTCCTCGACAGTGACTCAGCCTGGGAGAAACATGAAAAAAAGAAGAAGAGGAGCGTGTGGATTTTTCAGTCTTCTATTCTTCTTAACTCTCCCCTTCGTTCTTACACAGTCTGACAGACAGTCATTGTAAAAGCAGACGCACGAGCCCCCTGTCGCCTCTCTGATTTCCCTGTCTGTCTGTCTTTCTCGGTCTCATTCTCACTCTCTACATGCACAACTGTTTAACACTTAGCAGCAGAGGAGTCGCTTGCAACACGACGACTGTGAGAACAAATAAGCAAACATGAAGTCCCATGTTAAATGTGTCTAAAGTTGAGTATTATGCAGTGTGAAAGTGTGCAGTCTCATTCACCAAATACATGCAGTAAGTATACTAGAATATTACGCGTAATCATTGTTTTTGGTTAGTTATACATTGAATAATATGTGAGTGAGTGCATATTGACAATGGACAGTGGTTTGAAAAAAAAATTGTAAAATATATTGCCCTTTGCCCTTCTTTATAAATTAAAAAAAGATTAGCATTTTGGGAAACACTTCAGTATTTGCAAAACTATGACTTAAGTCAAGCTTTATAGACTTAAATGTGTACATTTACCATTGCGCAGAGAGAGCAAGATCAGTGAAAAACACTTTACATATTACAAAAACAAAGAATTTGGTTCCTTAACGAAAACTATTCTATAAATGTTAGATAACATGAGTATGCTCATCAAGGCTGTGCTTATGTGATAAATAAAATACAGTAGAATTATAATTATAATTTATTATAATTATAAACTGCTATTATAATTAGGGGGCCTCACGGTGGCGCAGTGGATAGCACGTTCGCCTCACAGCAAGAAGGTCGCTGGTTTGAGCCTCGGCTGGGTCAGTTGGCATTTCTGTGTGGAGTTTGCATGTTCTCATTCATTTTCTTTTCTGCTTAGTCCCTTTATTAATCTGGGGTCGCCACAGCAGAATGAACCACCAACTTATCCAGCATATGTTTTACGTAGCGGATGCCCTTCCAGCTGCAACCCATCACTGAGAAACACCCATACACTCCCATTCACACACATACACTACGGACAATTTAGCTTACCCAATTCACCTATAGCGTATGTCTTTGGATTTGTGGGGAAAACCGGAGCACCCGGAGGAAATCCATGCCAACACGGGGAGAACACGCAAACTCCACACAGAAATGCCAACTGACCCAGCCGAGGCTCGAACCAGCAACCTTCTTGCTGTGAGGTGACAGCGCTACCCACTGTGCCGCCGAATGAATAATTGTAATGTTCAAATTTGGTGACCAAGAAACAGCTGGCTACAAATAAAATAATAAATTGGAAAATTACAGCACAATCGCCTCACAGCAAGAAGGTCGCTGGTTCGAGCCCCAGCTGGGTCAGTTGGCATTTCTGTGTGGAGTTTGCCTGTTCTCTCCGTGTTTGCATGGGTTTCCTCCGGGTGCTCCGGTTTCCCCCACAAGTCCAAAAAACATGCGCTATGGGTGAATTGGGTAAGCTAAATTGTCCATAGTGTATGTGTATGAATGAGTGTATGGATGTTTCCCAGTGATTGCAGCTGGAACGGCATCCGCTGCGTAAAACATATGCTGGATAAGTTGGCGGTTCATTCCGCTGTGGCGACCCCAGATTAATAAAGGGACTAAGAAGAAAAGAAAATGAATGAATGAATGAATGAATGAATGTTTTTAACCGTTTAATAGCATCTTTACACTGAATTCACAGAAAAACACAGTCTTAAATCAGCTGTATAAAGATGACTTTTGATTAACAAAAAGTTCAGCATAACAGCATTTACTTGTAATAGAAACCATTTGTAATAGTGTTATTCTCTTTACAAACTTTTTTGAACATTTTAAAGAATAAACCCAATAATTAAGCTATACATTAAAACAACTTCTTGACCCACATTAAGTTTACGATACATTATTTGATTTTAATGTCCTTTTAGAGCTCTCCATATTAAATCACCATTCACTTTTATTGCACAGAGAAAAGCAAACATTCTAACAAAACCCTTTGAAGCTGCTGATAAGTTACAACTAAAATGTAATATCAGATTAGAAGAACAGTAACAACACAATCATTTTTGGAATGAGGAAGAGAACTAAATATATGAGAATAATAACAAATTGTCAATACTTATTTTAACCCAAGATAAGGACACATCCACAGGCATCTGTCTAAAACTAAACGAATAAATAACTATTTGAATGTGAATAGCACAAATGGCTCCTTAAGCAGTAAGCAGCTGTTCTAGCAAAGTACATAAATCTCAATCATTATATCAAAGCAGTTTCATGCAAAGTGAGTTTTACAAAAACACAATAAAGCAACATATGTACATCTGCCTGAGATGTCAAGCAATAAAATTAATATACTGCTTAAAAAATACTCTACTTTGAATCGCTTTACTTTTAAAATGGTAAAGAACATTAAATATACAATATGTTAATATCACTTTTCGTTTTTGCAGAAGCAGTTGTGTCCGTCAAACCCAAGCTTTCAAATGAACGCAAGTAGAGAAAAGGGAAGTCAATGTGTTATCAAGAGCCAAACAAATAGCCTCTAAATGAAAGACTGGGTCAAAAGTAAAAAAGCTAAATGATTCTGTACCTGAACTGATTCTGAAACTGTGACATTTAAATGATCCTCGGATGGAGAAAATGGAAATGACTCAACACGTCACCAAAACTGAATGCGCAGTGCTGTGTCCTCCGTAAACGAAAGGCAAACTACTAAAAGGCTCTCGTTTTCCCTTCGGAGATAACTAACAAATGATGTCTGCCCCAGACTGCTGGATATGATGACGGAGGACGTCACAGATACTAAAAACACTGCATCCCCTAAAGATATGGAAACCACAGCAGCGCCCCTCAATGTCAAGTGGCAAACAAACGACAATGCTCCGTCATACTGTTTAAACGAAAACAAATGTGGGCCAGACCAGAAATATTTAGAAAAGACCAATGAAGGGCCTCTTGAGACCAGAGTATTCGCAGTACCAACTGATAATTCCTGGTTGTGTGCATTTAGCTGCAACCTTAATCTGCTGTTAATATGGAAAGGAGAGTGGATGGGTGATTCAAGGTCCAAAGAGATATCAGTGAAGGCCTTAATCATTTAACGCAAGCAGGAAACCCTGTACTCGAGTCACAACCCTGGAAGACTCCGCTTGCCACAAAGGTATGATTTCGGAAGTAAAAAATTCCCATTCATCTTCTCCATAAAGAAATTGATTTTTAATGTTAATGTAAAAACCTTTCAAGACAAGCCTACTGTACCTTGAGCTCTGAGGAGGTTAAGCTCTGATGTGCAACTGCAGAAGCCATTACAACTTCATTTTTAAAAACTGTTTAATAGAAGTCAAAGCATTTAGCTTGCAGCGTCCAGCAGTTTGTGGAGTCTTTCTGCAGCTACTATTTTTCTTTAGTGCAGTCGTCTGTCTGACAAGATGCCCAAGTCTAAGTACCATACCATAAAGAATCGGCAACAGACTTCAGAAAACACTGTGCTTTAATCTCGCCTCAACACGGTTCTAATAAAGTTTAATTCCGAATTCTCAAGTTTAATTCCGAATCTTATATTCCAAATGAATGCACTGTTACATATGTTTTACTTTTATTGTATCTGTTGTCTTGGCGACATGTAGCAACCTTATTTATTTAGCTAAAGTTTGCTAGCTTGGGGGATTACTACAACAAGTGCACTGTGTTTTTAATTTCTATGAAACAAATGCTTTTTTTAATAGTTTAGATTTCAGTTATTTATATATAATTTTTTTGTATTTTATATATGAACAATGACAACATGGGAAAAATTAAGATTAAAAGGATTATGTTTATTCATACTTAAATAATTGAAATTTATATTAAAGCTGTAATACTGTAAGTAGCAAGATTTTCTTAGTATCATGTGAGTTACAACAAACATAACATTATTTAACATGAAATGCAGATGGTGCTCAGTGGATGCAACAGGAATTTGAACAGTGTCCTTAGTCCAAGATGGGCGATTGGCTCTGCTTGTGTGCGAACACTCATAGAAAACAATTCAAGTTTATCATTTTAAAAGATGTGGCACAGCGTGGGGCATCTAGTGTATTACCCCCTTTAGGCGATCTGAAGTGCTACAGTGATCATCTTAAAATAATACTGTTGAATGCAGTCATTTGTACACTAGCACTGGCTTGATGGCTGTAATCCACCAATGCTCACTGCGGAAAAAAAACAAAAAGTGTACTTGTAAATCCAATTTCTTTTTACATGATTTGTAAACAAATATATTTTAACCTTTGCATCTTATATTTGTCTCTTTGCAGTCTGCATGTTTTTTCTGATATAAACTTGCATATATTTTTCATGAGCAGGTGGTTGGTTGTAGTGCTGGTTCTGTAAATGAATTCTTAAAAGACACCAAATTTCTCAGACAGGGTTTTATTATGCTGAACCTTATTTGATGATTGTTACTTCTTTTAAATGCATATCACGAAAAAGTTATTAAACTCACTAGTCAACCTTCCAAATTCATCCCTATCAGCAGTCATCTGTTCACATGACGCACTGTTTTAACTCAGACTATATTGATGGTTTAAAAATACAGTATAATTAAATGTACAGTCAGCAGTTTTGTAATTCATTATGTTTGGTTCTTACACAGTATACTCATTCTTTTTAAAAAAAGAAAGAGTAGGAAAATACCTATTTTTGTCACACAAAGCTAGCAAAACAAATTCTAAAAAAAGCTTTAAAATGCTAATTAAAGTTGCCTTTGCTGGATTTCATCTGACAAGAGTTATTTATTTACAGTAATAAATGAATTATGTTTTTTTTATTATTATGCAATAACTTTTTTCATTCATAACATCTTTTTTTCAGCAATGTCTGTTTAATTTAGCCAAAAATTTCTGTTCAGTCTTTATTGGGGTGATAACTCTTTCAGGGAATCAAATCAAATACAGTATACACAGGTCTGATATAGAGTTAAATGATGCCTGTTGAATCTAATATTCCACAAAGAAATCTAATAAACTACTTCAACATTTCATTATATTTAAAAACGACTTTATTTCAAGTAAAGTTGAATACATACATACATACATACAAAGAAGAATACATTTTTACCCAAGTTAAGACCACATTTTTACTCAGGCCACAGTGTTCCACAGTGTTCAATAAATCTTGGAGCTAATGTTTTTGCGGCACAATTGCTGAATTCAGTCTATGCCAAAACATATTGAACCGAGGAAGAAAATGCACCAGGTTTTGAAACAAATGCTCCAAATGACCCGTGTGTGAAAATGCCCTGAACTGACAAAGTCGTCTTAAAACGGCCAGTTAAAACAATCAATATTATCAATGATCTTTTTCACTGAGGCTGTTGAGCTATTCTTTGCGCCCGCCAAACATCGGCTACATTCTGGCAGGCAGCAGCACTGAATCTCGGCTCCTTTTGCTCCTTCTGAGTGACAGGAGACACAATTCCACTGCGTCACTGTCGCAGCCAAGCATCTGTAAGCCTATCGCAGCAGCACTATCAGGGGATGTCCCGAAGCTGCCACACCAAATACAATTTTTCCATACAAATGAGGGGAGCACCCTTGAGATAATCATTTAATTCCAGAGCAGGCCAGGGAGGGAGGGGTTCTCCTGTTGAGTCCAGACAAACACAGACACGCTGCATCAATCATTTCCAGCATGCCGCGGTGCACAGCTAAACATCCGCCACAAGCCTTCATGAAGAAGCTACAGATATTTATATACTCAGCTATACTTGAATGCATTATCACAATACATATCCGTTTAATGGATGAAATGCTAAAGGGAAATATGCCCACACTATCATGGTGGTTTCATTCTAAATATTATTTTTCCCCAATTTCTGTTTAATGGAAAGAAGATTTATTCAACACATTTCTAAACAAAATAGTTTTAATAACTCATTTCCATGGGCACTATGGCTTTAAAATGATTCTGGTGAAAAGATGGATATCTACTGAAAACACAAACTCGATTCATGCAAACAATCTAACGTCCCTGAAAGAGTTCACGACTGATGGATATTTTCTCTTCAAGTAATCAGAGGAGAATCGCTGAGGGTGAAATCCAGCCCTTTCCAAGCAACACTTTCAGTTTCCCTAATCGTTGCTAATGTTACCCTGAAGGAAAGCAAATCCATGAGCTCCCCCCACAAGCCCCCTACAACAAGACTCATTCACAATAAGCAGTTTACAAGCCCTTCTAATATTGTTTTGCTTGAATCTCCTTTTGGCTGAAAGCAAAAAGCAAATTCGTAACGTGCCTTTGGTTTGCACTGCCAGCAACTTTAACATGCTAAGATTCTGATGAAACAAGTATAATTAAGCACGTGCTGCCATGCAAAACAAAGTGCCCCACAGTTACATTATAACAAATCATATTTATGAATATCCAAATCTGAAAATAAATTTTCAGCACAGCATGGTGGCACAGTGGGTAGCACAATCGCCTCACAGCAAGAAGGTCGCTGGTTCGAGCCCCAGCTGGGTCAGTTGGCATTTCTGTGTGGAGTTTGCATGTTCTCCTCGTGTTTGCATGGGTTTCCTCCGGGTGCTCCGGTTTCCCCCACAAGTCCAAAAGCATGTGGTATAGGTGAATTGGGTAAGCTAAAATTGTCCGTAGTGTATGTGTGTGAATGAGTGTGTATGGATGTTTCCCAGTGATGGGTTGCAGCTGGAAGGGCATCCGCTGCGTAAAACATATGGTGGATAAGTTGGCGGTTCATT
This sequence comes from Danio choprae, assembly GCA_903798125.1. Classification (NCBI taxonomy): domain Eukaryota; kingdom Metazoa; phylum Chordata; class Actinopteri; order Cypriniformes; family Danionidae; genus Danio; species Danio choprae. The sequence goes on along the minus strand of CAIGQW010000302.1, from coordinate 2,600,785 downwards.
CCGCTGTGGCAACCCCGGATTAATAAAGGGACTAAGCCGAAAAGAAAATGAATGAATGAATGAATATCAGGCAATATGGGATATGCCACCACCCCATTTACAGAAATAATTGATGTTGTCAGCACATAACTGTTTTTACAAGAGTCCGGCCCTATGATTTTCATAATGCATAAAAAAACAGTCAAACAAACTACTGCTTTACTGTATAACACAAAATATAATATTCATTCATTCATTCATTTTCATTTCGGCTTAGTCCCATTATTAATCTGGGGTCGCCACAGCGGAATGAACCGCCAACTTATCCAGCATATGTTTTACGCAGCGGATGCCCTTCCAGCTGCAACCCATCTCTGGGAAACATCCACACACACCTATTCACACTCATACACTACGGACAATTTAGTCTACCCAATTCACCTGTACCGCATGTCTTTGGACTTGTGGGGGAAACTGGAGCACCCGGAGGAAACCCACGCCAACACAGGGAGAACATGCAAACTCCACACAGAAATGCCAACTGACCCAGCCGAGGCTCGAACCAGCGACCTTCTTGCTGTGAGGCGAACGTGCTACCCACTGCGCCACTGTGAGGCCCCAAAATATAATAGTATTTGGTAAATTCTGGATGAAAAAATTAAAGCGAGACAAATGAACTTCATCTCCAGAGCTGCTCTGACAGTTATATCACCAGACTTTATACCATTTAATTTGAGAAAAACTATCATATCATGCACTTAGGAAAGTAATAACAATAATAATCTGATTACACTTTAAGAAATGTTGACATAAATAATAATGATGATGATGATAATAATAATAATAATAATAATAATAATAATAATAATAATAATTATTATTATTATT
>CAIGQW010000302.1:2550104-2563948 GCA_903798125.1 Danio choprae | reverse complement strand
TGTGTGTGTGTGTGTGTGTGTGTGTGTGTGTGTGTGTGTCCGCGGCTCTGGAGGAAGTTGCAGTGCACCTGTTCTCCACCGCTGCTCTGCCCGTGACTACAGTACCCACGTAACATTGCGCAATGTCCCTCGATCCGCGCGCTGCGCCAGTCTGCTCGAGGAACCCGTCCGTTCGCTCGCTCGGCCTTTTTTTCTGCTTTCTCACTGTTGCCTGGTGTCAACCTACGCCGAGAAAGAGACATCCCTCCCTCTTCCCCCCTCAGCGGCAGCTTCCAATTTGCCTTCGCTTTTCTTTTCGCCTCTTCCATTGGCTTGCGCGCTGCCAGTCAAGCGCTTCCTCTTTACCGGAGAGTTGAGTAGCAACAGCTCGGAAACATCTGGCTGCCGCAGCTCTCTCGTCGCTCCGCTCGCCCGCTCCGTCTTTCCTGCCACTGCAGGTTGTTATGGAAAGCAGTTGAAAGTCAATCGAGTTGTTTTTCTCGCTGAGAGGATTAGACGGAGGAAGCAGGAAGACGTTGGACCTGGCTGCCTGTAAGTGCCTGTGATACGAGGTGCTCTTTAAGGAGATGAAAGAGGGGTTGGAGAACGGGATTGTTATGGGGAAAAGTAGCGATCTTTTTCACGCGACTGTTGGTCTTGACGCGCAGAATGAGTTGCTCGAGCGCGTGGCATCGGGGCCTGCCGCAAAACTGTAACACTGCAGGTTGAAGGCTTACTTTTTATTTGTTAGCCACGCAAGCTAGCTTTTCCTGAACGTACGGGGTCAGGATCCAGAGAAAGACCGTCGGCAGTGCGCTGTGTGTGAGTGTGTTTGTGTAGGAGTAGCCTGCTATATAATACCATTTCCTACCTAGGTGGACTCGTAGTTTATTTTATTTTAGCGTCTGTTTATTTGCTGTAATAGCTTTTAAGTTTTAGAAGGGCTAACTTGGCACCATCCGTACAAGTCTTTCTGGAGAACTTCCCAGGTTTGGAAACTATTTTGTTTTGACGTGTCATAGTATAAAACAAGTTTCTTTTTAAAGTTATCTCTTCGTGTTAACCAATTTCTTTGTAAACCAGAGAAGTAGTATTTATTATTATAATTAGGCTTTTCCTTGAATAAAAAGCTCCTGTTAATTGTTTAAAATCCCCTGAGAGCAAGTGTAATGTAGCTGACAGATGTAGTAAACTCTTCATTTTTGTGCTGTTTTGTAATATTTCTTTTGCATATCAGTGAGTTTATAAAACTGTTTGCGCTCACGAGGGTGACATCCTTCAGAAGAGACCTTCACATTGTAGTTGCATATCTTTGTTTTGCTTATTTTTATGGTAAACAGGAAACTGTTGTTTGGGCTCGTATCAAAAAAGTTGAACAAAAATGAGTATGATACTTAGGAAGAAAGGAGTTTTGTAAGTGCTTAAGCGGAATACAGTGGCTTTTGTTTGAACCGTACTTATAAGGCCCGTATGATTGTTCCCATTGTTTCTTATTTCTTTTTTTTCCTCTCCTCTGTCAGTTGTCCAAAGGGTTAGTAAAATGAATGACGGTAATGGCGCAGCCAGTGAACCATAAAGAAGTCGAAAACAATATCAGCTGCGTGGATCTGTCAGTTGCAAATGTGCTGTGCTGGCCTTTGTTTATGGTTACTGGAAGGAGAGGGGGGAAGAAAAAAACTTGAGGGTATTTAAATTCTCAGTGCAGGAAACTAGGTTAGAAAAAAGTGTCGGCTTTCAGACGGACCCATTTCCAAGTTCTTCTTTGCTGAGAGATTACAACTGAAGGGGGGAATTGGCTAGTTTTCTACAGAATCACCTCACACCACTTCCCTTCCTCCCGTTTTTTTAAAGGGGGAAAGAGAAACAAAGTTGTATAAAGGAGAGGCTGGTGGCAAGAGTGTAGAGGAGTAGCATATGGCACTAAAAGGAGCACAGCTGGAGGTAGCATTTCCATCTGAACATGATGTCAGAGCAGCTGACAGGCTGCCATCCCCCAGTCTTTTCTTCTAACGCACAGACTGGGAGTTAGTGTGTGTGCGGATCTGTGTGCAGGAGGAGGCATCGCATTCCCCTCCAACATCTCCTCCACTTTGCATCTGTCCCTCACAGTTTGATTTTCTCTCTCTTTCTTTCGCGTCTCTACCCTTTCATTGATTCGGCGGAGGGAGTTACAGCCGGCGCTACCACAACTGTGGACTTAATCAAGTTGATGCGTACTGCAGGTACTGTACCGGGGGGTCCGGGCAACAGGGATGTGTTTTGAATGGGGAGCTCTCGTTAAGTCTTTTTGCGCGTCTGCCATCAGAATGTGCGTGAAATGGGAAGTAAAGGATTTTGAGCTGGTGTAGTGTAACCAGACTGGGGACAAGTGACACTTTTTGTTGCCATGAAGAGGTTTCCAGGCAAGCGTTTCATTATTCCGTTTGTTTACAGGTCTTCTTTTCAGTCACTTCTCAGTCTCGGTAGCAAATTGTTGCTCTGCTGTGACCGCATACAGTTGTGTTGTTGGTAGGTTAGTTAGTTATTATAGCCTTATTGATTTAAAACAAGAAAATCTTATGTGTTTGTGTGCTGTTAATCTGTTAAAATCTGTTTTTACTTTAAATGGCGAGATTTGAACAAAATTGTTAATCTTCTAAAAGCGGCTGAAAATGCTATAAATCCGCAAACGTTCTTCGAAATGTCCCCTCGTCAGGCTTTTGCTCAACTCTTTCCTTTTTTTCCCTGTTTGTAAGGACTAATTTAGAACTTGCAGATTTGAGCTGCCTGAATTGGCTAGACAGCTGTAATCGCACTCCTCCTAGTCTTAATCTCTTTATCTGGGCAGCAGCTGCCATATGGTCTCAGTCAGCTGGATCAGATGTTCATAAGCCTCCTTCTCCGTCCCTCTCTGTCCTCCCAGTCTCCTAATTTGATCGCTGCTACCTTGTGAGCTGTCCTGCAATCTTTATTTTTAGCCATCTTAAGGATTAGGATTGATGTAGACTACGGGGCACTTAAAGTGATTGTATTGTAAATCTGCTGTGGTCCGCCTCTTTGGGGAGGATGTTCCATTTCTCCAAAGATTTGGGGAGGGGTAAAGGGGGAGGAGATGGTTGGCGAGAGGTTTGTTATCCCCCTGTCCCCCTGTAAGCCCCTCATTAATGAAGGTCTGAACGCTGTTTGGGGTGGGGGGGGGGGGCTTTGGCTTGCTATCCCAATCAGATTTAAATGAAGATTCAAAGGAGTTCATTTAAGTCCGTTGGTTGAACATGACGCTGGTGCATTTTTTTAGACAGGAACGAACTCCGGGGGTAACAGGTGTGATTTCAAGGTTCTTTTCACTTTAGTTTAATTTGAACAATTTAAGTTTTTTTAAATTATTTATGTGTAAAAAAAGTGAATTGTGCAATCTAGTTTGTATTTTATTTTCAGGCTGTCTGCGTTTGATTATGCACGTCACTCTGATATTCTGATACCTCAATTGTCGTAACCTTAGAGATCATGGTACTTAGTATACTTATTCAGTGTGCCTATGATGGTGAGCTGTTTGTGTACCTGTAAGCCTGTTACCTATACTTGGCGTCCTGGCCAAAGTGGGTTATTATAAATAACTGCTCCAGGAGCACAGCGAGGAGAAAAAACCCGAAAGATTCTCTCGCGCAGGCATCTGTGGAATCAGGACTTTTCCTCCATACATCACGCCATCTGATTATACTCAGATGGTATGGGATGCACATGGCTCTATTTCTTTAAAATTTGTAATTTTTAATAAGAATATCTTTAATGGACATGTTTCTTTTAATTTCCTAGTTAAACTTTTAATTAAAAGGGTTAGTGTGAAATGCAATATTAAACACAGCACTGCGTACTTGAAAGTGCACAAGTGAGGAAAATACAATTAGCATAATGTATAAACTGTGATATACTTCTTGCATGTGCTTTTTTGTAATCCTTTTATGTCAGGACTGTGGTGAACATTTTTCCAGTGTTCCCACAGGGGTGGAGGGAGGGAGGGAGGGAGAATTAGAGTGTGTGAGAGTATGTCTGTGTGCATGGAGCGAGAGAGGGAGAGAAAGGGACGGAGCGGGTGGGAAAGAGAGAAGTTCCACACAGAGCACAGACAAAACAATTGTTGTTCTAGCGAGCCTCACTAACATCTGTGGTCTTTTGCAGGTTATGAAGACAGCATGGAGTTTCCAGACCACAGCAGACATTTGCTACAGTGTCTGAGTGAGCAGAGGCATCAGGGATTCCTTTGTGACTCCACTGTGCTCGTCGGTGATGCCCAGTTCCGAGCCCATCGTGCAGTGCTGGCTTCATGCAGCATGTACTTCCACCTCTTTTACAAGGACCAGCTAGACAAAAGGGACATTGTTCATCTGAACAGCGACATTGTCACAGCCCCGGCCTTTGCTCTCCTGCTTGAGTTCATGTACGAAGGAAAGCTGCAGTTTAAATCACTTCCAGTGGAAGATGTGCTGGCTGCCGCCAGCTACCTCCACATGTATGATATCGTCAAGGTGTGCAAGAAGAAACTCAAGCAAAAGGCCACGGCTGAGGCCGACAGCACCAAGAGGGAGGAGGACACTTCTAGCTGCTCTGACAAGGTGGAGAGCTTCTCGGAAGGTGGAAGCACGGGCCGGCCCGCCACTGCTGACCTGCTGCAGAGCGACGATGAGGACATGGAGAACAAGCGGGACAGCCCTCAGGAGCCAGGGAGCATGTGGATGCGATTGCCTTCCGACCGGACCACATCTCCCACCACCAGCCCCAGGGAGGCAGAAACGCATGGTCCTGATGCTGGTAAATCCCCTGCAGGCAGCCCCAGCAGCTCTACTGGCTCTCTGTCCCGTCGCTCTGCAGCATCTCGGAGAGTTTCTGCTGACACTGATTGTGTGCTTGACCTCTCTGTGAAGTCCAGCCTAGGTGGAGGTCCTGGGGAGAACATTGCTGGCAACCCTTACTTCTGCAGCTCTGTGACCCCTGACAGCCTCCAGAGTGCCCTGGTTCAAGTGAAGGTAGAAAAGGACACGGGCTCCGATGATGATGAACTGGTGAGCGGTGACTATGAGATGGAGCACAGTGGTGTGAAGGAGCCACCCAGCACCAACGGGACCCACCTCAGCCTTGTTGCGCAGCGGAGGCTGGGCCTGGAAGCTCACCTCTCGGCTCTGCGCGAGGCCTCGCTGGCCAATGAGCTGGAGCGGGATGACAAAGGAGGCGATGATGACACAGATGTCCTCGGAGGAGACAGTGAGCGAGTGCAGGAGGCTGCGGGAGTCGAGAGCTCCCTGTTGCCTTATGTTTCCAGCATGCTGGGGGCACCACATACCCAGATCTTCATGTGCCCCTTATGCAACAAGGTCTTTCCCAGCCCCCATATCCTGCAAATCCACCTCAGCACACATTTCCGTGAACAGGAAGGCGTACGGGCCAAGCCGGCAGGCGACGTCAACGTCCCCACATGCTCCATCTGTGGAAAAACCTTCTCCTGCATGTACACGTTAAAGCGCCACGAGCGGACACACTCAGGCGAGAAGCCCTACACATGCACTACTTGCGGCAAGAGCTTCCAGTACTCACACAACCTGAGCCGGCATGCCGTGGTGCACACACGCGAGAAGCCGCATGCTTGTAAGTGGTGCGAGCGGCGCTTCACACAATCAGGGGACTTGTACCGACACATCCGCAAGTTCCACTGCGAACTGGTCAACTCGCTCTCGGTTAAGAGCGAGGCGCTCAATCTACCCACGGTCAGAGACTGGGCACTGGAAGATAGTTCTCAAGAACTGTGGAAATGAATGCTAAAATGATTGCAGACTGTTTGAACTGCTTGTTAATTTAATAAGAGATCTGAGTGGCATTTTTGGGGGCAGAAAGGTGAAGGTAAGAGTGGAAAGGAGTGACGGCCGAAGGGTCTGAATCAGTCATTTTTCTTGTATGTACATTGCAAATCTTGTTGAATTGCACTTTACTAGCACATGAAAATGTTACTACTGATTTTCTTTTAATATATTTTCTGGTTGACTTAGGGTCTCTCTTTTTTCCTGTTTACTTTGGGTTTTTATAAAACATGGGTTCTGGTGTTAACAACCAGAAAAATATTCATTGGGATTTCCAACTGTATATAATTTACAGTATTTGTATACGCTCCTACATTTCAAGGAACATCTGCCATGAAAAGCATATGAAGATTTCAGGTCATAGACAGAGGAGTTTAAAAATGAGGACACACTAAACGGGTACTATGGTCATATATTTACCTGTACACACTCACCTCTTGTTTGAGTAAGCATATATATATATATATATATATATATATATATATATATATATATATAGTGCACTACTATAACATACCTGATGTGTGACTGTGCATACGCACACATACACACCTAGTGTGTGAGCAGGTCAGTCCTTTAAATCCCACAAGGAAGCTCTAAGCTCGCGTTACTTAAGCTCTTGTACATTTTTGACTCGTTATAGGAAACTTGACTGATGGAAGACAAACAAGGCACTCATGCAATGTACAGCCTCCTTTTTCACATCAGTTGCTGCATTATTATTTTTTCTCTATTCTTCCTTAATATGATTTGAAGTCATTTTTGCATTTTAGTTGCGCTCGTTTGCTACTGACGTTGGTTTTTACATCAGCTGCATTTCTAGAGATTTCTGTAGTGTTTTATTGAGACTTTTTTCGTTTTTAAAACGGAATCTGTTGTTGCATGATGTCTGACCTGTATATTGAAAAAGATGTGACTTGCTGTATTGCTGTACACTGTAATTGACTGATTCATTGCAGTCAGGGCACCTGTCTGTTGAAAAAAAGTACCTTTAATATTACCGCTGTAGAAATTGCATGAATTTTATTTAACTTACTCTTTTTCGTTGTTGTTTTGCATCAGAGAGTGTATTTTTTAATTAACTCATTCGATTCCTTGGTAGATTTGAGTTTTATCGTCTCATTAGAGAATGAATCGGGGGTGTTTTTTTCTGGGCTGTGAAGAATGTGGAAATGCACTGACATTAGGCTGCAGTATCTACACACATGAAGCGATTCATTTCGTAGGATTCAGAGGTTAACGAGGGGCCAGGTGTCAGCAGAGGCAGAATCGCTGCATTAATTGTTCACAAGGCTAGCGTTGCTCCTGCTAGCATCTCCTCGCGCTGCTCTTTCCAGTGCTGGGTTCTAAACTGCTGTTCGTCTCAGTGTCCTGTTTACTGGCTGTTGTCATTTGAATCATGTCGGCTCTGTTTGTAATTTATTTATTTATCTTTTCAATTGGCACTTGCTTCAGATTTGATTGCCACGAAGACACATTTGCGTGGCTGATGGTGCAGCTCTTCTTTATGGGTGTCCTCAGCAGCGCACATCTATTTGGAGAAAGCTGAAGGATCTTTAAACAGCATAAAGCTCGAGTGGTTTGTGTGCGTGTGTTTGTGTTCTTTCTTTTATTATTATTATTATTATTATTTTATTTTTTTGTTTTACCGTCACTAGAACGGTGAGGTTGGTTGCACCTTTGAAGTTGATGAAATTAGAATGATGTGCAAAAGAGGCCTTTATGAAATGTATACGCCTAATGATTAACCGAATTGACTTTGTTAGACTGAAAGAAAAAAAAATCTATCAATTTATGATTGTTTGAAAAGTTGTTTTTGCAGCATTTGTGATTTTATTTTAAAAATGTATATTTTTTTTCTTTAAATTCATTATAATAAGGTTTCTTTTTTTTTTTAGGAATGTGAACATTGTTCATTTTGTTTGTTGGTTTGTTTCACAAAACACTTTCATTGTCAAATCCGGAGAAGTTAAAAGCAAAGAAAACATATGTCTTAGCGCTGTAGACGTAGATCAGTCACTCACATAGAGCTGAAATGCTTGAACTACTTTAGTTAGAGAGGGCCGGGGGGCTCCGCACATGTTTCGAGCAGGACAGGAGTGTGCGGCACACGGGCCTACCCAGGCCTCAGGAACTGTCCTACCATATATTTGGCTGGTGCAACGGCTAGTGAAAAGGTTGAGCTTTGCCAACAGCGCACGCTCCTCATGGCGTTTTGCACGGTGGTACTTTTACCTTTTGCACTCTACAATGTGACAGAAAAAAAGATCAACTCTGGGGTTGATTTGTTTTCTACGCTTTCTTTTTTTCTTATTTTATTTTGTTGGCTTCTGTTGTACTTGACCGCCTTAAACTACTGTTATCAGCTTATACTCAGAGGGTGAAAACTGGAAACTGTCGCTGGAATACTGGATGTCATTTTTTTTTTTTTGACTTTTGTTCAATGGAAATGAAGCTGTGAAATGGCCTATGAAGCATATCCATAAATTAGACACCCCTTTAGTTTACTTGAAACCCAGGAACCCCAGTGTGAAGAACAACTGTTTGTCAAAATCAAATGGGAAAGAAGAAAATATATGTAAAATTCAAAGACAATCGCTGTCTGGAATTAAAAAAAAAATTAATAAAACTTCAAAAAAAAAAAAAAGGATTGGACTTCACATGTAATTGCTTCCCTTCTGAGATTTTTTTGCTATGTTGACATTGTTCTTTTTATGGATTTAGACATTTAGCTTTGACAATCATAGTATGTTTCATTTTCTCAAGGGAAGTAAATTATGAGGCTGTTTAGTTTTGTACTTTTGGTGTGCTGTTGGTGAAATTTTTAAATTGTGTGCAAACTGCAATAAATTATAAGAACCTTAACCTCTCTGTGCCAGTTTTTTTTTTTTTCCCTGTCAGAAACTTCTGGCAGGATTGCCAGAGCGGTGACGACGTGCAGATTGGTGAGACGCTGTTTGTGTTTCTGCATTCAGTTCAATAATCTTATTTACTGTAGATGCTGGTGTGGGTGGAAACATGTTTTCCAGTGCGTGAGGTCTGTGGATTGAGTATAGTGTCCGGATGAGTGTGAGTGTGTGTGTGTGTGAGCGTGAGTGTAGATGCTGCTTTAATGTCTGGCTGGTGCTCCAGTAAAGGCGTGGGTTGGACCTGGGAAAATGTGCAGCAGCTTGTATGAAGACCAACCCCTCCCCCTGCCACACACACACACACACACACACACACACACACACACACACACACACACACACACGAGCTGCTTCCAAAGCTCCTCAAGTACAGTTTTCCAGCAAACAAATCAGCTTTATCTAATGTCTCGCTGTTCTGCAAACCTGGCCTACAGATGCACTAAAGGCTGACCACTTTTAAGTCAGTGAGCGTTACTCAACAGGCCACTGCCACAGATGGTACTGTGCTGTAAGCCTGCCCCCCTTCCTCACACACACACACACACACACACACACACACCAACTTCTTCTAATTGCAAAATTTAGTTTTTGAATGCATTTTGGGTTGAAGATCTCTTTGCTGCTGTATTATTATTATTATTATTATTATTATTATTATTATTATTACTATTATTTTGAAAGAAGGAAAAGTGGCTTAATGATTTGTATACAGCTAAAAAAATGTTAATTGGTTAATAATAGATTCACTTACACTGAAACAAAAATCATGCACTGAGAGATTGCTGGTCAATATTATAATGAATTACTTTAAGTAGAAAGAATGAAATGGTATTTTTGGTCATTTTATTACATACAATTCTTGCTATAAATAAACCATTAAGTTTTTGCTTTGGTTCAATAAACTCCTAATTTGCCTCTTATTAATAGATATTAAGGTAGTAGTTGGTTTAGGTATTGGGTTGGCGTAGGGATATATAATGTGATCATAATTTATAAGTACTAAACTGCCAATATATTAATAATAAACAGCTAATAATCTAGTTAATAGTGGGATATGGTAAAGTGTTACCATAACGTTTTATGAACATACTCGAGTAATCTTTCATTTACAAAATATTAAAAAAAAGTAAAGTAATAAAAATGTTTTATAGTTAAAATCTTCATTTTACAGTAAAGTACTGTTCATTTAACATTTTCTAAAGTCATCATCAAAACGATTTCCTTGTGCGGCACCTAACATTTCATGCTAACCAGTTTGTTATTCTTCGTTTTTCATAAGTTGTCCACATTTAATAATTGTATTCGTCTTTGTTTAGGTGGTCGTCAGTGTGTTATAAAGGTACAAAACTGATTTTTGTTTGCTTTAGACATCCAATTTTAGTGTTAATGAAATGAAATGTACAAAAGTGACTTTATATGTATAGATGCACAGTCTCTAATGTTTCAAATAACTTTTCTGAGAATAAATTGTCAAAATATGGGTGAACAAAATGCTCCAATGTCGTTCACCGTAACAGTCAAATGAGACAAATCTATTTAGACCTGCAATCATACAACATTTTACTATATTAAAGTATTAAATAAAAAGCATCTTGCTGGTGGCTTCAAAGACACTGACTAAGTTTAAAAATCTATAATAATAACTAATTAGCATGGGCCTCACGGTGGCGCAGTGGGTAGCACGTTCGCCTCACAGCAAGATGGTCGCTGGTTCGAGCCTCGGCTGGGTCAGTTGGCGTTTCTGTGTGGCGTGGGTTTCCTCAAGGTGCTCCGGTTTCCCACACAAGTCCAAAGACATGTGGTATAGGTAAATTGGGTAAGCTAAATTGTCCGTAGTGTGTGTGTGTGAATGAGAGTGTGTGGATGTTTCCCAGAGATGGGTTGCAGCTGGAAGGGCATTCGCTGTGTAAAACATATGCTGGATAAGTTGGCGGTTCATTCCGCTGTGGCGACCCCAGATTAATAAAGGGACTAAGCCGAAATGAAAAATGAATGAATGAATAATTAGCATTTCATGACTTTTAATGTGTCATCGATTCTTTCTGTTTTTGCTCTAAATATTTCTAACAAAATGTTTTCGTACATAAACTATTGTTACACATAGTGGTTGTCCATTTTTGCTAATCTTGGGAAAAATTATGATAGTCATTATTTGTGACTTAGAGAAAAACAAAATTAAACTAAATTTGTTTACCAGTTAACATTTGATCGATTTATAACATCCTTTTTTAATTCATGTTTTTTACAGATTATATGTTCACTTCATAAATGCCATTGCAAGACAATATTCTCCCTTCACAGATGTTTATTCTGACAGCTGACATGTATTTTCACACACAACTCCGTGTCTAACATCTGGTTTGGAACGGACAGTTGACGCTTCGCCTGGGCGTAATGGTTTTCTCCCTTTGCCTTTTTACTACGAATTTAGGTCATTAATTTGTATCTGTCCTTTGTTTACTCAAGGAGCAGAGACAAAGGGGCAGCTGTGGAAACATTTGGCTGTGCCGAAGGGTAGTGGGCTCAACATGACGACTGTATACCAGGCCTTCTATATGTGGCTCGGGCACAGAAGTTAGCGGGATCCGCGTGCCAGCGTATATATACTGACAGAGCAGCACACATGGCATCAATAGGGCAGCCGTTGTGCTGAGGTATGACGGATTGTGCCCACGCAGAAAGAGCTGCTGCTGCTGCTGCCGCCGATGCCTCACTACATACTCTCTGTCTGACCGGCTCCAAATATAATGTACATCTGAGGGCCGCAGACTGGAAGAGCCGCTGCTTTTGCTGGCATTAATATGGTAGATGCCACGCACCATCAGTGGGCTTTATCTGTGTATGGCATTATACCTCGTGTTTTCTGTTTGTTTTAAACAGTTTCTGTTCTGTTTAAAGTGGCGCGATGAATTAGTGTGCTTTTCTAGTCTAATGTGAAATACACAAAATAATGAACTCATTTGTCACTTTTTGACTTCTGTTACATTCATTTCAGAAATCCTAGGAGGAATAAAATGAAATTGTTACTAGTCTTTGTACTCAGTAATGTACTTTTAAGTAATGTATTTAAGTGTTACTTGTTTTTTAATTATTTGAGATATTACAGTTAAATCTTAAAGATATTGAGTTAAAATAATTCATTCATTCATTTTCTTTTCGACTTAGTCCCTTTATTAATCTGGGGTTGCCACAGCGGAATGAACCGCCAACTTATCCAGCATATGTTTTACACAGCGGATGTCCTTCCAGCTGCAACCCATCACTGGAAAATCCATAAAGACCCATTCACACTCATACACTACAGACAATTTAGCTTACCCAATTCACCTATACCACATGTCTTTGGACGGGGGAAACCGGAGCACCCGGAGGAAACCCACGCAAACATGGGGAGAACATGCAAACTCCACACAGAAACGCCAACTGACCTAGCTGAGGCTCGAACCAGCGACCTTCTTGCTGTGAGGCGATTGTGCTACCCACTGCGCCACTGAGACAAAATTGTCTCATTTCTGTTTGTTTTGTGGTAAAATAAAATGATTAAAAAGTCAACTAAATATGTTTTATAACATTTAAATGATTCAGGTGGATCTAAATTTGTTGAATTTTAAAATTAGTATAATTTTTACACAATAGGATCGTCACTGGGACCTGAAACCCTGAAGATTAAACTAAAAAACAAAAAAGACATACAAAACGAACTCAAATCTTTCATGACCATCAAAATGGACTAATATAGAAGACCACAAATCAATTTACCAACCACAAAGTCTAATATGTTACAAAATGTTTTAAATTAAATCATAATTTGTTCATTATTAAAGTTTTTCAGTTCCATTAAATCATATTTACTAACAATAGTTAGTAACTAACAATACTTACTTATTTACTCCCAGGGCCGTTTATATCGAAGTTGATATTTAGCCGCACCATGTTGGTGTTTCGTAACATCTAATTTTTATGAGGTGGGTCATTAGCTCAGCGCTCAACCCCCAACCTAGAGGACCAGGACATACACACATACAATAGCCAATTTAGTTTATCCAATTCACCTATAGCGCTTGTCTTTGGACTTGAAACCGGAACACCCTGAGGAAACCCACACGAACATGCAAACTCCACACAGAAATGCCAACTGACCCAGCCGGGGCTCGAACCTTGCTGTAAGGTGACAGCGCTACCCACTGCTCTATCGTGCCACTCCATATTTACTAATTCATTCATTCATCATTCTTTTTTTTCCGGCTTAGTCCCTTTATTAATCAGGGGTTGCCACAGCGGATTGAACCGCCAACTTATCCAGCATGTTTTATGCAACGGATGCCCTTCCAGCTGCAACCCATCACTGAGAAAACACCCATACACTCTCATTCACACACATACACTACAGACAATTTAGTCTACCCAATTCACCAGACCACCCTGAGGAAACCCACGCGAACACGGGGAAACATGCAAACTCCACAAAGAAATGGCAACTGACCCAGCCATGGCTTGAACCAGCAACTGTCTTGCTGTGAGGCGACAGCGCTACCGACAGCCCCACCGCGCCATCCCTCATATTTGCCAGTACATTATTTAAATGAAATAAACATTAAATGATAATAATATAGGTTTAGAAGTATTTATTTATGGTAACTGATGTTTTTTCCAAAAAAGTAAACAAAAAATTGTATATATAGAGGCCAGTTTATAAGAAAAAAGGTGTAATACAAATGATTTCAATTATCACTCATAACTTAAGATTAACATTTTATATACAGAACACAATTTTCTGTAAGTTTGCACTAAAGACCACAGCGGCTGGCAGTTAAGATGTAAAGAATGTTGAAGGAATGAAAGGCACATTAAGCCGTACATGAAAGTGAAAAGGAGAGAAAAAAAGAAAAGAGTACAAGGGCTGAGCAGATAAAAGGTGAGAAAAGCAGGCAGGAGGGACGACGTCTTCTTTCTTTCAGTTGTCTGTGGCAGAAAAGGCCGTCATTGTGGAGCACGCAGACAGAAGGCAAGCAACAAGCGGTCCTGCGCGGCCCTTCAGACAATACAGTGGTGCTCCAGTCTGACAGAGAGAGAGAGGGGCTCTGCATGCACCCCGCGTCCCACAACAAAAGACCACGCAACCCCGGCTTAG